>OZ026517.1:110128674-110661273 GCA_964019695.1 Loripinus fragilis
GCTGTTGTTACCTTTAAGATGCTGCAGGCAAACTTTGTGGCTAGAAATATCAAACTAAAAATAATGACAACTAAATACTGTCCTCTAGAGCAAAAAGCTGAACGCATATAATGGGTATTTGATAAACATTGTAGACACTGATGAGATGCGGAAGAATGTGGCATCACTGACTACAGATAATAAGGCAAAGCCATCAAATGGTAATTACATGGGTGAAACAAAATTTCCAAAATCCTGAACTTTCGAAACTCCTATCTTACAATATGCTCACTTCAAGTTTAAATGGTCAATTGTCCTTAGACAGACTGAAAATAAATCAGTAACGCTATTGTTATCTCCATAATTCAGCATTTTGAGGCTGACTTTCTGTGGAAAGTCAGCCTCGAAATCCTGAATTCAGTAATGACCCTGAAACTTTCAGCCATGCAATTATTAAAGAGAAAAGAGTATGCAACAGAATAGCATGTGCTGTTTCCCCTTCCCCTAAAGTCTACCTTGGGAGTCACCCAGTGGTTAAGCTTTATATGCACCCTTTTGTTTCATTGTTTTCACTGGAGACGGGGTCCCCCCCCAGTGTGTGTGTGTGAGGGGGCGGGGGGGTACTCTGATATTTTCACACATACGTAGGCTCGGGCTATTTTTCTGGGTTCAAAATTTTGAATTTCAATATTTTTTTGGTTTTTCAGAAAAATGAATATTTTTGGGGGGTATGAAGATTTTGTTGATGTTTTTTTGGGGTCATCACAAAATTTGGCTAGTTTGAGAGTCATTTCTATTCATTTTAGGGTCTTTTTTAGAGTCAATGTACAGAATTGGGATATTTTTAGGTCTGATAAAATTTCAAATATTTTTTGGGGGTGCCTGAAATTCCTGATATTTTTTTGGGGTGAATGGTAGATGCTGGGTCCGAGCCTACGTATGAGGAAAAAATTAGAGTACCGCCCCCCTGGGGAGAAGCCGAGCTATTCCAGATACAAGCAGAAAAGAAAACAGTGTGGATCTACAAAATTAGCAAACAGAATATTTACAGGTTCAGCATGGTGAGGGCCAACTTGTTTAAATAAAAAATGTATTATGAGGAAAAAGTTCAATAGTTGACCTTATAACCCACCCCTAGGTATAGGACCCGAGGTTATAAAAAAAGTTTATGTTCAACTCAACTGAGCAAGAAATTTGTTTTGATTCATTTGATTCTTTACGTCCCATCAACAATCTTTCAGTTATAAAGGGACGGGCCTTCCTGGGTTGAGCCAGTACTAAGCTAGGATTAATGTTCTTGCTCAAAGGACACAACACCGTGACGCCGGTGAGGCTCGATCCCGCGGCCCCTCGGTCTCGAGTCAAGCACTCTACCACTCTCAAAGAGCACGAAAATTATCCTGCTCAAAAATGTTAAAATGCCAACAACTGTTGGCATTTTAACATTTATTAGCATGATAAATACACCCTGTGAGAGACTTTAAACAAGAAACTCCTTTATTTGTCGCTATTTTACTTTTTATGAGCAGTTAAAATTTCGTGCTCAGCTGAGTTGAGCATGATTTTTATATAACCTCGGGGCCAGGTGTGTAGAGGCAAATGTCTTTGTAAAATCGGAAAAAAAGAAAAAGAAAATCCCAAGTGCAAAGAGCTAATATTTAAATTTAGCTGATTAATGGCGGTGTATCAACATGGTAAACAGTTTGTAAACAAGTTGTAAGTCAGGAAATAATAGAATGTTTGGCCTTTTAATTAAAAGTGTGAGATAAGACAAATTAGACATGGCTACCAAATTAGAAACAAGAAAACAAGACAGTTGCTGTCTTTTTAGCTTTCAATAAATAATCTGGAAAACGGATCCTTTAGAAATAGAGAGAACCTACAACATAAGAAACAACAGATTCGGTTTTATTGAGTCTGTTCATGAGAACTAATGGGAAGTGCAACAATTCTCAAGCCCCTAGCACTGGCTTAAGCGTTCTTCTGCTTTCCACCAGAACCCAATATTCCTGAATGACCAGAATATGAAAAAAATATCAAAACTATAAACACCAATCTTTAATCTTTAAAGAGACATCTTAATCCATGCATTTTAGGAACTTTGTAATAACTTTAGCGAGTGGGTTATCTTACGTACAGGTGGACAAACATGGTATAACTATCTTATACCACCTACACCAGTTTAGACCTTGCATATCATTTTGTGCTAAATTTGATAAGGCTTGTATAAATGTTTATGTTGATAAAACTACTTGCAATTTATAGAAATTATATATTGATTGAGTTTAGGCTGAAAGCCTCTTCAGTCCCAAGAAAAGAAGAATGTGATAGACTAAAAGTGAGTGACCACCAGCCAGAAGCAAATTCCATCCTACCAACAGGCCAAATTTAGCATACTTCTTTCTCCAATGATTACTTCTTCAAAATCAACTTTTTTGAAAAATAAATTATTTCAAGAATAACCAGCCCGACGTTTCTGGATCCAGACTGTTTGCAAAGTTTTCAGACAACATAATTTGTGGTTAGCAGGCAAAGAGTTAAATGATATTTTTGTTTGTTTTCAATCAACATATGTCACATGTAAACTATTATATATGTGTAAATAACATTAAAAGTGTTCTGACTTCTTTAATCAGTTTTATAGATTAAGAGATACCTTTTAACCTTTGCTGAAGATTTAAAATGAAATCTACATGTATAAAGTGGCGGATCCAGAGGGGGTTCGCTTGAACCTCCCTCCCTGCCCCTTGTTTTAATATCCTATGGAAATGAAACAATTTGGTCTCAGTGAGATATTTAAGAAAAATAAGATGAAATCAGCAAAGCGAACCCTATCAGGAAATACAAATGAACACCCTTTTCAGAAACCCTGGATCCGCCACTGGTATAAAGAAATCGTTATAATGTACATTTCTTTTTATTTGATTCATTACATCCCAGTAAACAATCATTCAGTTATGTCGGGACGGGTCTTCCGGGGTTGAACAAGTACTAAGCAAGGATAAATGCGTCTTGCTCAAGGACACAACACAGTGACGCCGGTGAAGCCCTCGGTCTCCACAAAGTAAGCATTTTTCACCTAACATAAATACTCAATTTGTTTGGTTTGTGCAGTGACGTATATTAGATATAGGTCACTGGTTTGAGGTTTTACCACGGGTAGGTAGCCACCGGCGCTGTGAGGGTCTTTCTGTTTCTGTAAACTGAGGCTGAAAAAAATTGCCTAAAACCACAAGTTTTCCATTCGGTGCTTTTTGGTGTAAAATAGCGAAGAAAGGAGAATGTATGTTTTGATTGTGAAATAAGCTTAATTTTATTTAGTTTAAACTTTATTTCATTTGTACAATACATAAATACTTACAAAGCAAAAAGGTTATGATATATATAAGAATTATAGTTTTATTATTAATTTTATTTACACACTTATCAATTAATTATCATATGAATAATAATCTTATCATACATGTGTACTGATGACTGCGTGTGATATAGAGGTTGATGGTCTGCGCGGGCCACCAAGTCCCAAGATGACATGGTCAAGAAACTGACTGAGAACAATTGCTGTGAGCAGTAGAACCCTACGAAAGGAAAGCGTAAGTTTCGAGATACAGTGCGAGATCTGCTACCAGCTACCTGGAGGGGGTTGGGGCGCACACTGATGTGGACTATACCCCTGGTCCTTAATCCAAACCCGATGATGATGATGATGATGATGATGATGATGATGATGATGATGATGATGATGATGATGATGATGATATTGATGATGATGATGATGATGATGATGATGATGATGATGATGATGATGATGATGATGATGATGATGATGATGATGATGATGATGATGATGATACATGTATTTACATGTGATGATGAAACATATAGCTTTATTTAAAATTATAAAAAAATGATTTGCTTTACTTGACTTCCAACTTGTTTTAACCTCTTTGTCTGCTAGTATCTTCTGCGTTTTTGCAAACAGATAAGGCCCAGATCTTTGAGGACCAAAAAAACCCTCAGACTTGATCTGGATCTAAACTGTTTGACACTCTGATAGAATTCTTGAAAGATTATACTACATTTAGTTTAATGAGCCACGAGAAGACTCTGATCAGCATAGGCATCAGCTGAGTCTAATCGGTCTTTGCTAATGGTATGAAGAAAGCTTGGTTCCTTGAACTTATTACATGGGTGAAAGTTTTCATGATTCATTAATCCTGAATTCAGGGTTTTGAGGCTGACTTTCCATAGAAAGTCAGCATTAAGGATAATTATAATAGCTTCTTTGATTAGTTTTCAGATTATCTAAACACAATTAATCATTTTAACTTTAAATTATCCATTTTTGTAGCCATCCTGCAAGTTTTAAAATTTGAATTTCAAAAGTTCAGTATTTTGGACATTTTGAACTTTCACCCAGGAGCATAGTTATCCACTAGGTGCACAGCTTTTAGCCATTGATTAGATGCCCAGACTGACCTCTGCTTACACCCATTTTGTAAGGTTTTGTCATGTGATGGCTCTAATTTGTGAAAAACTCTAATTTTGAAAAGTCAACACACGACATAAATGCAAAAGAGGGAGTTCCGAATCTGCCCACGCATGGATTTCGATAATATTTTGTATGTTGAATACCTACGTTATAACAACTACAAAAATGAAATTATTTCATTCCTCAAAGGCTGTTAGGCCACATGGGGGCACCTTGATGTACACCCTCTTTGTACTAATATACGACCTATTAAATATCAGTCTCAAACCATTAATATTATTGACTGCTACTTTCTTTGAATGGAATATGAATGAAGACTTCCCAGGGTATACCTTACTAAAATTAATGTATATGAATACATCTAGATAATTTTTTTCTGACCCATCAAAATTTGAATTATCCCCATATTGAACACTTAGGTAAGTGTCTATAGGGGATTCTGTCCTAATATTTACCATGTTCCAGTTTTTGTCAACCCATAATATTTTCAGAAAATAAGGTCAAATAAATCCGTTTTATGCATGTAAATTTTCATAAAATTTGAACACCGGTAAAAGTGTTAAAATTTGCATGCAATGAGTTAAGTGTTTTGATTCTTAAGTGATTATAAATAAAATATTCCAGTTAGGTCTTACAAACCGCAGTTTTTCCACCAGTATTATTCTGAAAACGCATTAACTATCATTATTTAGTATCTTCATCAAAATTAGGTCCAAAATATTTTTGGTGTCAGAAGTTTTATCTAATTCAATAGCATAAAACTGGCATTTTTGTAAGCAGCACTTGATAAGTAGCACTTGGTCTAGAACTTAATTGTATGGGCGGATGTCCAGCAGGTATCATTTGTGAATTGATCTTCCACTGGATTCCAAATTATTTTTGGACTGAAGCCAACAGATGGTAATGCTCTTAATGTCTTTCAGCCATTGAAAAAATTCAAACAGATTAGGATTTATGCTGGGTAATTCATCGTCTCCATCTACATTCTATGTTCCTGTTGCACCTAGTATTGCCTCTATCTTATGACCCTCTGAATCAAATATTGAGGGTAAATTGGTTCAGGACTATGTGCATACTTCTCATTAACTCTTACAAACTAAGTGAAACCAGGTCAAGTGTTTAAGAAATTGTGTATGTTCTCACTATTTTGGTAGGTTCTTTTTCAGAGAACTTGGATTTCACACCAGATGTCTTTATTTTGGGCTAAACTTTCCCCCTTACATTGATAAAGTGTTGTATTTTCATATTCTGTTCCTTCTGGAATATTTAGTTTTAGCGGAAAGTAGAAGATAATTTAAGCCAGTGCTAGGAGATATGAGAGCTGCAGCACTTTCCATTTCGTGTCATGCAGAGACTGAGTGAAACTGAGTCTTAAGTTTTAAAACTTCATAGTTTATTTCTATTATGGAATGATCCGTTTTCCCACAGTATTTAAAATAGTATCCTTATTTTGCAGTCCCTTAGTCACTCAATGTGTACATTTTAATGAATGGTTTACAGAATCTTATTTGAATTGCATTGTATCTTAATTTGGTATTGATTGTGGTTATTTCTCCTGCATTAAGTTCTATCCGCCAAAACATTTCAAAAGCGTATCCAAAATACTTATCATAAACCCCATTTAAAATCATTAATATTCCAACAAAAGCTTTAAAACTGCTCAAATAAAAGAAATGGAGTTGAGAAAAAATAGAAATGATACTTTTTAAGATTATAAATGGATTTTCAAATATTAAGAAACACTTAGCGAATTTTTGAATGTATACATACTGACGTCTGGCATTAGATGAGGTGAAACAGTTCTTGCGCTGTTATTTCCATCAGGGTTATAGAATCATGAATTTGATTCTCAAATGACCTCATAATTATAATGCTGGCATACTTAACAATTCTGTAAAACTGAGCATAAATATTTATGATGAATTCAATAATATTTATTCATTTAACAAAAGTCTGACTCACCATTCATACAAAATATATTTCTGGGCTTCAAATCTTGTGAATATTATCCTTATACACTCGTATAGTAAAATTATATATAGATAGGAAAGGTTGACAAAACTGTAACACACCATAATTAAAACCCAAACATTGTAGATATAATTTGTACAGCTGAATTTGAGTAAATATTCTAAAAGAAACATTATTTTAAACAATTTATGTGATAGATATGGTAATGTGTCTACCGCACACATTATTCTAATAATTATCATTTATAGAAATTCTGATTTCGGATAGATGCAAATTGGGCTGATTTGGGGGTACCTCTATAATCAAATACTACACAATACCAAATGTTGTAACCAACCAACGAAAAGCGATTGAAAGCAAAATACTTATAAGCCAAACAGTCAATTTGCATAATATCATCAAGATCTATGCCTGAGCAGAACAAAACTCTATGTAAATTGAGCATAC
Organism: Loripinus fragilis; assembly: GCA_964019695.1. NCBI lineage: Eukaryota > Metazoa > Mollusca > Bivalvia > Lucinida > Lucinidae > Loripinus > Loripinus fragilis. The sequence goes on from OZ026517.1 coordinate 110,135,564, forward strand.
TGCTGGAAGTTTACATAAAATCTTGATTGTTTTATTCTGCAAAATTTTGACCATTAAGATTGAAATTCAAAAAACTCCATTTTACCGGTTTTATTTTTTCTTGAGATTTTAAGATTATAGCAAACACATGTGTGGACAAATTTGATATAAATTTCATAGGTTGACAAGAACAGCAACTAGGCAAAATTGACAATTTAATTTGTTAAAAATATTTTCAAAATGTTAAATTTAGGAGTACCTTCAAACAAAATTTGATGTGGACTTGTTAATTTTATACATTGAAAAACATGTATGGTACATACATAATAACAAATTATTAGGCATCATGTTGAGAATAAATGAGGTTGAAAAATCAAAAATCTTGTCGCCTTGGGCCACTTTAAATTAAGGTGTCCATTTTTTTAATTTTAAAATTTAAAATGATTTAAATTTAACAACTAAAATAGATGAATGGGTAAATATCTCACAAATAGAACACACATGTAATAGACAATCTTTCTACAAAATTTTATAAAATTCTGTACGTGGGCAGAACCCTATGTAAATTCCATATAGGGTGGAACTCCCCCTTTCCCAGTATGCAAAGATATACAGTAAAACCTGTGTAAAACAGCAACTCCAAATTAGACAAAAAAGATCTTAATGACTAATGGTAGCTTAATGAAGGCCGAAAGTATTGCAGAATACTCTCCTTGGAGCATTCTGCAATACTTTTGACCTGCATTAAGCGATAATTGGTCTTGGAAACAATTTTTTTGTCTTTTTGAGAGTGGCCATTTACACAGGTTTTACTGTATATAGTAAAACCTGTCTTAAGCGGCCACTCAAACAGATGACCAAAAATTGGTTTTCGTGACAAATTATCCCTTAATGCAGGTCAAGAGCATTTTGCAATACTTTCGACCTTCGTTAAGCTATCAATTGTCAGGAAGACATTTGTTCTGTCTATTTTTGAGAGGCCGTTTTAGACGGGTTTTACTGTATGTAAATGTGATACCAGATGAAATTCAGTATGAGTGTCCATTTTGCTTGATCTGTGTAAACATATACATATATACTTAATGTAATGAAGTTTTGACTAGAAATGCCTGAAGTTATTTGAACTAATTTTATATCAGTTTCACACTGAAAATGAAAGTTTAAATTGTGAGGCCTCACTTCCTTGTAACATGAATAATTAAAATTTACAATTTTTATCATAACTTACTCATGAATGATTCGAGGTGAGCTATCATATACATGTACAATATATTACAGTCACAGATGGGGCGGGTCCAGGATTTCTGGAAAGGGGGTCTCATTTTGAGAGAGAGAAGGCTTCGCTGGCCGGGTTTGGGCATGTGGAGCGTTCTAGTGGTGCAGTCAGAACAGCATGTTATATACAGATTGATGGCAGGCGGGGGGGGGGGGGGGCAAGGAGGCCCAAGCTATCGTAGAAGAAACTGATGGAGAAAGACTGCCGTAAGTGCAAGTTTACGACAGTAGGAGCACCTGGAGATCAGGTGTGAGATCTGCTATGCGTGCAGCTAGCCAGTTACCTGGAAGGGGGCCCACTGATGTGGATGATGCCCCTGCACTTGCATGTTAATCAAAAACCCGATTATGAAATGATGATGTGGGGTTTCACTTTGCTGACTTTATCTTATTTTTCTTAAATATCCCATGAAAATGAAATAATTTCAGACCAAATTGTTTCATTTTTAGAGGATAAATACATGTAGGTATAATTCTGGACAGACACACAGACAACGCCAAAACAATATCCCTCCGCATTTCGCGGAAGATAACAGAATCATGATTGTTATGGACCAAAATCTACCACAATGGCAAGATTTTATCCAACCTTCCTATGATTTTTTTTGAATAGCTTCCTTTGAGTTGCCATGTCTGTCTAAATGGCTGAAAGTTCAAATTTCAAAAATCCTGAATTTTCGAAATTTAAATCTTAAAACTTGTTGTGTGCCTATAAAGTGTTAACAATTTCAAGTTTAAATGGCCGATTGCCCAAAGAAAAATCAGAGAAGCTTTTTAAATCTGTCTAAGTCAGCGTTTTGAGGCTGACTTCCTGTGGAAAGTCAGCCTCAAAATTCTGATTTCAGGAATAATACTGAAAAGTTTCACCCATGTGTCTATAAGTTAGAGCCAAAAACTATTTGAAGTTTTCAGAAGAAATTCCATCCAACAGTTCACAAGCTAGAGCACAGACAAAAACTACTCCAGCGCTGATACTGACAGGATTCACTAGAAAAACAATGTGTGTTTGTTTTAATTCTTTACGTCCCAGTCAACAATTTTTCAGTCATGTCGGGTTGTGTCCTGGGCTGTACCAATACTAAGCAGAGGATAAAGGGTCTTGTTCAAGGACACGGTGCAGCGCCTCTGGTGTGTCACAAACCCACAACCCCTCTGTCTCGGGTCAAGCACTCTACCACTGCACAAGAAACATGCCCCAACCCCTTTGGAGGGGGATTTAAAACAAGTGCAGACACAGGCAATGGCAGATCACTAATTCAAAATTAAAGGAAGTGTCTCCCTTCAGGGTTTCCAGCTTGTTAGGTTAGATCCTAAAGTCATAGGCACATTGATAGACCAAATCAATTTTACCATCATGTATCTGATGATAACCTTTGCAAACAGTTTGGACCCAGATCAGGACTGACAAAATGAATTACAAATATGAGACATGACATGAGATTTCCAACAATGTGGTTTGTGTGACCGGCAAAGTCTCAGATCAGCCTGCGCATATGCCCAGCCTGATCAGAGCCTTTGCTAGTCGCTCAAACATTCTTTGACTGTTAACATGGTTAAGCTACTGGTCGAACATCATTTAGAATTTCTAAGCTTAAAAAATAGAAGGAGGCTCCACAGTCTCATCTGAGTCTACACTTGTCAAAATGCCACATTGTTGGAAATCAAGTCGCGGCTCATATGCCCCTGAATTCTGCACCAAGGTTAAACATGAAGGCTTGATGTTACATGATTCTGCTAAGCTACAGAGACTAGCATGAACTTTGTTTTGTTTGTTTGATTCTTTACGTCCTATCAACAATCGTTCAGTTAAACAGGGACGGGTCTTCCTGGTTTGAACCAGTACTAAGCTAGGATAAATGTGTCTTGCTCAAGGACCACAACGCAATGACACCAGTGAGGCTCGAACCCGCGGCCTCTTGATCTCCAGTCAAGCACTCTACCACTGACCTCCCTGCAGCTCCTGAACAAGCAGGTGTGCCTATAATTCTTTACCCAACAGAGAATAACAAAGACCCTGTTCAGTCTGTGTCTTTATTGATCAAATATTTATCCATGTCATGCTGAATACTTTTGTGTACTACACTCCTCCCCAAATTTTATCTAGTCAACCTGCAGTAGCCGATATTCGACTGAGTTGTGACGTGTGATTTCCAACTATGTGGCATTTTGACAAGTGTAGACTCAGGCGAGTATGTGCAGCCTCCTTTTAAGCTTAGGAACTCCAAATGATGTTCAATCAGTTACTGAACACTCATAGAATATTCAAGCGACTAGCAAAGACTCTGATCAGACTGGGCGTATGAGCAGGCTGATCTGAGGCTTTGCTGGTCGCGCATACCGCATTGTTGGAAATCTCATGTCGCCGGTCATATACGAGGGTCTGGATGGGGTATAATGATTAGTGAATAATGGCCCTTTTTTATAATGAATAGTGAATAATGAGCCAAAAAATTAATGAATAGTGAATAATGAGGGCCTAAAAATTAATGAATAATCCTACTTTTTAATGAATTGAAGAAAACATTAATGAATAATGAATAATCAGATTTCTTTGCCACCTTTCTTACTTTTAATGAATAATTGGTCTTATTTTAATGAACAAACCAAAACTTTAATGAGATGAATAATGGGCTAAATTTTTAATGAATAGTGAATACCAGACCCCCATCCAGACCCTCATATACTTTCAGAGTGGAAAACAGTGTTCAGATACTGATCAGATAGCTTCTTCAGAAGCCAGATGATCTGGATCTACAGTTTCTTTAAAATATAAAATCCAATTCAGCAGGACAAGGGTCAACAAAAAACAAGATTCACATGACATGGCCAATTCAATAAACAAATTAGTTCTGTTTAATTGTGTTGATGCCTCAGACCATAGTCTAGATAACCCATTTTGAATGTAAATCGTTCAACATTTTCGTATCCCTCATTTTAAAATATGTCTTGGGTGCTCAAAAGAATCATCTCATTAAGACATTCTTTTGAGTACTCACACATTATGTTTTTGTTTAGAAATAAGAAAACTAAATTTTGATTACACTCTCTTAACTGGAGGCCTGTGCTGTCAGTCAACAACTTTTAAAGACCTAAATTCCTAGACAAGAAAAGTGGTACCACTGCCTGAGGGCTATTCCAGACAGATCAAAGGCTAATCTTTATGGGGTGATAATGACTTCCTTACAAGGGGCAATTTAATGGTCCCATGAAGGGTCAAGATATTTCTGATAAAATATTGATATTTATCTTAATGATAATTGTGTTATTTTCAGGTAAGTCCCCAATCCAGTGAGATACTGAAGCTGTTCCTTATCAGTGAATCCGTTAATGATCTCTATTGGACAGGAAAATAGGTCTTTAAGTCATGTTGGGATGTTTCCTAGGTTGAACCAGTACATACTAAGTAGAGGATAAAATGTCTTGCTCAAGGCCACAGCATGATGCCATTGATGAGGCTTGTACCAAAGAACTCTTCATCTCAAGCCGAGCACTCTACCACCAAGCCAATGTGCTCACTGCTCCTCACAATTAACCCAGTTTGTGGGCCACAATCTGTCTGCCAGTGAAACCCCATTCAAATGGAGTTTCCCTGGTGGGTGGATAGAGGCTCGAGGCTGTGTGCCAGCTGGTTTGTTTTTGTTTGATTTGATTATTTACGTCCCATCAACAATCTTTCAGTTAAACAGGGACGGGTCTTCCTGGGTTGGACCAGTACTAAGCTAGGATAAATGTGTCTTGCTCAAGGACCACAATGCAGTGACGCCAGTGAGGCTCATACCAGCGGCCCCTCGGTCTTGTGTCAAGCACTCAACCACTGTGCTCCCGTATGTGAGCCAGCTGGGAATATATACATATATTACATATGAAGATTAAATCTTAAGTTCAAAAATTTTAATGTGCACAATTTTGATAACAACAAGCACATGATCTGTACATTGTAAACATATAACTTTTATATAATTTTATCAACAAATGTAACTTTTAATAGACAAAGTGAAATTCTACTATACCATTTACATGATTAACAGTGCAGTCCCTATATAACACACCTTGGTATAATGTGGATTTTGATATAATATACGGTCTTGTAGCTCCCACATATTTTTACCCTGGAATTGTACAAAGTACCTTGTAATTATAAGAAAATGACCATGAATGGCCATTTTCCTATAATCCCTGTGTACAGTAAAACCTGTAAAAACCACCACTTAAAATAGACAAAACAAAGATCTTAATGACAATTTATAGCTTAATGAAGGTCAAAGTATTGCAGAATGCTCCCTTGGAGCATTCTGCAATACTTTAGACCTGCATTAAGCGATAATTGGTCTTGAAACCCAATTTTTGGTCTTTTTGAGAGAGGCTGTGTTACACAGGTTTTACTGTATACAACATGGTTCACATAACACAGCCAAACATAGTGTTATAAAGGGACTGTACTGTCAATTGTATTTATATTCTCCACAAGTCCAGCTTCTGGTTTCAATGCACTCAGAAAGGTGAAATATGGTACTTCTGAGTGCAATGAAATGTTAATTAATCAGGGCTCCAGTTTATTCTGTGCATACCAAGTACTGGTAATTGTTCATGCTAATTTTGTCATCAGCAGATATTCAATAAAAATAAACTTTTCAAAGAAAAATTGAAATAGTTTGAATCCAGATCAGGCTAGACACTTTGTCGGCCAGACCTGGGTCCAAACTGAACACAAAGGTAATCAGTTAGGAAACAATTTTACGCTACAAGCTTAGGGAAAGACTTAAGAGAGGATATTTATTCCTGTTTTTTTTGTATATAATACTCAAAAAACCTTCATGCTCACTATACCTAATATGGTTCTTGTGAGTAGCCAAGCCAAAAGTATATCATGTGACATGCACTCAGAAAATATTCACAATTTTATGCCCAAAATGTTTTGTTCATCTTTTGACTTTTGTCTGAGCAAATCAAGTGTTCTAGTAAGTGCCATTGTTATTCCAGACCTTTTGTTAACAAACAGTGCCTGTAACCAAAAATCAATTTTCTTATTTTTCAACCAAAACATTTGTTGTGGGTACTCAAAAGAACTGTCTCATTCAGCTGGTTCTTTTGAACACACTAAACATAAGTTAAAACTGATGGTTAAGAAAATATATACAATTTTACGCTCAAAAATTTTATTTGTTATATATTCTCTTTCCTAGTGTGCTTTTGCAGTTTCCTCTCTGTAGATGAGTAAGCCACATGTGTCTTGGACACAATTTGCCAACCAAAAAGATCAGCTTTCCCTGGATACGACTGCGATCTTACTAATGCTGTTGTGTGTTTAGTAATGCCCTATTTATATATAATCCACACAGTGAATGCTAGGAATTCTCTAAGATATAACTGCAGTTGCAGTACATGTGCATAAAACAGAAAGAAATGCATATTGTTGTAACAAATACATCAGCATGTTAACTCTTAACCTGCTACTGTTGTCGACTGATAATCTTAGTAAACAGTTTATATTCAGACCAGGTCCGACCAAATGTCGGGCCTGGTCTGGATCCGAGCTGTTTGACTCTGTTGGTATCACTGAAAGATTTTTTTGAAAAAGGTTGATTTGGTTTTGAAAAAAATCGGAAGACAACAAAAAATCATGAAAAATTACCCTGCATGCAAATAGTTAATTGGCAATTTTGGCATTATAGTCTGTTTCCAACCGAAGGCAGTGTTCAAGAGAGTACATTTGTAGGCTGATAATTATGGACTTAGATCAGACGGGACAAAATGTTTGAGCCTGATCAGTGTATCCAAACTGTTGTTTAATCGTAAAATATTCAACAGACAACAATTCTATCCGAGTTTAAACATTTGTGTACACAAAAGAACCCTCTCACTGAGACAGTTCTTTTGAGTACCAATATAGGCAATGCTTGCAAGTGATTGAATAATTAACCCTTGTCCTGCTGAACCAGGCTTTACCACGATTTGGAAACATTGTAGATCCAGATCAGCGGACAGAGCAATCAGATCAGGATCAACAGTGTTTTCCACTTGTCTTGCACATACATGCTATAATAACTGGAAATTTAGCAAAATAAATTGTAAAGTACATAAAATATTCAGCAAGCCAAGGGTTAAGACAGATTTGTTCCACCACAAATGAACCCTTAAAGGGCCAATAACAACATAAATCCTCTGCTTTTGTCTGCTGAAATGTTTAAGTAGCTTTAGGACACAAATCAGTGTGGCTCAAAAGTACACTGTAGTACAGTACATGTAGATCCAGATGAACTTACAATTTGAGTGTAAATTGTGAATATTTTTATTCATCAGTTTAAACATGTGTTGTGGGTACTCAAAAGAACCATCTCACTAAGATGGTCCTTTTGAGTATCAACAACATGTTTTAGTTGAGAAAAACGAGAAAAAAACTCTTATCTAACATGTCTAATAGCCAGTTACAGGTTTAGAATAACAATTTTTTCTAGCGTAAAATTGTAAATATCATCTTACCCATCAATTTAAACATATGTTTTGGGTGCTCAAAAGAACCGTCTCATTGAGACGGTTCTTTCTTTAGAGTATCCACAACATATGTTTTGGTTGAGAAACAAGAAAATCATTTTTTTTGGTACCCATTCTTAACTAAAGTCCTGTGGCTCAATATATGAGCCACAGCATGAGATTTCCTACAATGAGGTACATTTGTGTGTGCGACCAGCAAAGACTCAGACCAGCCTGCACATACGTGCAGTCTGATCAGAGCTCTTGCTCGTCGCTTGACTATTCTACGAGTGTTAAGCTACTGACTGAACATCATTTTGAGTTTCTAAGCTTAAAATATGGCTGCACAGGCTCGTTTGAGTCTACACTTGTCAAAATGCCACATTGTTGGAAATCACGTGTCACGGCTCAGATTGTATTCTTTGGTGTCAGATCAGATGTTTGTTTATTTGATAAGAAGTGGGTCAAGATCAAGACAGTTTACTTGGGTGAAATTAACAACAACTGGAGTTCATTACCAAACTGGAGCCCTGCGTAAGTACATGTACACAATGTTACACAGAATCAACCATCAACTCTTTGCAGGGTGCCAGAACTGAATAATTCTGAGAAGACAAGCATGTGCAAACAAAATAGTCCCAGATCAGAATGCTCCCAGTCTCATATGGGACTATTTTATTTGCTATTTCTTGGATTATTTGTTTGGTTTTTGCAGCATTTGATTCATTGAAAACTAGGATACATGTAGATTAGTCTAGATTATCAAGCTCAGGAATGACCCCCTTCCCGCTACATGTACTTTTATGATGAATTATAGTTAACAGGTTAAGAAAGTAAAACCATAAGCATGTGTTTAGCAAGTAGTGTATTAATATCACCTGCCTACTTGAAAATCTTGGGAACTGAAACCCCTGTACTTTAGAAATTTTAGATAACTTTATCTGCTGAGTGTTGTCTGCTGATAACATTTGCAAACAGCTTGAACCAACATCAGGCCTGACGAGCCGAGCCTGTTATGATCTGGATCACTCTGCAATGATGGAAATCCTGAAATGCTGATTCTGACAAAAATCAGCATACTACTAGGACCATAAGAAAATCTTTGAGCCTAGAATTGTGAATATTTTCTTACCCATCAGTTTAAACTTATGTTTTCGGTGCTCAAAAGAACCGTCTCATTGAGACGGTTCTTTTGAGTACCTACAACATATGTTTTGGTTGAGAAATAAGAAAATTAATTTTATTGTACGCTCTCTTAACTAAAGGCCTGGGCTCAGGTGAGCTAAAAATTACCCATCATGCAAAGAGTTAAAAGTGTTAACTGTGTACACTATTGGTAAGGCTAGAATTCTTTATTAGTTGATTTACAAACCATCTTACTAAAATTTTCTGAAATCTAATTTTTTCCCCGTAGTTCAACTAATAAAATAATTCTGGCCTAAGCCACTACAATAATGAAGCTGTCCTCTGTGCGTAGTAAACAAGATGTCTGTTCTGACAACAGACCAATCAATGTGTGTAATATAACTGTATTTAATTGCGCTGTACGAAGGTTTGATCACAAAAATATGATGATTTATGATGATTTTTGATACAAAAATATTCTGGTCACAGTATACCACTAAATATATCATATGTACACTTTAGTACATGTACAATTGAATACCACCAAAGTTAGTTACCGGACATTTACTTGTACACATGTAAAGTGCTACTGACCTGGAGTGATCCAGTACAATGTCCAATCGCTCAAGTCTTGAGACAACTTATAACACAGGCGTAGATCCAGATAGTTTTGTCAGAGGGAGTCCAACTTTGACAAGGTTTTTTATTTATGAGGAGAGAGAGGATCAAAATGACACCCTTTAAGCAGATCATCATCGGCCCGCCAGCAAAACGCCATTTAAATGGCGTTTTGCTGGCCTGCCGATGGTGGCCCAACATTGAAAGCTGCCTTGGTAGCTTTGTGATTTTTCAGGGATCCGGACCAGTAATGGTAAGAAACCCTATTTTGTGATTTTTCAGTGGGGGGGGGGGGGGGGGAATGGGAGTTCTGACCCCCTGTCCCCCCTTTGGATCCACTTATGTAAAACATCCTGGATCATTAATGAGCACCTCAAAACAGAGCGCAGACTTGTATCATGGATCTAAATAGCAATATTAATCTGAAAAAGGTCTAAATTTATACATGTTGGCAATTCCCAGTTTTTGAGTCATAAATTTCCAAAATGCATACATGTGTAGCAATCAAATACATTTTTTTTTTATAAAATCCATCGTTCAAAGCAAGAACCTGTCCACAGCAGGCAAATTTTAATTAAGTTAGGCAATCGCATACCGTCTCATTGAGACGGTTCTTTTGAGTATCCACAACATGTGTTTTGGTTGAGCAATAAGAAAATTATTTTTCTGTAACACTCTCTTAACTAAAGTCCTGCAACCTTTAAAAACATTACAGTTACAAGGATCCGGTGTATTTAATCAATATGAAACATGTGAGGATCCTGATCAGCTGGCTTTTTCAGAAGCCAGCTGATTTGGATCTACAGATCTTTCAAAAATGGATAAATCCGAGATCAGCAGGACAAGGGTTAAGTGACAAGGTTTATAACTGTCACAGGTGTTATATGTACTCTATTAACTCTGAATGATAGACTGAAATATTTGGTCCTCCACGCTAGAAAACCTGTCTTCGGGTGTTTGCGAATAACACAGACGCAGACCAGCCTGCTTATCCACGCAGTCTGATCAGCACCTTTGTTTTTCGCCTTTTGAAAAGTAACATATATAAACTTGCCACCGGCGAAATTTCAACATTTTAGCTAGTCACTGTAGCTGAGTAGACTAGTTTGAAACTGGCTTTGTCGGAAACCCTGAAGACAGGTTTTGTCGTGTCGAGGCCCATTTAATAACTGGCAGGAAAATCACATGTCGATGTGCAAACAAGCCCCAGACCAGACTGCTCCTACTCTTGGAGCAGTCTACTGTTCCTAGGAGCAGTCTGATCAGGATATATTTGTTTGTTGATAGTGTAGATCTGCTTAAAATGTTATTCTTTTTTAAGTGGAAACAAATTTCTTGAAAACTGGGAAAATTACCAACACTATTTACATGTAAAAAGTAACTTATAATCAACTCATAACAAATCTACGAATTGGGTAGATTCTAGAAATACTCCTTTCACATATCATTGCTCCGAAATCATGTATATGGCAACCAGTGTTAAATATATCCATCATATATATGTACACCCTTGATTATCCAATTAATACGGAACCAGGGTACATGTATTTTGTTTCTATTCATATTTATAACTCCAACCAAATATTAAACCCTCTGTAGATATCCAACAAGATACCATGAACACATAAACTTGACTTTGCTCAGTCATAGGTCCAGCATGCATAGAAATGTGCTTATTTTCTTATCCATAAGTTTAAACATGTGTTTTGGGTGCTCAAAAGAACCGTCTCGTCGAGACGGTTCTTTTGAGTACCCACAACTCATGTTTCGGTTGAGAATTAAGAAAGTTATTTTTTGATTATGCTCTAGTTATTATCTAGAGACCTGTTTAATTTGTCGCATTCTTGGTTATCATTTGAAACCATATATATTGTCACAAACCATGATTCAGGTGTGGAACTCATTAGGATCACCAGCAGAGTACGGTAGCTCAGGGATTTACTAAATATTCTTACATTATCGGGAAATATTCTTACATTATCCGGGACATGTGATAGCATTAATCTGAGCAGCAGTTAACACTCAAAAAGGTATCTATTGCAAGCAAAAAATGGTGTATTTTTGAAACAGTAAGTATCACATTTATTGAATTATATGAAAGCTATAGTCTATCAGGACAAAATTGCAACCAATCAAGATTTCAACAATTCTTTATTTTTCATTGATCAAGATCACTATTGATCAGTATACTCTAGATGAGCAAAAAATTTCAGCCTAAAATGATCTAAAATAGTGAATACTTTCTTGTCCATCCGTTTTAACATTTGTTTTGGGCGTTCAAAAAAACTCATTTGAGAATTTCTTTTGACTACCCACTACATATGTTTTGGTTGAGAAATAAAAAAAATTAATTGATCGGTACACACTAAACAGACGGATCTTAGTTAAAAGGACAAACATCCTGATTGAACTCATTCAGATTTGATTGAATATTGTTATCTTAATGTGACAACAACCCAAAGTTTTAATACTTGTATGTGGACTAATGTTGTGCAATACAAGATAGTGATATGACCATTTCCCTGCCATTTGCAAAAAACGGTGACTATAAACTTTGTCTCCTGACAACTGATGTAGTCTGTTAGAAGTGATTTTATTGCCTTATGGGATTATAGCCTGTGCCTTTTGAATTTGGGAATAAATCCCAATAAATCCTCACGTTGGGAAAAAATCTCCAAAATTGGAAAAATACAGGCCTTTTTGGATTTGGAAAGAGCCCTGTTGGCTGTATTCGGCTGTTAAATAGGCAAAATAAAATCACTGGTTAGCTAATATTGAAAACAATATGGACACATCAGACTGCTCCCAAGCCTGCTTACAGTAGTCCAGGAGTAAATAAGACTACGCTGCGGACAAAATTAGTAAGCAAGAAGGCAAGGCCGCAAAGATCAGGAATTGATACAATCAAGAATATCAGAACTACCTATCAAAATTATAATTAAGGAGGATTGTTATTTACAAAAAGTAATTTCAAATGTACATGTATATGTCCCATTACACAAAAGAGCAACAGGGCATGATACGAAAATGTCTTAAATCCCTGCGGTAACCCTATTGAGTATCCACAAAATAGTCTTATCTTTCTAGTGCTAATATTCTTGTGCAAGGGTCTCGTGTCAGTTTTATTTCTAGGTTCTCCACCAAATCACGCATTGTGTTGTTGTACTGAAAAGAACACTCTGTTTGCTGGTACCCCGAGTACACAGATAATATGGCGTGGAAGATAAATTTAGAACAAACTGAATTATGCATCCTGAAGCACTAAGGTGCCTGATCTTCCCATACACAGTGTACATCCTAGGATTTGTGTTTGAATATGGCTCGAGCACTATTCCATGAATCACATTTAAATAATAGAGATCTCTTTTTATTCAACTATTATTTTATCTAGTTGCACTGCAAGTAAGATGGGTTTGGACAAAAAGGACACTGACCATTCATAAACACTTGAGGCACTGTGTAATACTGTCCACTTATGTTTGTGTTGACAGGGCCATAATACACTTGGTCAATTGTCAAGCTGTTTAACTGGTCAAAATGTTGCATTTCAAGGAACTTATTGTGTGCCCTTTGCTCTTGAGCCAAGAGGACTTGACACGCAAGCTGATGAATAAGATTGAGAGTCTGTCTACGCTCATGCCCCATAAGACAGATTGTACTTTCATCCACGACTCGATACAACGTCAATAAGTACTCATGCTTTAAATCTTCCTCATCACTGAAATGATTATTTAAATATGATTCCAACTTCTGTCGCTGTTGTGTCACATCACTGAAGTCTATGAAAAAGCGTGAGCACATATACCTCTCCATCTGTCGAATGTCCATACCATTAGCTGCAGTATATCCCCGTGTTAACAAGTTGCAATACTTCAGCAGACCACCTCCGCGGATTTCTTCTGGACTTTTTGTCGCTATCAGTTTCGAGTTCAAGTGAGTCCAGGCTTCACAAAAGTCACCGTAAACACTTTCTGCAACTAAAGTGGGATAAAAATGTTCACTCATTGGGGTCTGCTGCTGGTCGGAAATATCATAAAAAGTCAAAAGACCATCCAGGATAATTTGGAAGGAGTCTACACTGAACTCATACTGCCTCTTTAGGCGATCTACAAACTTCAGTTCAACATTTTTACCCTTGTTATTGGACAGCGAAATTAAACTCCACCGGTCTCCATGCTCATTACAGACTTTCACCATTTTCTGTACGTAAGCTTCCTTCAAACTGCAACTGCTCATTTTCTCTTTATTAACTCCATCTGGCAAGAAGTCTAACAAGCAATTCAGCACACAGTTTTTGATCTTCTGTAGCTCATTGTGGTTGGTCAAGTCCACTCCGAAAATTAGATCCAAGTCATTGTAAGCCTGGACATTGTCATTCCCGTTACCAAGAATAAAACTGGCAGCACCACCGTTAATACGAATATCTCTGACACAGACTCCGTCCTTTTTCAGTTTTTCTCTCACAACCTGAACTAACTCCTTCAGTTTAACTTCGAGGGTGGGAAAATTTCCTCGACCATGAATAGGAATCGCCTCCTCCATCACTTGATCAAGTCGCGAAACTTGTTCATAACACAAAACTTGGAAACGACTAAAATTTCCAATGTCTTCCGTTGCCATGTTCTCAAAAGCTTTCAGAAAATCTTCAAAGTATTCTATCTGAAAGCAGACGAAAAATAAATAGTAAATTCAACGTTGTAAGTCCGATTTTAAACTGTCAAATTTACCATATGTTGCGAAACACTGTTCATCCGCGACACTACTGATTGCTCAACTGGTTTTCCGCTTGAAACCAGCCGATAACCAGCCTTCCTCGGCGTTTACCGTTATAATCGGAAAAGGCCGAACGGCGGAAATAAGAGCCTGAACACAGGAAAAGGACCCCTTTAGTAAAAATAAAGGGTATAAATTCAATGTATAGAACGAGAGCAAAATACAGCCTGTTCGGGTGGAACAATCTGTTCATAGATCTAGTTGGTCTTTCTTAAATGACCCACGTTAAAATATATTCTCGGTTTGCCAAAAACACCAAATGTCTAACTTTACGGTCGATATTTACCAAAGTGGTGTAACTGTGAAAATAAATTGATTTGCCAAATATTAGGGTTACATCCCTTACATCCCTTGAATATGCCCAAACGCTCTGACAAGCGCTGTCCAGGGGTGGGAGTAATAAGGGAGGTCATTACGTGGTCATGCGCTCATCAGACGGTGCGTGATCCCCCGCGTGATCTTGATGTCCAGACCTATATTTTCACCCCTAATGTAGGCTATATGTAGACAAAGACACGTGAACACAGTTACATATAAATCTCGTGCACAAACCGTTATTTTAGTGTACAGATGCCCAATTGCCATTATGCTTTCGAAATTCTATTGTTCGCTCATTTCATTAGGAATGCGAGCAACCCTGTCTACGGGATGTGCGACCAGTAAAAAAATCAAATAGCCTGCTCAGCTATAGAGACTAGTTAGAATATTGGGACTTTGCATGTGGCAAGTTAAGCTATTATACTACCCGGTTAGCGAATAACTAAGGCGCTGATCAGACTACGCGAATGCGCAGTCTGGTCTGCGCCTTTGTTTTGCGCATGTAAACAATATCGCGGTTTCCTGTGACAGTGTCCATATATGATTTTTCTGTGCTCAACTCATAAACCTTTTCTTAGCACAGAGCACTTTCTGCATTTATGAAAATGAGCATTTGAACGCTTCAGGCACGGGTGGGGTAACCCAATTAAGTTACAATAAACATATTCACTTATACGAGAATTTTCAACTGAAACACATAATGAAACAAACTTTGTATTTTTAAAATATTAAAGCATTATTATTTTTTCAAATATTGCCAATTTGATACTATGATCAAAAACGTCCCAAAAGACACATAACGTCAAAGTTACGCCGTACCTACGTCGATGCGACGTTGTTTCAATGTAATGTGTTTGCTGGGGTTAAGCACCCCCAAAAATCGATTGTAAATCGTTTTGTGTTGAAACACGACAAAAACAAAAAAAACGATGAAATGCCTTTATTTTTCATGATTTCGAAAAAGTTGATTTTGAAGGAAAGAAAAAAAGTAGAAGCCAAAAAACATGAAAAAATACGAAATAGGCATAAGTGTTAAAAGGTTAGGCATATCAACCAAATGACTCGGTAGTAAACGGACTATAACTTCCTTTTAGTGTGCAGAAAACACATGCAGTATGATACGTTGGGAATTCAGTGTGGCCCCTAGAAGAACGTGGTCACGGGTGTCAACCCTTATACTGCCAATATGTAATGTCCTGGGAATGTCGTCTGCTTTTAACTTTCTGCTGCATATATTCAAGTGCACTTCAGACTAGATTTTATTATGGAAGCAAACACTATGAACTCTGATCACACTTCTCCAAAAGGAGCAGTCTGATCGGGGTCCATTTTGCAATATAGGTTACCGAGCGATAGGACTGTTTGGAATCCATGTAAATAAATAAAGCATTAAACTAAGAACATAAGCAGACGAGAGAGCAGACGACAAAAGTTATGGCTGTCAGGAAATAAACGATGGAACCGCCCCATCTCAAGGTGCACATTATTTTTTTAAGTATTTTATTGCAATA
This sequence comes from Loripinus fragilis, assembly GCA_964019695.1. Classification (NCBI taxonomy): domain Eukaryota; kingdom Metazoa; phylum Mollusca; class Bivalvia; order Lucinida; family Lucinidae; genus Loripinus; species Loripinus fragilis. The sequence goes on from OZ026517.1 coordinate 110,151,634, forward strand.
TATAGTAGGTTATTTAGCTAGGACAAGTAAAGTATACACAGAAGAAAAAAATAAATAAACAACAACACCTAAGCGTTGAACACTGAATGAATAAATTTTAAACCAAATAAAAAGTCATGCTACTGTCTTCATATTTTTTTATATAAAAAGTTTAACTCACGAGATACCTATTAGCTTCCGTTAAAGTCCTTATAGATCAAAGCCAAAAAAAGCTGTACAAACTAATATCTACAGATTCTAAGCGACACTCTACAGACTGATAATATTAAATCTACGAATGCCTCTTCTATAAATAACCATGTTTGCGTGGGAGTCAGTCCCTCAATGAAACGCAAATAGACTGATCGATATATAGTTCTTTTCACTATCAGGATGTCTTGCAGTGAATAAAAAAAAGTTCTACTTTACTCCCAATGTCTAAGCTAGCGCATTAATACAACGGAGGCCACTTTATGACGACATAAGGCCAACTTGTAGCTAACTCCTCCATGAACTATCCCAAACGGCAATTCCGAATGACGTAAATAGAAACTATCCAACAAGATTAAACGCACAGCGTAGTGAAAAATAGCCACTTTCCATATATGGAAGATATTACCTTATTGATTGTGGTTGCTATGGATACCGGATCTCTATGACGTCAATTGTCATTGAGATGGTTATTGACTTGAAGATGGCCCAACAACTCGAAAACATAATTATCATAAAATCATGCTCTGACCAGGAATTGCACCACGCTATTAAATACTGTAGTTGTATGGGTTTTAAAGTCAACATTTCAAAAGTACAAACTTCTCAGAAAATCTCGTGACCAAGCGAGATTTACGATTCTCAGCAGGCCTAAGGTGCCTTTTGCTGGTTCCAGCCAAATGAGATTTGTGAATGAATATAACCTGATCGATACTTGTAGTACATAGAAAACAGAAATAGCGACAAATCAATTACGTAAAATGTAGCCAGAGAAAAAAAAATCTTATTCAGTCTACATGGTCTTTTATGCAAGCTTTCTTATTTCTGCATTAACACATGTCAATTGCAGTGTTCTCTAGGCATATAGGATTCCGACGAGCAATCATAGCATATGTGTCTATGACTAAAAAGATAAGAAAAACAGATAATTGGTCAGTTATCTAGTGCTATTGGACACTTCATAAACGACGTGCAAAAATGAATGCCATGGGACAACTTTACAAAATGAAGCTTGAATGGTAAACAATGTAAGAAATAGATCATTTGCAATTAGAGACTTCATAATTTTAGTGTGCCAACGGAATTGGATGGGACGACTTTAGAATGAAGAAAGAATTTTATACCACCTTTACCAACTTTAGCATGGAATATCACTTGATGTGCAAGGTCTACACTGATGTAGGTGGTATAAAATAGTTATACCATGTTTGTCCACCTGTTCGTAAGATAATCCACTCGCTAAAGCTCGTGGATTATCTCCACGTACAGGCGGACAAGCCATGGTATAACTATTACGTAAACAATGCAAGCTTTGGAACATGCTTTCTTTTTTAGAACCAATCTTCCTGGTTAAGCAGAGGTTAGGTTTAGCATCCCGTTGAGCGCAAGAGATCACAGCGAGTGTTCAGATTGATGCAACCGTAGGCTCAGCTGTGCCTTATCAAAGGCAAATCACACGAATTACTACTATAATAATTGAGCCGCGGAATGAGATTTCCAACAATTTGACATTTTGACAAGTGTAGACTCGGACGAACCTCTGCAGCCTCATTTTTGCTTAAAAACTCCAAATGATGTTCAGTCAGTAGCTTAACAATCATAGAATACTCAAGCGACTAGCAAAGGCTCTGATCAGACTGCGCATATGCGCAGGCTGATCTGAGCCTTTGCTGATCGCACAAACCACATTGTTGGAAATCTCATGCACTGACTCATTATTATTTGAGAAAGACGTCAGTTGCGCAACCATACCTATTCGAGATTGAAAAAAAAAAAAAATAAATGAAAGCAAATCTTACTAAATGTATTTATTCCACGAGGTTAAGAGCTTTGCTACAAATTAAGGCTTTTTGAACCAAAAAGCAAGTGAATGACATAATTACATGTACAGACTACAGACCAACAAGACTTTAGTTAAGAGTGCGTAACAGAAAAATAACTTTCTTATTTTTCAACCAAAACATATGTTGTGGATACTCAAAAGAACCGTCTCAATGAGACGGTTTTTTTAGCACCCAAAACATATGCTAAAAATTATGGGTAAGAAAATATTAACGATTTTACGCTGAAAGTTTTTGTTTATCTAAACCTGTGGACCAATCTATGGCATCGCGAGGAAGAGACATAGAAGACAGACAGCCAGCATGGCCAGGCGGCTGCTTTTGCGGAGCAGGACGATTTCCAAGCTATACAGGGTACTAAGAATTACACCACAAAACAACATCCAAACACAAACCCACTCAGACTCAAATGGTAGCAACAAAAAACACGAATAAATTACAACAAAATCAGAACGGACAGGGTTTGGCTTGGTATGGTATAATATACAACCCTTATGTCCGCCCCTAAATATTTCTATATATATGTTGATGTTGTTCTTTGCTTAATATTTCAGATTTCCCGTATGATGTTTGATGGTATTATAAATATTCGTGAGTGGCTTTTGAAAAATGCAAGCTATAACTTTCTATCTCCAATAACTTGGCAGCAATGAATTTTAATCGTTCTCTATTCCATTAATTTTAAAGTCCATATATTGAATTTCTTTATGCAAAAAGATTGCAATTTGATATTGCAATATGCATGCTATAGCTTTCTAATGTCATGTTTTGCGACTCTGTTGTGTTGTGTTTTGTTCTGTTGTTGTTAATGTTTAGCTCGCATGGCGATATCATCCTAACTTCCGTTATGTACCACCACAGAGAAACAATCAAATTTAAATAACATTCTTTGATGAGACAAATAAACTGGCTCTTATCACATGGACAGCCAGAGCTTAAGAAAACCACCAGCCAAGCGGTTAGTCTGAGTCGGCTTGCGAGCCGACCCACCCGAAGAGCATTCATTATAAACGCAGTATGAAAACAGATGATTTAGACAACTACCACCACTGGTTAGACTCACATCCAAAGAATCCCTTACTTAACCTAGAACACAAGTTCTAGTGTCACTCAACACGGCTCTAATATGGACCTTGACGCGAGAAACATGACTTGGTTGCATGTGAACAACGAAGACGCAGACCAGCCTGCGTTTCCGCGCAGGCTGTTCAGCGCCTAAGTTATTCGCTCCCTGCAAAGTATAATAGCTGAACTCGCTACACGTAAAGTTTCAGCAATCTAGCTAGTCTCTGTACAAAGCTGAGCAGACATGTTTGAGCCTAACTTAATCGGAAGCAGACAGGTTTTCTCGCGTCGTGGCCCAATTATGCTATTATGTAAGAACAACCCACACTCCTTATGCAACAAATTACACACAAATGACGATATTAAATGGTTATGGACACATATGTTACAATCTTTCATGCTTGTAATCATTAAAATAATCTGCTTAAGTAATCCTTTGATATATTTCAGCATCCTTTCACATTGGCTGATCTGTTACCAGAAGAGTTTCTATTCATAGTGACAGGACACAGCAGTTGTGAAAATGTTTCTTAGAAATGGTTATGAAATAGTCATTCATCAGCACATAATCTTGATTCAGCATTTAACAATCAATTATGTACACAGTACATTCATACTATATGTAAGAGCTACATCATGGTTTGTCGTAAAACTGGTTTAAGCCCCCCAGTAAAATATTTTACTGACCGTTCCAAGGTTGGATCTTTCATGTTTTTTCTGTCTTGCGTTTGTTATGCTTTTGTGCGTCTGTTTATATGTGCCTTATGGTCACCTGCTGGGAAAGGGCTGACCTCTTGGCTCTCGTTTGCGGTGTCTTACTGTGAGTTTGTCACTTTCCCATTGGTATCCTGGGTCAGTTATGGTACTTGATTGTATCGATTCCTGATCTTTACACCCTTACTTACTTGTCTGTATGTACGTGGATATATGCAATGAGCTTTTGCTCGTGGGTTATTTCCACGTACTACAGGTGGACAGCCACGGTGGTGTTATTTTCACCACATACAAAAAATTTCTTATTATTTTCTAATTATCTTAATTTGATTTGATGTTTTTCTCTGTGATGATACATTGCATAAGTTAGGAAGCCTCCATGTGAGCTAAACATTTTTGTCTTTTAACAACAACAGAATATAGGGCAAAGATTTAGCGCTAACTATTTAAGCCAGTGGCTTAAGCTGTTGTCCGTTCTAAAGCGGCGATTCTGTTGTTGTTGGTCTATTGTTTAATGTACTTCCCATTGTTTGTAGGAGTTCTTTGTTTGTCTTTGTTTTGTTCTGCATAACTTTGTGTCCAGTCTAGTTTTGCCATCATCTTGAAGAGAAAGCCGGTTGCTTTGCTATTATTGTCTTACAGATGTATTGTTACAATATGTTCTGTGCCTCTTCCTCACGGTGCCATGGGTTGGTCTGCAATATGTGATTGTGGTATTTCCTGATCATACTCACTTCCTTTTGGTATCCAAATAAAGCTTAATCATTGCCATTTTATATAAAAATTAAAGATACCTATAAATGTTAAAGATGCAAACAAACCGGTTTGCATATTTATGCATATTAATGAGTTCTAATTTTGTTGCCAACATATCAGTAACAAATATTTAAAATTAACCTTATCTTAACCGGTGGTCAATGTAGAATGTCAAGTGATATATAGCTAAAGCTTAGACTTTGCCATACTATAAATCACCATAACTGCACTGCAACTCATTAGCATATTCATGAATATTCGTTTATAATACTTTGTAAGTCTTCAAATATCATTTTTAAAGTAAAGCCATGTTGTAAATTATTCATTTCTAAGCTTCGATTCTACACAAGATCGTACAAAATTAAAGCTCTGTCATTGCATGACTCCAATATGCAATTAGCCAATTAAATGTTCATGAATATTAATTACCTATTTCGTTTTGCAAAAGAAAATCTAGAATTTTGAAAGAAAATTAATCAAATCTCAGTTTGTGGCGATCTTCCACTGATAAAATTGTTTCCAATCAAAAGTCTGGTCCACTTCTAGGTCTATTTACTATTATTTATACAAATAAGCTCATCGATATTAATGATTTCAGTGCTGCTTATTTTAATCATACTGAACTGATATGGACATTTACATTTGCTGTTATATCCGGAAACAGTCGAAGAATAACCGCTCACAACAGGAACATTTATGAATACAAGACCTGAACGATAGCTTCTGCAGTTTCTCATACATTTTGTCTTTTTACAACCAGATTTTATAATTTCCTTACAACATTTGGCTATATAGCAGACAACCTCGTTCAATTAGGAAACAAAACATTGGTCTGCTTTGACCATCCCCAATTCAATGGAGATGGCAATTGTTGTTCACTCACAGTTGAATGTCCCTTTACATATCCTGCCTGGAAAACTGTTCCATTAGCATGCTCTTTTAGAGCAGCTTGTGTTGGGCTAAATAGCGTATGCATTTTGCATCTGAGCATCAAACTGTTCTGATGTATCCATTTCCGACTGATACATTGTGTCTGCGGCAATACTGAGGCACGGAAATCTTTAATGGCTTCTTCACCCACTTTCTATGCCATTGCCAACAGATGCAGAAACAGTTTCTCATCCTGTAAAATCATGGAAAAAATGCCCTTGAACGGGAACCATGTGATAGATATATACATGTTTATCATGAGTCGACATCCATCAAAGTTGTATCCGCCATTACTCGTAGATATTCAAATTGACATATAAAACTGCTATCAAGTACAACAAAATCAGTATCTGAACTAACAATTGTTAGAATTTGCCTCCCTGTCAAAGAGGTGTAACAATAAAGTGTTTGCTTCCTTGTGATTGCATGGAGCTAACATGTCACTATAAACTGCAAACAATGTCATTTTCTTTTGTGACTATTATGCACATCTAAGGAAGTTTTTTTTTATGATTAGGGACGTCTGCTGTTACCGGCTTTATTGGTGAACTCCTGTTCTTCTTTTCTGTCCAGTCTCACGTTTCAAACTATCTTGGTGATATATATCAAATACAACATCGTATTGGGAGTATTTCTGAGCATAAGACTCACCCTGAGGTACAATCCCATCAAATGTTTCTGCTGCTTTGGATGAATATGCATTGATCAGGGCTGTGGCATTTTTTATTACTGTGTCTTCATTTTGTTGTTGTTGTTGTTGTTGTTGTTGTTGTTGTTGTTGTTGTTGTTGTTGTTGTTGTTGTTGTTGTTGTTGTTGTTGTTGTTGTTGTTGTTGTTGTTGTTTTTATCTTGCTAGAAAATGTCACGTAACTGACTATGCTGCTGAGTGAAGCATGCCTTTTTGTGATGATGATGGAGGACAGTTTTGATTTCATTTCCATTAAACATATTTATTGTCAATATAAAGCAAGTAATTGGGCCACAAGTTTTCCAACATTAGGTACGACCATTTCATTTCATATCACGTTTCTAACATCAGAACAATATGATCACAGAATATTTATAAAAAATATGTCCTTTTAACATTAAAATACTAGTAAGTCGTTTGAATGGGTCATTTTTTTTATATTTCCATTCTAATTCTTTCATTTTATTTTCTATTCTAATATATACAGGAAGGGAATATCCCCTCTAAGGGTCTGTAGTTTGGTTTTATCCATATTTTACTATATGATGCAGCATCAGTCAAAATATATACACAGCATCTTGTATTGGCACGCAAACAGGTATGTTATTGTGCATACACTTTTTGAAGTGGTGGCCCAAACTTTTTCTTGACATTCCTTTAAATATCATGTGTATTTCCATATTATTTCTTTGAAACACGATGTCCAAATCAGATCAGTCTCAGACCCCAAAAACCGTGTTTTAAACTCTTTGCTGGGTTTTAAGAAATATTTGTTTTTGTTATCAGTATAATTTGCACTTTCACCAAAACATATTAGTTCGACACAAATTGTGTATCTACATAAATAGTAAGTGAGTATGATCAGGAAATACCACAATCACATACTGCAGACAACCCCCTGGCACCGCGAGGAAGAGCCGCTCAACCATCACGAGACACCAGGAAGACAAATTAAGCAAAGCAATCAGCTCTCATAGTATGCACACCCTCTTAGCTTTGCAACCTCATTTTACCCCTCATTTTTACAGTTGATGGCTAAGTGTGGTGTCCCCTTTTGCTGCAATACCGACTGAAACATTTTTTTATAATAATAATAATGTCTATCAAGTTCTGTTAGGTCAGCCTAAGAAAATGGTGATTACTGTGTAACCTGAAACCAGAAATTCTAGGTAGCGTTCAGAATATTTCTCAATATCATTTAAGATTATTTTCCATTTGTTGGTCAAAATTAAAAATGAAAGCTGCAAATGTTCCACACTAAAAACAATTAAATACATTTTAATTATTTTCTTATGTAAACAATTAAGAATATTGTAGTATATAATTTGTTTATCTTGATGAGGAAGAGATAGCTGGTTGCTTTGCTTTCATTGTATTACAGATGTCTTGTTACTGTTAATGTTCTGTAACTTTTCCCCACGGTGTTTTGGGTTGGTCTGCATTGTGTGATTGTGGTATTTCCTGATCATATTCACTTACTTTTTGTTTATAATGCCTATTTACCTTGAAAAATGCAAAATGCCACATTACAAAGACTTACCACACTTAATAGTGCTAATTGGATTTATGGCATTAGTTAGAAGGCTTCCTAGTTTTAAACCTAATCATGGTTTATAGCTATGGTTTCCTCTTTAATTGCACGACGGTGGGTCAGGCCTCAGACTCTATGACGGCTCTGATGTAAAGCTTTAATCGGTGGGTTTTGCCTGATGCTTATCTGTAGCTGGACCCACCGTGGCTCAACTTGAGGTTTTCTTTAGCTCTGACCATCTGTTAGTCATGAGCCCTTTTCTTTGTTTCATCATGGTGTGTTAATTTGATTAGTGTTTCTCCATGATGATACATTGCATTAGTAAGATGGCCTCCATGCGAGCTGAACATTTCTTGTACTACAAAGGGCGAAGATTTGGTACTAGTAAAATGCATTTAAGCCCCCCCCCCCCCCCCCCCCCCCCCCGGTGGCTTAAGCTGCTGTCCGTTCTAAGGCGGTGGTTCTGTTGTTGTTGACTTTTTGTTTATTTTTACTCCCACTGTGGGAGTCTGTAATTGATCTATGTTTTGTTGTACGTTATTTTATGTCCATTCTAGTATTGCAATCATCTTGACGGGGAAGAGGGAGCTGGTTGCTTTTTTTAATTAGCCTTCCTGGTGTCTCGTGATGGTTAAGTGGTTCTTCCTAGCGGTGCAACGGGGTTGTCTGCGGTTTGTGATTGTGGTATTTCCTGATCATACTCACTTACTATTTTCCATGCGAGCTGAACATTTCTTGTACTTCAACAACAGCAGAATCTAGGGCGAAGATTTGGCACCAGTAAAATGCATTTCAGCCCCCGGTGGCTTAGACTGCTGTGCGTTCTAAGTAGGTGGTTTTGTTGTTGTTGACTTTTTGTCTATTGTTACTCCAATTGTGGGAGTCTGTTATTGGTCTTTGTTTTGTTGTGTGTTACTTTATGTCCATTCTAGTATTGCAATCATCTTGATGGGGAAGAGAGAGCTGGTTGCTTTGCTTAATTTGTATGCCTGGTGTCTCGTGATGGTTGGGTGGCTCTTCCTCGCGGTGCCATGGGTTTGTCTGCGGTTTATGATTGTGGTATTTCCTGATCATACTCACTTACTTTTTTTTATTGATCTTTACATTAGGGTAGGCTAATGATCTAAAGGTTGGTCTGCAGTATGTGAATGTGGTATTTTCAGAATATAGTCACTTACTTTTTTTTTCAGTTAAAACTGTATACACATGGTGTGCATAAAATTGTCAAGCAGTTTTAATCCAGATCTGGCCCATTGGGTCTGGCTCCAAACTGTTCGCAAAGGATATCCATAGACAACACTATAGTTCTCCTAAGATCTAATGGCTATGTTTACATTTGCTTGTTTGTAAACATTGAAATCAAAATATTTGGGTGGCATATTTAGAAGTAAGGTGTGGTTATGAAAATGATTTGTTGTCAGCATGGATAGCTCAGCAGATAGAGTCGTGAGCAGAAAATTCATTCTTTTTCCATTATGCGCAGGCTCGAATCCCATCAATCCTTTCATTTCTTTTTCGTCTTTTTTATTGTATAATATTTTCATATGGATCCTATGATCATGTTTGGACAACAGTTTTAACATTTATAGAAAGTGTTCCTTATGCGGGAATTAGCAAACACGAGAAGGCATGCATCAACTCAATAGGGCATGGGCTGTTTGCTGTCAATAAAGTGATATTCAGCAACCGAAATATTTTGGGATCGATTATGAATTATTCAAGCAATAGAATAAATAAATAAATAAACAAATAGAAATATAAATAAAGTCAAATAAAAATTAAGGTACTCTGACGGGTTTCAAACTCGCAACCTCCATGACAGTGTACAAGGCGATTCATCCACTATGCTATCAATATCTCCTTGTCCTCCTTGTGATTGGTATTTTTATATAACATTTAAATAGAATAGAATACATGCATTGTTCAAAAAATAGTGTGTTAAAAATAACTTTGTTATTGGTAAATATTATTGTAAATACGGAATTTCAACAAAGCCAACAAAACGCTGTATGACTCTAGTAGGCAAAGGGTTCAGTCATTTTCAATGCAAAGTGAACTTTTGTCTAATCCGTTGACACTTACATTAATTTTCACGAGACGTTCCGTTGACGACATTCACAATTTGTTTTGAACTACAGTATTTTGGTATATTTAATTCGGCTGTTAGACTACTTAATTAACCAGCGCGTCAGCGCTGGTGATATACGTTAGTAAACTTCCATTGGGCGCGTGTTCGATTCGGGCTTGTTCCATTAGCAAGTTGCGGAAATGGATCAGGTGTTAACTCCCCAACAGCAGTGCCTTTTACAGTTTTTCTCAGACTCCCCGTCGACCAAGTTACTTCCAAAATTCCATCATTGTGTGAGCGATTTTGATATACTTTGGATACTGGATTGCTTCTAAAAGCGAAAAGGCCTATTAGAGACCTTACCACTGAGCGAGAATCCCGATCAAACATGGGCCCTTCGGATATTCTAGACTAAATGTGACGAAATATCTAGATGTAGATGGGTCAGTTTCAATATGCCCCCCTAGGCATTATGTGCATTGACTTCGATTGAGGAATACGGCTGAATGACCTTATACATACTGCTGGTGAGGGGGTAAACTCTACAATTATTCAGTGTGTTCATGAGCAGAGTCTTACTGGAATATGCATATTTCCTGTCATATTTGCTTCCAATGGATCACCTATGTACAAATCGTTAACTAAATAAAAAAAGAATACTCAGAGCTTGAAGCCCATGAAACACTGAAAAGAGTGGCTTCAGCAAATGCAATAATAAAACACTATAAAAGTTCTTCTTTATAACTGTAAAACGTCATGCGATGGTTCTAAGCTTTTTTAAAAGCTAACCTTGTGTTTTGTATGTTAGTGCTGCCTTATTATAGTTATGGCGATTTTGATTGAAGGCCATCTTAATTCGCTGAACATTTGTGCAGACGGTGTCGGGTAATCTGCACTTAATACTATGCGAGCAGCGTGCTTTTGGAGCTTACACAGTCTTTCAATATTTTCTTCTGGGGTTGTGCCACATGTGTTTGACCCATAGTTAATTAATGGGAGAGTGTAGCTTGATATAAGATTTTTTGAATTTCCGTTGGAATATAATATGACAGTTGCTTTTGTAGGGAGATATTCGAGGAAAATGTGGCACAAAGGTTGTTTTTTTGTGCTGTCCAGAGTAAATTTTCATCAATATATATATATCTAGTAGCTTTTGGTCATGGACTTATTTAATTTTATTATTATCTATCATTGTGTTCAAGTCTGTCGATTCTCTGGTTCTATGTCTTGTTCCTTCTGTCATGCAAGATGGTTTTTATCAAAATGTATCAGCATTTTATTTTGCTCAGCCCAAGTTTTAGAAAAATTACCATCTTGTTGCAATTTTGGCTCAATTTCAGCTAATGTATGGTACATGCATCATCTGTGCACGAATAAGTCAATATAGCAGCAGTAGTCTAGAAGAAGGGGTACATGTAGATCGTTAATGAATAATATAAGGCTAAATTCTATCAATAAATTGGATCAAACGAAACTTTGTTACAACCATGCAACTACCAGCTTAGCAAAAGCATAGTTTATGAAATCAAATTTGGTGATATAGCTGTCATGTAAATATAAACAATTTGCTATAAAGTGACAGGTATTTTAATACTGATAGGCATATTGAAATGTTTTAAAGAGGCAAAGCCTATGGATATGATTCTTGATAAGTGCATATTTCAAAATAGGCTTCTTTGTTTTCAGAAAGATATGTTGTTGGTCCACATTGGAATTGCGTCATAGAGGTAATTTCAATTTGCACCTACAACATATGTCCATTAAATAAATGAGTGTTTTCACCATAAACGTTTTTTTTTCACAAACTTCTCAACTTCAGTGTAATGAGCATGAAGAAATGAACAAGTGCACCTGGATGACAATAATAGACCGCAAATTTTATATTATTGACAGCTAATCTTTAGATGTTTCATTGGAATAAAATGCTAAATTGGTGGTTGAATCTGCTTTGCCATCTTATCAGGATGCTCTGCTTGGCTTCCTAAAAAGGATGTTCCGGTGCTCGACCCATACAGTGATACGGTTCAGACCAAATGAAATGACGCATTCTTCGGCATTTCATAGGGATCTTCAATGTTTACCAAATAATCCATTTAGAGGTGTCCTGTATGCAAAGGGTTAAAAATCTTATTTTTTAGGTCTTAAGATGCGTATATGTGTAAATACGTTAATATCTTATAAAGTTTTGTTTATTCATTGAACTCAACAAGCGCCGCTGGTGTAGTGGTATCATGCAAGATTCCCATTCTTGCGACCCGGGTTCGATTCCCGGGCGGCGCAATACTTTTATCAACGTTGTGTTCATGTTTGAGCAAAATTTGCAACACTATCGTTTTTGCACGTTCTGATTGGTACTTCAACCTACAACATTTACTTTGATCAAATCTATATTAGTATGGAGGAAGGAGAATGACTGGAAACGACCCTTTCCTTCAAGCTAAAAATAGGCTCCACCGACTATGAATAATTAAAAAAACCTTTCATTTTGCTACAGAGAACAAACATTACATGTCAGATCCACTCGTGTAGGATCAGATATATCATACTTCATAAGTAAACCAAGTAGACTCTGATCTGGGTCTGCTCTGTTTGCAAAAGCGTTAAAACGCGTCTCTATGAGGTAAAGAGTTAGAGCGACCAAGGGAAAACGTCTAGTCAAGAGCTATCCAAAATAAGATAATGTTGACATTAACTAACTGCTAATGGGGGGAAAGCCATATGCGCGAGCATCACTGTTTACCATGTCTACGATTTGTTTTGCGTAAAAAACAAAATGTTCAAGACAATTGCGCCGCCCGGGAATCGAACCCGGGTCGCAAGAATGGGAATCTTGCATGATACCACTACACCAGCGGCGCTTTTGTTTTTGTTAAAATGAATCTAGAGTATAATCAGTAAAATAAAACGAATGGGCCGCGACATGAGATTTCCAACAATGTGGTAAGTGCGATCAGCAAAGCCTCAGATCAGCCTGCGCATACGCGCAGTCTGATCTGAGCCTTTGCTAGTCGCTTGAATATTCTATGACTGTTTAGCTACTGACTGAACATCATTTGGGAGTTTCTAAGCTTAAAAGGAGGTTGCACAGGCTCGCCTGAGTCTACACTTGACAAAATGCAACATTGTTGAAAATCACGTCGCGGCTCCATAACAGCTAAAAGGTACACATTATCACCGTAAAAATGTGTCAGTTTACACCGAATTTGGTGGCAGCTAAACTGTCACTGTTTTGGGTGTACATTTCACCAGTTTAAAGGCTATGTTCTGTTAGATTGTATTAATCCTGAGAGTAAATACTTCAAAAAAAGGTAGAAATGTTTTAGCATATGTCACTGCAGGGCCGGATCCAGGATATCTGGAAAGGGGGTTCATATGTATAAATATGTGTGTGTGTGGGGGGGGGATTCGCATTGCTGATTTTATCTCATTTTTCTTAAAATATCCCATGAAAAGGGAATAATTATTTCATTTTCATAGGATATTTAAAAACGGGAGGGGGGGGGTGAAGGGCAGGGAGGGGGGATCAAGGGAACCACCTGAACCCCCTCTGGATCCGCCACTGCACTGGGAAAATGCTGGCCTCAAGTTGTTTCGGTAGAAAAAGTTAGTGTAAATTTACACCAAAAGGTGAATTGCAGTGATAGATCGCATGCGCGGATCCAGAGGGACCTCCCCCTTGAAAATCACAAAGCTACAGGATTTCATAACAATACTGGTCCGGATTTTAACCAACACATGTGAGTAAAACCAGGCACCGAGGTTGGTTAAAATTCTTGACAAATCATAGTACAAGTAAAATGGGACACTCAGAATTATGCTAGTAATGTTGAATGGTATAGAAACCGCGTTGAGTGGCGTCAGATCAGGATCTGCACTGCTAAAGGACGCTATATCGGTTAAACATGTATGCTGAAGCGTTCCAACTCCTCTGTGTTCTGAAATGGCTGGTGAGACAGCATTTGTTGAATCGTTGATTCGCGTCTGAGCCTACGCTGCTCGAATATGCCATACGTACCAACTTCTCAAAACTGATATGGGATTCGATTTTTTATTCATATTGATATCTTTCTCAAATACAGTAAAATCGGTCATAAGCAACCACTCAAAGAAGAGACCAAACTGGTTTTCAAGACCGATTATCGCTTAATGCAGGTCAAAAGTATTGCAGAGAGCATTCTGCAATACTTTCGACCTTCATTAAGGTACCACACTGCATGAAAAGTCCGTTTTACTAAAATTTATCAGGGGGTGTAAATAAGTGATAAATATTCAAGCTGTATGAAATACTCTTTTACATACCTGTTTGATTTCGGTGTTCATACCATACATGTTTAATCACCCTTATGCTATGCATAAATATCTGGTAAATATAATGACTATATTTATCGTTTGGGTAAACATGTATGCATACTGCCCATAAATTTATCGTATCTCAATAAGTTGGGTAAAGGTTGTTTCATATAGGCATTTATCGCAACATTTATCCAGCATCTGTAAAGTACAGTATTGACCGCATTTATATGTCTGTATTTAATTGCATTAAACATGGTCAAATATTAGTCAAATGTTTGACCTAAAATGCTGACCTATGACAACATATGCGCATATAGCTCACTTATTTGTACATGTTTGGTTAGACTCATAAAGTTTGTTTCATGTGAGTATTTATTGCAACATTTACATAGCGTCTGTAAAATACAGTGGATGCCGCATTTATGTGTCTGTATTATTATGCATTAAACATGGTCAAATGTTAGTCACATGTTTGACCTAACATGCTGACCTTTGGCTACATAAGCGCATATAGCTCACTTATTTGTATGTGTTTGCTCAGACTCATAAAGTTTGATTCATGTGAGTATTTATTGCAACATTTATATAGCGGCTGTAAAATATAGCGCATACCGCATTTATATGTCTGTATTTTTATGCATTAAACATGGTCAAATGTTAGTCACATGTTTGACCTAAACTGCAGACCATTGGCTACATATGCGCATATTGCTCACTCTTTTGTACGTGTTTATTCAGACAAATAAAGTGTGTTTCATATAGGTATTTGTGACAACATTTATCTATCATCTGCAAAGCGCAGTGGATACAGCATTTATAGGTCTGTATTTTATGTATTAAACATAGTGAAATATTAGTCAAATGTTTGACCTAATCTGCTGATCTATGGTTACATATGCGCATATAGGCTACTTATTTGTGCACGTTTACCTTAACTTATTAAGATTGTTTCATGTAAACGGTTATAGCATCATTTATCCATCATCTGTGAAGACCAGTGGATACGACATTTATGTCTGCATTTTTATGCATTAATATTGTGAAATATAAATCAATATTTTGACTTAAACTGCTAATCTATGGCTATGTATGCGCATTTAGCTCACTTATCTGTTTATGAAGTAAATCTGAAACACATGCGAGAATGTTAGAATTTAATAATTTATTTACGTGATTACCATGTATTAAACTCTGCTTAAATCTCTGAGACATTGTTTTTTTTTTTGTTTGTTTTTTTGTTTGTTTTTATTTGATTCTTTACGTCCCATCAACAATCTTTCAGTTAAACAGGGACGGGTCTTCCTGGGTTGAACCAGTACTAAGCTAGGATAAATGTGTCTAGCTCAAGGACCACAACGCAGTGACGCCGTTGAGGCTCGAACCCGCTGCCTCTCTGTCTCGAGTCAAGCACTCTACCACTGAGCCACTGCGCTCCCATGAGACATTATGTGACTTTGCAAAAAAAATCCAATTGGAGATGCGTTCTTTTAAGATTGTAAAAATACCATGAGGCTTGGGTTAAGAAACCAAAGGGAATATTTGGTCTATATAATCAATTTCTGCAAATGAACATGTTACTGTATAAGCTTGTTGTCTCGCCTGGCATCCTTATCGTATCCCTTCTTATAAGCAAGTTGTATAGTTGTCTTATCTAATCACAGCAGGTACGTCTGGATAAAACATAATCCAGTGTGTTGTAATAACTGATAATATATGCCATATAATTATGAAGCATCTGCCTGGGTTGCATACGAACGACAAAGATTCAGATCAGCCTGTGCATCTTCACAGTCTATATTGGAAAGTATTATAAGCTTGCTTTATAGTTAGACAAATCAAAATTCTACAAATTCTTCAACAATCCACTTCACAGAAGTATCGAAGCTAATCTTCTTACAAATATTCAGATGCAATAAAGTCCACGTAACTTCTGATAGTTGTGGATTTACCCCCTCCCTACCACCCTCCACCCTTCTGACTATACCGGCTCAGGTGTGATAGATCGATAGCTATGCATACAGGCAAGCGCAGATCGCTTATGCCAATGTATAAAGAACAACTTCTAGGGGCGTGCGAATTGTTGCACTTTCCATTAGTTTTCATGAACAGACTCAATAAAACCAAATCTGCTGTTTTCTGATATTGTAGGTTCTCTCTATTTCTGAAGACTGTGTGTATTTAGATTAGTCTGTCTCCAAATAAATTTAATCAATATCTACGAGCATTTTGTAAGATAAGTTCCAAACTACTACATGTTCATTTAGGGTATGATACCAAACTCCATACCTGTGATGTTGACAGACTATAATTGAAAAATAGTCTAGTTTACTGTGTCCAGCACCGGGTACAGCATTGTCATTTTCTTGAAAATCGAGTTTCTACATTAATGACAGCTGAAAATTGTCAAATTTAGCAGCCGTTAATTATGAGCTTATTGCATAGGAATAACTTAATGTAATTCGACCTGTCATGTAATCAAATCAGCACCAAACGGGGAGGTATGACTAGGTCTTGCTGTAAAGAACTGTGAGAAACACATTCCTACGAGGCTCGAGTTATTTACAACTATTTGCCGACCTTCTTATTACCATTTTTGCAAAAAAGTACCGATTCAACCAGCTGACTTTTGATATTGCCAGCTGATCTGGATCTACACTACTTTTTTTTAATCAAAATAAAAAAATAATTGCTAGATGCGACTTTTGTCGTGTGCTGATATCTTTTGCAAACAGTTTAAATCCAGATCAAATCTGACATTTTATCAGAGCTGTTCTGGGTCAACAAACCGCTTGTCACTCTTATAGCAAGCCAGAAGGAAATTTTGGGTTTTCACTCAACGGCCAGCATTTTTAGCCGTATCAGTATGACCGTTCATGAAATTTCAAATGGGTGTCAATCAGTGCCGATCCAGATCAGCTGTTTCTGATGAAGCCAGCGGATCAGGATCTACACTGTTATTTTTTCAGATAAACACTTTCCTTGCTAGCGACGATTTTTGTCATATTGCCGATAACCTTTGCAAATCATTTAGATCCAGATCAGGCCCTACCTTTTGTCTGGCCTGTTTTGGATCCAAACTGGTGGTATTCCCGAAAGCTATTTCTGATGTTCTCTCATTATGCATTTTAAAAATGTACTATCTTCACCAATTATAATAGCCACATGACCTTTCGTGATGTGTCACGCCGAGATATATCAGTGCATATTCAGATCAGATGGCTTCTGATGAAACCAGTGGATCATGGTCTACACTGTTTTACCACAATGATTTATTCAAATAAACTCTTCTCTGCTAACAGTCACTTCTGTCTTATGCTGATTACATTTGCAAACTGTTTAGATCCAGATATGGGCCGTATATCATAAGCGCGGAAATCATACCAGTAGTATAGGTGCCACTTTAGCGCCAATGACGTCACTTCCGGTCCAAGATGGCGGCCCCCACGACTTCCGGTCCAAGATGGCGGCCCCCACGACACCAAGATGGCGGCCCCCACGAAGTCAAGATGGCGGCCCCTGTGACGCGTTCGGTTACACCTGGGAGGGTGAGTCAACACCCTAGACCACGAGAAGGTAGCGTCACGTCCTAGAGCGCGGTGTCGTTCTTCTATATACAAGGGTGAGGGGCCTCTCATTTATTTTCGGGTGGTTTTTTTACGAAGTTCAGAACGAGATCCAGTCTTTAATGGTGTAGCGCGTCGCAGCGCTCGGTTTATCCCGTTCCCCGGATGGGCCCTTTTTTTTCAGCACGGTCCTTTCACGTCTTTTTCCACGTACTGATAGGCTTCGTAATTGGATCGTTAAGGCTGAGAGGGATATGATTGTCCATCAACGTAGAACGGGTTCCTCGCCATGCATATGGCGTCTGGCTAACTTAGGAGCATATTGCGCAATTATTTGCCGTTCGTCCTTCAGTATCTTAATGAATTCCAGTCCCAAGTTGCTGTCTTACACCCTCTGTCCGTTATACTATCCTCTCCTTTTCGCTTATGCTCCGAATTTGCCATTTCTAAAGCTTGGGCTACTGGGGTGACCAGGTTCACTACGGGTTTTTCCTTTTGTCTCATTTCTTTCAACTCTCTGTATTTCCATCCACTACCCACAATATAATGACCCTGACTGTCGCGTTCCGCGTAGCCATCTCTAACATCCAGCAAGTGCTGAAACCATTTGTCGGGATCCGAGACGTACGGAATCCACTTCTGCTGCTGGTAATCGTAAACGAGTCTAGTACCCATCTTTTTTGATCGATTTCCTCCTTCGTGCTCGAGTTATTCTTACGCTCTATTCATACCAATGGGCAAGAGTCTAGTTCACTATTCTCAAGCACCTCGATTAATCGCTCAGCAGCCTCTCTGGCTTCGCGCCGTAGTTGTCTACATCTCATCCGAAACAACAGTTCATCAAACAAAGCTATACACATAAAAGTAATGGCGAACATATTTACGCCTACTCAATACTTAATCCCTTTTCTTAGTTACCAGTTTTGATAGTCATTCGGGTTACACTCGGAACACCGTAATGCCCCTAAGTGATTCATGTGATCACTTTGCACGTAACAGGATACTACACCATCTAGTTCGGGTAAGGCCCTTCCAATTTCTGTTAAGAGTTCTTTGACGGCAATGTATTCTAGGGGTCTCAGGTATAATCCCTTTTTCGTAGGTATCACCTCTTCTTGCGGCTTCCAATACTGCCTTATATCCATACATGGGCTGCCCTCGGTGATGGTACAATAGACGTTCCCTCCAAGATGACTCTTATAGTTTTGTTTCTCTGTCCTCGCTTGATCCGCGTATTCTAAGTAATCCACCCAATTCTTCCATCGCATCAAGGTTAAGCTGATACCTTTCTTGGTCGGTTTGTCATCTTTCCATTCTCTCAGGTCAACACCGACACCACCACCACCGACACCACCACCACCACCACCACCACCACAACCCACCACCACCACCACCACCACCACCACCACCTCCACCACCACCACCACCACCCACCCACCACCACCACCACATGGTGGACCATTGTTTCCTGACTGTACATTCACTGTATCCTCACTGTATCCCACTGTACCCCAACTGATCCCTCACTGTATCATCACTGTGCCCCACTGTACTCTCACTGTATCCCCACTGTATCCTCCCTGTACCCTCACTGTATCCCACTTTACCCCAACTGAACCCTCACTGTATCCTCACTGTGACCCAATGTACCCTCACTGTATCCTCACTGTATCCTCACTGTACTCTCACTGTATCCCCACTGTATCCTCCCTGTACCCTCAATGTATCCTCCTTCCCTCCTCACCCTCTCCTCCTCCCTCCAAATCTCACTGTACCCAAACTGAACCCTCACTGTGCCCCAATGTACCCTCACTGTATCCCCACTGTACCCCTCTGTACCCTCACTGTAGCCCAACTGAACCCTCACTGTATCCTTACTGTGCCCCAATGTATCCTCACTGTATACTCACTGTACCCCACTGTACTCTCACTGTACCCCCACTGTATCCTCCCTGTACCCTCAATGTATCCTCCTTTCCTCCTCCTCCTCACCCTCTCCTCCTCCCTCCTAATCCCACTGTACCCCTATCCTCCGTGTACCCTCAATGTATCCTCCTTCCCTCCTCCTCCTCACCCTCTCCTCCTCCCTCCTAATCTCACTGTACCCAAACTGAACCCTCACTGTGCCCCAATGTACCCTCACTGTATCCCCACTGTATCCCTCTGTACCCTCACTGTAGCCCAATTGAACCCTCACTGTATCCTCACTGTGCCCCAATGTATCCTCACTGTATACTCACTGTACCCACTGTACTCTCACTGTACTCCCACTGTATCCTCCCTGTACCCTCAATGTATCCTCCTTTCCTACTCCTCCTCACCCTCTCCTCCTCCCTCCTAATCCCACTGTACCCCTCCTCCACCACCACCACCACCCACCACCACCACCACCACATGGTGGACCATTGTTTCCTGACAGTACATTCACTGTATCCTCACTGTATCCCACTGTACCCCAACTGAACCCTCACTGTATCATCACTGTGCCCCTCTGTACTCTCACTGTATCCCCACTGTATCCTCCCTGTACCCTCAATGTATCCTCCTTCCCTCCTCCTCCTCACCCTCTCCTCCTCCCTCCTAATCTCACTGTACCCAAACTGAACCCTCACTGTGCCCCAATGTACCCTCACTGTATCCCCACTGTACCCCTCTGTACCCTCACTGTAGCCCAACTGAACCCTCACTGTATCCTCACTGTGCCCCAATGTATCCTCACTGTATACTCACTGTACCCCACTGTACTCTCACTGTACCCCCACTGTATCCTCCCTGTACCCTCAATGTATCCTTCTTTCCTCCTCCTCCTCACCCTCTCCTCCTCCCTCCTTATCCCACTGTACCCCAACTGAACCCTCACTGTGTCCCAATGTACCCTCACTGTATCCTCACTGTACCGCACTGTACTCCCACTGTATCCCCACTGTATCCTCCCTGTACCCTCACTGTATCCTCCTTCCCACCTCCTCCTCACCCTCTCCTCTTCCCTCCTAGCTCCATTATGAATTTGTACTGTCATGATCACTGTTTTTTAAGGCCATTATACTCGTTGTAGAACGTTCTATCATCGTAGGTTCACCTGTAATTGTGGGTTGACCATGATTATATAATGATTAAGCATAACAGTTTCGCTTTAAACAACCAGTCGTCAGCATTTACGCTATGTATAGTCTTCAGATGATGTACTATATTTAGCACATCCTGTCTATGGCATATTGGACACTGGAACTTGTATCTATGAGGCATAGTTTTGATCTGTTTTTAAACACCATTTAAAACGAAACTTTATGTATATCAGCTTGCTGGGCAAGCCTTTCCTTTTAAATCGAAACTTTTATAATACAAACGCGAACCTTCCTTTAAAAACGACACTTTTATGTATAACCTGGCAAGCCTTTCCTTTTAAATCTAAACGCTTATAATACAAGTGCGAGCCTTCCTTTTAAAACGACACTTTTATGTTTCAGCTTCCTGGGCAATGCTTTTCACGCGTTCTTATAACGCGAAGATGAATCACGCTATAAAAAAAACGTGTGGCGTTCGAAAACACCAAACGTTTGAGCTAAATAGTATCATTTAAACTGTTCAATTTACATGTTTATTGTTCGACTGTCATATTAGCTATGACTCGATTGCATACGATGCGCATTATATAGCGAGAGGTTTTTTCTGATGGGTCAATTAAAAGTAATATCGTTATAAATGTATATATCATAAGCCATACATTTCGCAATTCGTCTCTAGACTATGAACAGACGATACGTAAGTTGAATTTAGGGGTTAATTGTCTCATGTACCTACCTGTACACGAGCAGCGAAGGCTCTGGCGAGTCTGGGCTGATGTAACTGCTTGTGTTAAGTCTCGCAGATATGGATCCATCTAATGATGTGTTTCACACATTTTTGCCATATCACTAAGCCTATGTTAAAACAGAATAAAAAGCATTTTTTATTTCAATTATTTTATTTAATGATTAATGAACAACACGCAAGCAACCAATCAATAGCTAAACAATATTTTATACTTTAACTAATAATAATTCATGAGCCTCGCCATAGAAAACATGCGAACAACAAAGATATAGATTAGACTGCATATTTATGCAGACTGGTCAATGTCATTGTCGTTTGCTACATACATTAGGTGAGAAACAGAGCCGAAGCTGAGTAGTCGGCAAAATAATCGCAGCAAACAGGTTTTTATGGCATATTCCATTGGGATTTTCGACCAAAAAAGCTCAAACAAGTTAACACAGCTACAGAGACAAGCTAGGAAAGTAATTTTTGCGTGCCACTAGTTTTACTATTGTACTTTAATGCCCCAGTCACACACACACTTACGGACTCTGCGGATGGTACGTAAAGCCCGTCCGCAACTATCCGCTCATTCCGTAACGATACGTATCACATCCGCAGAGAACGTAACAGTTCGTATCTTATCCGCAACTTACCGCAAGGCCCTTTCCATCCGCGCCCAAATTTTGAAAAATATCATAAAAGTTCTGCGGATGAAAACAACGCAATTATGCATAACGCTAGGCAATAATACGTAATTATTGGTATCGTATCCGTATCTCATCCGCATCTAAACGTATCAAAACCTTTCATTCCGCAGTCGACCCAAAGTTGCGGACTGCTACGGTTTCATGCGGGTCGTTACCTTTAGTAACGCTTTGTTACTTACGCGTTCGGCGTATTTTTGCCTATACACGCAGATCGTTGCTGATAGTTGCGAATGACTGATTTCATATGCGGATAAATACGTATTGTTACGACCCCTTAGGTGGTTGATGAAGCACCTTGCTACAGCGCCTCTGGAACAGGAGAGTGAGTCTTCAACTATCGCCTTTCTCGTGTCAGACGATGTGTTGAGAAAGCCTTTGGCATACTGGCTGTAGGGGCTAAAAGAATATCATGCAGAAAAGACTGAATGTTCTAAGATTTAAAACATGGAGATTTTTTACATGAGTGTTCATGTATTATTGCATTTATTTAATGAGATGAGGAAAATTGATATTATGTGAGGCTCTGCCAAGGATGCTATCATTTATCATTAACAAATGGAATGTAGTTAAATAATTTTTGATCGCAAATTCAATATTCTATTTATCATATGACAAATTTGCATTAGCATGTATAGATAAAGGTCCTGACTGTCAAGAATCTTACCTAAAATTGCTCAAAACCCGTCGCCTTATAGCAGCCTATGTGTAACTTATTTGTATATTATTTAATCTACAAATGGATCATCATATTATAGTCTATGTCGAATGGGCCAAAAAAATGGTCCCGTGTAAATTTCGTGACGATTTTTGGCGACCTATATAAAATTAAACTTTGGGGTATTTGCAACAATTTCGACCAGTTCGCCCATCTGAGTTCGGCGTCTGGTCCGAGTAATGACGTCATCAAAATGGCGGCCATCGCACAATTATAATGCGTATGTATTTAAGAAAAATCAAAGTATGTTGGCAAAATAAACATTTTGTTAATATATTTAATGCCAGTACTGCTCCAGATTTTAAACAAAAACAATATTTACACAGAATTCTACTTTGAAATGCAATAGGCCATCTTGCCCATGAGCATAGGGCATGAGTCACATTGAAGCATATGTCGAAAAGGACAAAATTTGGCCCCGTGTAAATTTTGTGACGATTTTCTGCGAACTATATCATATTAAACTTTGAGGCATTAGCAACGATTTTATCCAGTTCAAACATCTGAGATGCGCTTCTAGGGTAAACAGTGACATCATCAAAATGGCGGTCACCGCGCTATTGATACGAATATTCATAGTATATGTATTAAAGTATGTTAGCAAGACAGAGTCTTTTATAGTTTCGTGCTTGTGCCGCTCCAGATTGTTAATAGAAACTACATTTACACAATATTGTACATGCCCGAGGGTGTTCATATTTGGCACAGTAATTGGCTATTTATCGTAGACTATAATAAAGGTCTCAGATCTGATCATCGATGTGACCTTGGAATCGAAGATCAAAGTCAAATGTACTTAGAATCTATCTGACTTATGGCTCGTAACACGAACTCCTCTTTCATGTTTTGACTAAGGCTGTTCGTATTTGGCACAATGGTTGCCTGTGGTGTGTAGATTATAACAAAAAAATTAAGATCACCGATATGACTTTGGAGTCAAAGGTCAAGGTCAGATATATTTAAAATATGCCTAACAGCTCTTAAAGCAAACTCCACATTCATAAATCCACCAACCCGAGGTGTCTATTCATCCGTTTATCCATAACTCTTGTATCTCATTAAACCTATAAAAATTATCTAAGCTTTGGTCAAATGTTCACCTCAGTTACTAGACGGTGTGCAGAACCCATGTCTCAATTACGCAGACTCAACGTCAGGGTTACAGTTACAGGTAATGGAATTAAGCCTTCAATTGCGCGTATGCTCCATATCTCCTCAAACCATTGAAGGATTATCATTACACTTTGATAAGATGTTCAGCTCACTGCGAGGGTGTGCAAAACACAAGGCTCAATCATGCAAACTCAAGGCCAAGGTCGCGGTTGAAGGTAATGGGATTTAACATCGAATTTCATGTCATCGTCATGGTATGTAATTTTAAGAATTTATTATGCTCAAATGGTTGTTTTTATAAGCAGTTTTCAACTTTATTTTATTGACACACATATATACCTTTCATTTAATGTCCCTCATTTGATTGAAAAGTGAAAAACATTTCTTTGTTGTATTGATTATTAATGTCCCATAATCTAATGTGAATTACGTTACCAATGAAACCATCTCACAATTTACACACCATGCATCATAAGCTCACATCAAATATCTCTATGGCAAGAGGATTAATATGTCCATGGACAAAAGAAACGAATTTGGGGAAACAATTGTTTACTTTTCGCAGATGAAAAGATATCTGAGGTTGTCTAAAAAATCTGCAGTTTTGTGAATTACGTTACCCTATGTGTATTATTTGTATAAGAAGAGGTACAGGCATTGCAATTGAAACTAATGTAAGAACTATAACCTAACTATATAACAAACCATACAAGAACTTGACAAGAAGTTGTTTGCACAGAAAAAAATTAGTGGAAACACAAATTTGTGAATTACGTTACTGTGAATTACGTTACTACAATTTTACTAAAATCCAAATACCTCTCTAAATGCATACACTAGCTGAAAAAATTGTTTGTTTTTAAGCAAAGCAAACCTGTCCCGGTAAATAAAGATCAATTTAAACCATATTGCAGTTGTAATTTTATTTTAACAAGGATTTACCTATATGATTTGGGTACATCAACTCCCCTATTCATGAAGCTTACAAAGATACTCAATATATCAACACACCATCTGCAAAGTAATCTGTTTGAAAAACAAAATTGAATGGTGTTAATTTCTAAGGGATTGTTCTTATGGTTTTTGAAATGAGCTGGATTAAACATAGGTAACGTAATTCACAAGTAGGTAACGTAATTCGCATTCTTCAAAAAACCCAGATTAGTCAAATATAAGGGCCAAAAGCAACAAATCGACGGTGATCATAAGTTTCTGACTTGTTGTTCAATTGTTATTTTCCTTTTCTCAAATCATTTTTACTCGTTGCTCTTACCACAGGAGGTTTATTGGTGAATTTATGTGTATACTTTGAAATTGGCACTCTCGCTTCTGCATTCTGGGCCATTCCAGTTGATCACAGTGACCCCAAATGTTCTCATGACTTACTATGTCGGTAACTTTTATGGTTTATATGATAGATAAAATAGTTAACCTGAATGTATAACTTCTTATCTCCAATTGAAGTGAGAAAATTAGCTATGTGAATTACGTTACCATGAACGTTTAGCCATTTTTCTGAGAAGGGCGTATCTTTGTGAATGATGCAAACTTTGCTTTTTTGTAATATATGTACATATAAAGGCATTTATTGAAGTTAGATTTTTTATTCTGCATTGTCTTACTTTGTAGTGAGCCACAACAAGTTTTCAAATATACGGAATATTTAAAATCATTATTCTATAATCATATTTTAAAGTGTTATTCCAACATGATTAATGAAACTAGATGCAGCAGCTTACTTTTAATGTGAAAAAGATGATGTAAAAAGTGTTAAGCAACACACTAGAACCTGATATTTTGCAGAAAAATATATGTTTCTACGCAGGAAATAAGACCAGAGTGTAAGGTATGTGAATTACGTTACCGGCGTATTGGCACAATGTTCTTTATAAAAGAATACGATTTATTATTTCCAATACCAAAGAAAAATGTAATTTTTAATATTCATAATCTAAAGTTTCAAAACAATAATTTTTTCTGGTCAACTCTTCAAATTTGATGGATACAATTAAAACAATAATTGTACTCCTACAATTACAGCTGAATTCCATTGTCAATTCATAACAAACCTGCTTAAACCATGCTGAGAAGCAAAAACATGATATAGATTCTACATAATAGGCTTATTTGATCAACAAGAGATCCAAGTAGAAGTGCATGCTATTAAAGCTCTTAAATTTTTCAGTCCTGTAAGAAATTTGGTATGTACAAGTATGCTTCATCACAGTAACGTAGTTCACATTCAAATTCAGTGGTGCTCTTTGTGAGGCTGAATGAATTGAAATTTATGGAGGAGCACTTTTTTAGACATCATTATCTAATTGACCTATACCAATAAGTAAAAAAATAACATAAAAATGAAAATCTAAGCCAAAAAAATTGTGGGGCAAAAATTGGCTGCAATTGGTGAACTTAACTCGTTTTGGCTGTGTAGCGAAACTGCTTATCTATAATACATCATAGCTGGGATTTGGAAGAGCTATGATTTTTTTAGTATCCTTATAAACACTCATTTTCAGGCGAGCGACCCCTGGCCCGAAGGACCTCCTGTTTCTATATAAAGAATCGTGTTCCTGAGAGACAATGATTTTAACTGTGTCACCTATTACAAGTCATGTCCACTCTGTCATCCATGATTATGAAGGATAACACTCAAAAGTTATGTTGAAATTTCACGAATTAGTTTTGTGGTGCTTAAGGGCCCATTGAATTTCGGCATCCAGTTATTTTTGAAGAACAACAGCATTCTAACAGTGTTTTGAAAAAGTTCTGATGTATTATTTCTAAAGGTTAAGTAGAATATTTGTTCATATCTTTTAACCATCAGATTGTGTTTCATCTCACATATTTCGCTTTACTGTCGATAAAAAGACTCAAATTCATTCTTGCAAGCCGTACATAGCTACTTATTTGAGATGGCATACAGAAAGCAACGACTCAATGTACATACATGAAATTTAATCCAAATATTAACATCACATGATGTGATGTTGCAGAACACAACAGCCATTACTCTAGCATTTTCCACTTTTGAGTTATGTCCCTTTGATCTACGTAAGAAGCGGTTTCTAAGTCGTATTTAAATCTATTATATTTTTTCGGAACTCTCTCTCTCTCTCTGCACGCGCGTTTGAGAGAGAGAGAGAGAGAGAGAGAGAGAGAGATGTAGTCATCCAGTCGCTTGCAACCACAAGTCATGTGATGTGATAAGAAGAATCATTCACATGTGACTATATATTGCTAATTCTGTCATTGACATTTGTGAAGATTGAGTATCAATACTTCATATCTGTAATCATTTGGTACCAATTTTTCACATATGTGAGCATTTGGTACCAATTTTTTACAACTGTGAGCTTCTGGTACCAATTTTTCACATGTGTGAAAAGTGCGTACCAATTCTTCACATATGTGAAATTACCTACCAATTCTTCACATGTGTGAAATTATGTACCAATTCTTCACATATGTGAAAATTGCGTACCAATTCTTCACATTTGTGAGGAATCGTTAGCTATTCTTCACATTTGTGAGGAATTGTTAGCTTTTCTTCACATTTATTAAAATTTAGTATCAATTCTTCACATTTATGAAATTTAGTAGCAATTCTTCACAGTTAAGAAAATTTAGTACCAATTCTTCACATTTATGAATATTTAGTACCAATTCTTCACATTTATAAAAATTTAGTACCAATTCTTCACATCTGAGAAAAATCGAACCAGGTATTCGCAGATAAGTCGAATACGTACCGATTCTTCACAAGTTAATACTATAAAAGTATGAAATTTGATCACAGATTTTAGACCCCCCCCCCCCCCCCCCCCCCCCAATTTTCGAAATTGAGTGTGTATCGAAGTGTAAGTTATAAAAGTCGAGTGTCGAATAAAAAAAACTAACAACAACAGCAACAACAATGTTGCCAAGGGGACATGGTCACCAGAATGAAATCAACTCTTAACTGTTTCCTAATAATATATCTATGCAAATTAGGTTAAAATTGAAGCACCGGTTCGGAAAATGTGTGTAAATGGCTGACCTAACAGACTTCTTGAAAATTAATTTATAATAGGGCAGCAATGCAGTAGACCTTACGATTTGCACCTAGATGCCTTTTATTACTCGATACTTGCCTTTTAGTACTCGACACTTGATACTATCCGTTTTCCTTACTCGATACTTGCATTTTATTTCTCGATACTCGACATTCATTGCTCGATACTCGACTTTTATTTCTCGATACTCGACTTTTATTACTCGATACTCGACTTTGATTACTTTTTCTATGTGTCTTGATCCACAACTGAACTAAGGGTGAGGTTGGCGCCGTGAAGAGTCGGTTTAAGCCCTCCAATAAAATATTTTAACTGACCGTTCCAAGGCGGTACTTCTTTTGCGGATCTTTTGTTTTATTTATGTCTTGTGTTTGTCGTACTTTCGGGTCTGTTCATTGCTCTGCCTTGTGGTAACCTGCTGGGAAAAAGGGCTAACCTCTTGGCTCTTGTTTGTGGTGTTTAATTTTGTTTTGTCACTTCCCCATGTGGTATCCTGGGTCAGGTGTGGTACTTGATTGTACCGATTCCTGATCTTTTCCGCCTTTCTCACTTTGATTACGCAATCCTCGAAACATAGCAAAAGTGAACAGTAATAATAAGCCACAAATGGATGCCAGCAAAGGAATGGAAATCAGATTCTACCAAGATTCCAGAGCATAATTTTGGACTGAAACACGTATTTTTCGTGTGTTTTCGACCATCCAATAGTTGTAAAAAACGACGTTACGCCGTCTAATGTCAATGTTGCAGGATTGAATGCGATTTTGTTACAAAGATTCTGATCATTCGTTGAAATACAAAGGTATTCCTGAACCTCCAATGTAGCCTTATGTTTCCTTTTCGTTTACACGCCCTTTTCCCGCCAACACCATTTAGTCTGATCCCGTATGGTCTCACCTTTATGTTGTTGCGCAAGTTCGTAATCAGGTGCTAATTAACCGTTCTTTACAGATTCATCTCCCGCGCCAATAAAATATTGCAAAACAGTGTCGGTTTGTCTTCTCTCTCACACACTTTCTCTCTCTCTCTCTCTCTCTCTCTCTCTCTCTCTCTCTCACACACACACACACACACACCCACACACTCTCTCTCCCCTTGTAGTAGGTAAAATTTCTTTGAAACAGTTTAATATCTTACAATTTAGACTTTTAGAAATTCAGTCTCTTTTGATTTTGCATTGGAGAGCATCGAATGCTCAGATGAGCCAGTGCATCTCTAAAGTCTGGACAGAACCTTCGCTGTTCGTATACACAAGATATGGAAGCAGATGAAGGCTTAGACCAACTATAGACCACAACCTTCATTACTAACTCGCAACCTTAGGTTTAAATCTTTCTAGCGATGAGACGGCACGGTTGTGAAGATTGATATGCGCCCTTGTTTCTCGCAAACAATCGATACGAATAGCAAGACTAGTACTGCTTATAATTAAACAAACAACAAAGACACTGAAAATATTCTGTGATTGTGCTGGTTGATATGCACATTCATTTTTCGTATATCAAAACAGAAATCACAGTTCACACTTCACACGTCATACTTCAAACTTCACACTTTGTACTTCACAATTCAGACTTCACACTGCAAACTTCACAGTTAAGACGTCAAACTTAATGGTTCACACTGCAAAGTATAGACTTCATACTTCACACTTCATACTTCACAATCAGACTTCACATTTCATACATCACCATTTTCAATTTTTACTCGCGTGACTATGACGTATTACTAATAAAATGGCGTGTGATGTTGTTAGGTTACTTTTTGTTAGATATAGTTAAATGCAATTGCTGACTGTCATAATATTTGTTAAATTCATAATACAATACCATATTTCGATGTTACGGTTTAAAACTTCAAAAACAAAACTGAATCTGCATCTTTCATCTGGGCATTGCTGGTTGCACAATGAAAGGTTCAACTTTAAACACAGTCAGAGATGCATGATTGATTCCTGCCTAATAATTGTTCAATAAATAAGAACTGGCATTACCTATTTGAGGTCAAGTAGAAATTAACACTTTTCATTTAACAATATACATTTAAACAGAGATTAAAATCAATCACGCCATTTGTATTAGTAATACACCACAGGCATGTGCTTAAAGGTTGGAAACTGTGAAGTATGAAGTGTTAAGTATGAAGTTTGAAATATGAAGTGTGAACTGTGAACTGTGAATTCTGAACTTTGAAGTGTGAAGTATGAAGTCTGAAGTTTGAAATCTGAAGCTTGAAGTCTGAACTGTGAAGTATGAAGTGAGAAGTCTGAACTTTAAAGTTTTCAATAAGCAGTCAGAGCTGTGAATTGTGAAGTCTGATCTGTGGAATATGAAGTGTGAAGTTTAAAATGTATCTTTTCCCTTAAATTACTTTATTTTGAAAAAAATGAAGTGTGAGTTATGAAGTAGGAACTGTGAAGTGTGATGTTACCACCGGTCTTTCGTACGATTTGATGTTATAATTTCACTGTAAATCGTTTGTTAAGGATTGAATTTAGTGATAAGCATATTTTATAAATGCCACTGACTGTTATATGGAAGTCGCTGAAAAAATGATAAGGATGATCGGCAAAGCTTCATTTCTTATCTTTTTCCACACTATACTGAATTTACTGAACGACTGAAAAACACGTATAGTCTGAAAATCCATTTTTATTTGAAGAAACAAAACATTCGTGATGGCAGTGATATGTTGCTTGCTGACAGTCACATTAAATGCTATGACGTTGCTTAGTGGGGTTGTGCGGCTTGCATTTTGAACAGCTGCATGACTAAGTCAACAGAATCATCCAGTTAAACACACAACAGCCTTGAATAAATGTAGGTTTAAGGAAATCCCCAAGGTTCATGTTTTTCTGTCATTTCTGTTGGGCCTCGACGAGAAACCCTGTCATTGGTGTTTCTGACTTAGTAAGTCTCTAACAAGTCTGCTTAGCTAAAGAGACTAGCTAGAAAAATGAAATTTCGCTTGTAGCAAGCCTGTCTAGATACGAAACTGTTTGAAGTGAATAACAAAGGTGCTGACCAGGCTGCGCGGATGCGCAGGCTGATTTGCTAATTTGTTGTTCACAAACCCACTACCACAGGTTTTTTCGTCGCCTGTCCTCCAGGCATTAAAATGAAAATGTCATCAGAGGGGGTAAATCTATAAAATCTGAGAAGTTTTACACCTTATGGCTATGTCTCAACTTTAACCTATGTGTGTAAAACACACATTGAAAGGTAGACATGCCATCAAGAAGGGTCAAATAGTTTCTATTATTTACAGA
Organism: Loripinus fragilis; assembly: GCA_964019695.1. NCBI lineage: Eukaryota > Metazoa > Mollusca > Bivalvia > Lucinida > Lucinidae > Loripinus > Loripinus fragilis. The sequence continues at coordinate 110,182,928 of OZ026517.1, forward strand.
AAAAATAGACTTAAGTTTTTCTTACTAGTGGCTAGGCTAGTTTTCTCGCCTCGAGGCCCGTTTAGATTCTCGCTAGGATATGCTTTTTTGATAATAAATTATTGAAAATCTTCTGTATTTGTCTTTGATATTGGTTTATGCCCCGCCTCTGCAAAGATTCATAATTCAGAAATCTTGTCCTATACATTGCTTCATATCCTGCCTGTTGTTCATCAATCCATCGATCGTTGATATAATTGAAGATGTGCTGTACTGACTGGCACGCCAACAGAAAGATCGGCTCAGATGCAGCTGTATGCCCTGAAAAGACTTTGGGTTTACCAGTTTACCAATTCCATAATTGAGCCACGGCATGAGATTTTGAACAATTTGACATTTTGACAAGTGTAGGCTCGGACGAGCCTCTGCAGTATTCTTTTAAGATTGGAAACTCCAAATGGTGTTCAGTCAGTATCTTAACAATCATAGAATACTCAAGCGACTAGCAAAGGCTCTGATCAGACTGCGCGTATGCGCAGGCTGATCTGAGGCTTTGCTGGTCGCACATACCACATTGCACTGGCTCATAAATCAAATAAGTTGCTGTGTAGTTTGGTGGTCGGGGAAATGGACGGCCATCGGTGAATTTTTAGGGAGTATGCGATAAACGATGATCTCTCTCCCGTGCTTCTTGCTTAGATATAAATTTGGGTGGGCTTTTGGGATAAAACCTCGCAAATCGTGTGCTAAAATAAAAGTACATTTTGATGATAGCACTTGTATAAAAACTATTTTTCACATGGTGACGGAATGTGAATATGGTACCTACTGTGAAGCATCTCGCACCATCGGGCGGTCTCTGCCACGAGTGCGGTGTTTTCAGGCAGGCATCACACGGAAATCCGCGGCTAGCCTTTGTCGCGGATTTCCACGACATTGAATTTTTTGGAAGGTAGCGGTTTTCCGCGACCTTAAAAAGCGCTAAATATATCTCATTGGGGAGCAGTTATTTTTTGTAAGTTTTATAACCGTCACGGAAATCCGTGACATCTTTTATAAATAGCCACCACACGCATGGTACTGTCGTATTGTCGTCAACTGTAGCTCAACTTGAGGTGTGGTTTAGTTCTGACAACTGTGAGACATGAGCACTTTTCTTTGTTTCATTTTGATGTATTATTATGCCTCCCCCCTGAAAGGGTCGGGAGATAAATTGCTTTTCCCCTTGTGTCCGTCTGTCTGTCCGTCCATCCGTCCATCTGTTTGCTTGTCTGTCTGTCTGTCTGCCTGCCTTTCTGTTCATCACAAAATCGTGTCCGCTCTATAACTTGATAACCGTTAGAGATATTACAACGAAACTTCATACATTTGTTAAGCACATTCGGACGACGTTTCATGCACAAGAAACATAACTCTTGCACTTTTATTTATCAAATTATTCCCCTTGTAACATAACTAAGTGCATTTTTGTCCGCTCTGTAAGTTGAACACTGTGGAAGTTATTTGGTTAAAACTTCATATACTTCTAGAATACAATGAGATAACGGCCATGCACAAAAACGATAACTCTGCTTAGGATGATTTGGAGTTATTTCACTTTGATCATATGTAATGCTATTTCGTGTCCCCTCTATAACTTGGTATTCGTTAGAGATATTTCAACGAAGCTTCATATATTTGTAAAGCACATTCAGACGACGTGTTGCACAAGAACAATAATTTTCGCATGTTTATTTAAGTTATTCCCCTTGTAACATAACTAGTTGCAATTTTTGGTCGGCTCTGTAAGTTGAACACTGTTAAAGCTATTTGATTAAAACTTCATACGTTTTTAGAGTACAATGACAACGTGTCATTCAGAAGAACCATAACTCTTATATGTATATTTTCAAATCATTCCTCTTGTAACATATCTAATTGCATTTTTGTGATTTTTTGAGTCCTTAAAGGGGGAGACATTTTTTTCTTATAAAACAACTCTATTTCTCTATGGTGATATAGAAGCCTAAATTCGAGCTAAACAGTTTTGCGTTTTAACCACAAACAATCTAGTGGTGAAGATTTGGCGGCTATAAAATGCATTTAAGTCCCCCATAGCTTGGGCCGGTGTCCGTTCTAAAACAAAAAGAGTAAGTGAGTATAATCAGGAAATACCACAATCACAAACTGCAGACAAACCCGAGGCATCGTGAGGAAGAGCCACACAACAAACACAAGACACAAGGAAGACAAACAAAACAAAGCAACCAGCTCTCTCTCTCTCTCTTCCCTATCGAGATGATTGCAAAACTAGAATGGGCACAAAGTTACGCACAACAAAACATAGAACAACTACAGAATCCCACAATGGGAGTAACAATCAACAACGAATCAACAACAACAGAACCACCACCTTAGAACGGACAGCAGCCAAAGCCACTAGCGGGGGGGGGGGGGGGGAGGGGGCTTAAATGCATTTTTACTGGTACAAAATCTTCGCCCTAGATTCTGCTGTTGTTGAAGCACAAAAACGTTAAGCTCGCATGGGGGATTCCTAACTATTGCAGTGCATCATCTTAAAGCCTCGTTCATATGCACAATATACACTCCGGTGCAAAAATACACCTGGGGAGTAAATTTGCACCTGGGGTGTATTTTGGTCATATAAACGGTGTTTTATGAAAATGCACCCCGGTGCAAATTAGCACCCGGGTGCGAATTTGCTCCACCTTTGTAGGTGGTGCAAATTCGGTGGAGCAAATTAGCATCCGGGTGCACATTTGCCCCTAGGTGCAAATTGCGCACATGAACGCAACTTGTTATCACATATATACAATTTGAGCTTAGATTTTGATAAATTACCCATATTTTCTATGTGAACATGTACACGTGTATGAAAATAAACTATAGTCCCTTTATTAAACTTAAGGTCATGGCTTCTCTCTGTAGTCACTACTTCATCGGCTATGCCGGGTTGCCACGCAGAACAACTGGAATTTCTGGTCCATGGGCTTCGATTTGCACGATTCTATTTCCAAACAATATCTCTTCCTAACATCAGCAATGGAAATCAGAGTTTGCCAGAACCCTGGCGCCATGCACGTGTCCATGCTATCTGATTAACACATCGGTGAAAATGTCCCCCCCTGCATAATAACGGAGTGACCACCCTTTAGGATTCGTGTAATCAAAGTGATGTTCAGACAGAGCAATAATTAAAATATTTCTACTCTCTATCTTACCCCCCCCCCCCTAATTTGGGAATCCAAACCTCTTGTAGCCATTGATAACCTCGGTTGAGCCATTTCCCTTCGGAAACTTAACAGAGAAATAAAAGGGTTCGTGAACAATTGAAGACCAAACCCGTTTCACACATTCACAAGACGTTTATTTTGCTAGTACGAAGAGGTTCTCAATTCTCCAGCTCTGCGCAGTACTAAGTCAAACTGTCACCAGCAGTTCAATTGAAACAACTTAACGCACACGCCAATTCCGTTGCAGCTATTCGCGCAGTTTGTCGCAGAGCCCGTGCCATTCGGAAGCCATGGATCATCAGTACATGTATACGTCTCAAGCACTACGTCCTTCCACCTCTCTTGGCCAGATAGTCATTTATTTACTTGGTACTGCTGCAACAGCTTCTATATAAGTGTCATTTATGCACCAGTCATTTGTATCCACTGCTTCCCCACCTACGGGGATGGGCGGGGATAATGATTTTCACTTTCCAGAGCCCTGGTATAAGCCCCGCCCTGTGGGGACAAGCTGATGGTAACAACCCTGCTCTTTGCCCAACCCTACACAGCAGAAAATCCCAGCAGGGTAAGTGTCTGAATGTTATAACCCCCACACTTCCCCGACACTACGGGGACAATCAAAAGGTAATTGTCCAGCACCTTACCCCGGCTATTCCACGGCTATCCCCGTAGGTTCGGGCCGCGGATACAAATGACTGGTGTATTATCCTCTTTAAATATTGTATAAATAAATAAAGCAAATAAAACCAAATGGAGTTGCATTTTTCTCACACGATGGTATCTTTAACTGACTAATAATCGAATTACTCTTAAACCATCGAATTTTTTCCTGAAACTAAAACTTAAACATTTGTGATATGTTTAAAGAGCATATCCAATAACATATGAACACAATTTATTGTTATATGAACGCTACATAAGGGGTAGCAAATTTACTCCAGGGTGCAATTTTGCACCCGGGAGTAAATTTGCACCGGGGTGCAAATTGTGCATATAAACGAGGCTATTAGAGAAACAAAATAATCAAATTAACGCACTATGATAAAACAGAGAAAAGGGCTCACGAATTTCAGATAGCAAGAGCTAAAGAAACACCCAAGTTGGGCCATGGTGGGCCAAGCTACAGCCAAGCATCAGGCACCAACCCACCGATTAAAGCTTAACGTCAGAGTCGTCATTGAATCTGAGGCCTGACCCACCACCGTGCAATTAAAGAGGAAACCACGGCTAAAAACTGTGATTTGGTTTACAACCAGGCATGCAGACTGTCACATGATATCCAAGTTATATCCAACTTTTTTAAATAACGTTTGATAATTTTTTTTGAATTGATCACTAAAATTAGGGTCTCCAACAATTATTTTAAATTTATAAACTAAATCACCATAAAATATAGGCTCTGATATGCCCTGTTGCAGAAGAGTTTTTAAACCAATATTATATTTAACAATTAACTCTGAGTGTCTGTGGTAGAGTTTAGAAAATGCTTTTCGAATTTTATGATATCTATAACCTTGTTTAAATAACTAAGTAGTCAAAAATAGGGTTCTGTTGTTGAAATAATCAATATTAGAACGCACTCTCGCAAAACGAATACGTTGCGAAATATATACACCATAGGAAAGTACCGAATATGTACACCATAGGAAGGGGAGCGAGGAACATCTCCATCAAGAAATGGGAAATTTACTATTTCAAAATCAAAATCATTAGACTTCAAGCTAAATCCTATCTTGAGGAAAATTTCAAACAGCATCTTTTAAGAGATGTTTGCATTCTGTGCGCCGGGGCGTTAGTCTCAGACAGCCTGTTACATATGTAATTGAAAAAACCTAAGGAAAAAAGCAAAATGAAAGTTTGAGCTACAGAATAAAGACTTTAAACTATCTAATTATTCAAATTTCACATGTACGAGTAGTTTGCAAGCTGGGTTCCTAAGCTACATAAAAGCAATATTTTTAACAAAATTACATCTTCAAATTGTGTTATATGCGTTACATAGATTAAATTTTCCTTTGAAAATTGAAATCGTGACTAACATCATTTAATTTTACAGCCGATTTGTGCATTTTTTCAAGTGTTTGTAATCTTAGTTTGCTACAATACTCATTCGAATAATAGAAAAAAAACAAAGTTTTGTTTTTCTATCTCAAACAAATTGTTTTATATGAGCTATTAAACAGCTCTACCCCTAATTTTAAGCATCCCATTTTGATAACTATTATTGAAGAAAAATGTATGAAAATATTTGACATTAGTGGACATCTTACATTTTTGGGTCTGTCATGCTAATGCAATAAAGAATAATAGATTTGCAAGTTTGACATCAGGATCAAAGTACTTATTAAAGTATGTAACGTATGTTACATTGCATAATGAATGGGCAAGGAAATTGTCTTGAAAGTAAGGGATTTAATATGGGTTTAATGCCATTTCTCAGATATGCATACAATGGAGAAGGACTCTGGTATATGCCTCTTCCTGTGAAGTGGCAAGAGCAATCTCACTGCAACTGCCTCTGCATCTATGCTAGTCCAATGATAACTTTGCTCTTATTTTGCAAAAGCTATGTCTCTATCGTGTACCTCTAAGAATACTTTAAGATTTCTGACATTGGTCAAACAGCAATTTGATAGGCTGCTTTTTCTTTGTATCATTTGTCATGGAACCTTCCCAGTCCTTTGGTGCTTAAGTCATCAGGTCATAGATCCAAAGTAGTTTGCTGCGCCCAAAAATCTTTATAAGTTTTCTTTAGTTACAATGTTAACTCTTGATGGTTTTGGCAGACAGTCAGAAACAATTTCTGTTACACCTTGAAAGTTATCTGGTATATGAGAAAGAACATGAACTTGGACATTGCTATCAATTATGTTTGCTACTGGTTGTTGTTTGCTGTCAGTACATTTAAGCAATCCTTAAAAGAATGTAAAACCTTAGATTTCTCAGTTTTTGCAGCCATATCATTAGCTGTTGCATTAAAAAGAAGGAAAGTGGACTATGTGTAGAATAGGATAACCAGTAGTTCTATATTATGCTCTATGAAAGATTTATACAGAGTAAACAAGTTGATTAGGTTGCCCCATTTCATGATCCATTGAAAATACTGAAATTAAAAACACTTGCCTCTGACTGTGTTATCAAAAAGGATGTCACGACAATGCCCTTGCTCATTTATTATGACGAGTTATATATGTTACATCCTTTAATAAGCGCTCTAATCTTAGAAACTTAGTGAATCATTGAAGTGAAAGGGTCTAATTTGCGCTCTGTTCATCCTGCATTTCATTGCTTTACCTGCTGTGATACATCTAGCTCGTTTATCTGAAGGGAAATAGTTACCTCCGTTTCAGCACTTCAGAAGTACTAAGACTTCAAAAAAAATTTTGAATGCTTGGGGAAAGATAATAAGTGCAGAGACATTATAAGTTGAAACTATGTTTGTTGCATGTATGGAAAGGCTACATTTATAAAAGTTAACCAGCTTAGATATGATTCTTTTTCACAGAAATATCAAGGTACATCAGCCCAGGTACTCATTGCTTTTAATGGCATAGTTTTCCTCCTTGTAAAGCTTTAGTCTTTCTCCTACTCGCAGAGTGTCACTTGAAACACATATTCAAAAAGAGCCAACTATTAGGCATTCATATCAGTTTCCGAATGTTCCAAGCCATGAATGGCAACATTGGAAAGTTGATAATGGCTCATCAATTTTGAGTGGACTGGTGGTAAAATTGTATAACAGTAAATGGTTGAAATATTGTGTGACGATTCTACTAGTTGCAAGGAGGTGTGTGATAATAATGATTACCACAGAAGCAGAAAACGACAAACGTTTAACGTGAGTGTTAAATCGATGAGAATTAGTTTGGATCATTTCATTTATTGTATTGTCTTGTATAAATGTAAAACTATCTTTTCTATTTGTGGCTCCATATTTAGCATTATATGCACAGTATTAGGAAATATTTCCAAAAGGTCATTGATAGCATCTGTAACAATAGACCATTGGCTTGATAATCAGAAAGGAGTATATTTTCTATTGTTTTGGCACCAAAGACTTATAAGTACACATTAAGTGTCCTGATCTTAGAAACTTGATGGCAGCTTGCAGATATATGAGCAAGACAGACTAAGAAAATGTAAAATATCCACACGCTGGTTTAAGCCCTTCAGTAAAATATTTTTACTGACCCTTCCAAGGCGGTACAACATTTGTGGATCATTCATGTTATTTCTGTTATGTGTTTGTTATACTTTCGTGCGCGTCTGTTTATTGATGCCTTGTGGTCACCTGCAGGGATAGGGCTGACCTCTTGGCTCTCGTTTGTGATGTCTTATTGTGAGCTTGTTACTTTCTTATTGGTATCCTGGGCCAGGAGTGGTACTTAATCGTATCGATTCCTGATCTTTGCCTTCTTTCATGTGTTTTACTTAAACGGAATTAACACAATTTTCTTCTCAGTAAAACGGGGAGTAGGGCTGTGTATTAGCTCCTATAAGACAATATATTTAAGATAGAAAAGCAAACTTGTTTTTTCCTATTCATCAATTGAGTAATATGTTTGTAAAATCTAATAAAACAGTTTGAAACCAAGGTAAAGTAGTTGTTTAACTAAATGACTATAGCCACAATTGTGTCTTTTAAATTATAATTAGGTTCATGTTACGCACATAACACCATAGTTAGCCGTATTAATGTTAAACAGCTTCCATGTGTAGTAAAGACATCCAGTATGCAGACTACAAGAATGTCAATTTATTAGATAATTTGATTGTCTTCTTTCTGTAGCTCAAACATTCAAATGGGTACGTGCATTAAGAGGCTATTTTGGCCCCCCTATGAAGTCAAAAAATAGAAGTTGCTTTTCGCAAGTTTCTTCTAATTAGTTTAATAGAACAATAGCCAAAGTGTAAAAGTCTGGTATTGATTCGACACGTACGGTTGCTATGGTAACAAAAATGGTCCACTAAAATGGAAAGAAAATAGGAAAATGACCATTTTGGAGCAAATATGAGACATGTAACAGAGGAATTAAAATAGAGCACAAGCAAATACCAAATAGATATTTTAACGGATGATGAGAATTATCACAGCACACAATATATTAAAAGGTTTGTTTGGTATTCGCTTGTGCTGATACCTAATCCTTCAAAAAATCGGTCTCCAAAGGCATTAAATTTGGCACAAAATGGCAATTTCTCTATTTTTAGCCTATTTCGTCCGCCATTTTTTGTAAGCATAGCAACGGTAAAAGTATAATAAAAGCTTGGATATTACACTTGGGTTATTCTTCTAACAAACCAATTGGATGAAATTATTGAAACACTACTTTCAGTTTTTTGCTCCAGAGGGGGCCAAATTTGCCCGTTAACGCACGTAGCTCTTTCTTATTCTCAAATTGATATAGTAACCTATGTAACAAGCTGTTGTAGTATAACGGCCCAACTTACAGAGTGCAAACATTTTTTATCCAATGCACAATGAATGGTGTTCCTCGTATAAGATGTAATATGTCTGCAGAATTCCAAAGGGGATTGGGACGGAGCAGGCCCTTACTTAACTTTAATTCAAAATACTGTTTGATGATTTTACTTATTACGATGATGATGATGATGACACTGAAGCAGACACAATGATGGATGCTGTGTATGAAGTAGACTCACATGATGATTGATTTAAAATATATAAAAATGGCCCTATTTAAATGTGTAACAATCTTCTCTGTTTGTGTCCCTATATGTTTTAGCATTTTACATATTAAGAAATATATGAAAGTAAGTTTATTTATTACATGTGTAACAACTATCTATAGGTATGATGTCATGCAGTGAACATAATTTCTAAGGTTTAGGCACCAATGACAATAGATGTATAGGGAAACATGTAAAATATATTCATTCTTTCAGAAACAGTATCTCTTAAGTAAAGACTCTTGCTCACTCGTTATGCCATGTAACATATGTAACGCTCTCTGGTCTTTAAAACTTGGTGACAACTTGCAGATAGATTTATAAGTCTTAATCATACGAGCCAGCTTAAAGTCCCTAAACATGCAAGTATTTTCACAATTATAGCCCAAACTTTCAAATTACATTTTCTTTATTTGATATAGTAACGCATGTAACAGACTGTTTCAGACTAACGCCCCAACTTATAGAGTACAAACATCCTTTATTCAATGCAACTTGAGTTGTACTTCTAGAAGGAATGTGTCTGCAAAATTCCCTCAAGGAGATTAAAATATTTTTAGGCATATCTTACGTAAAGACAATAAGCTTGTCCATTTATTACATCAGGTTACATATGTTACAGCCTCAGATTTTAGATATTTAGCATAAAACTTGCAGATTTATGAGTCTTTTCATATAAGCAAATAAATCCCAAACAATGAAAGATAATCATCTGCAAATATTTTAACTAGTTTTACTCTAGTTTTAATACTAAATGTTCACCTAAAACTGGGTAGGGGTAGGGTTATTTATTTGCTAATTCCAGAAAAAAAATATTTAAGATAAGGAAACAAACTTTAATTTTTCTGTTAGCTAATTGCATAAGCTAGTCTGACATGGTTAAAAACATTTTGCAAAACACACAGAGAGATTGTGAATGCAAATGATGTTAGCCACACTTGCAAATTTTAATTGGTTATCTGATTTATGTAACGCGTATGGCACCTTAGGAAGCTACAATTTTGTTCAAATGGCTGTCATACTTAGTTAAGATATCCAGTATGCAGACTATATGAATGACTTTTAAAAATAAATATTTAATGTCTTTAATATGTAGCCCAAACTTTCAATTTACGTTTTCTTAATTTGATAAAGTAACGTATGTTACAGGCTCTTACAGACTAACACCCCTATGCATAGAGTGCAATCATTTCTTAAAATACTCGGCTTTTAATTCTCTACAAGGCATGATATGTCTGCAAAACTCCCTAGAGGGGAAGCAAACCTATTCTCAGCCATCCGTCTACTATGCCATCGTTATGGATAAGTCCAAGATGGTTCTGTTGTTGTTGATCAATTGTTTATGTTATCCCCACTGTGTGTGTGTGTGTGTGTGTGTGTGTGTGTGTGTGGTGTTCTGTGTTTGTCTTTGTTTTGGTATGCATTACTTTGTGTCCTTTCTCGTGTTCCGATCATCTTGAAGAGGAAGATTTTGTTTTATTGTCTCACCCATGTCTTGCCATTTTATATGTTCTGTGGCTCTTCCTCATGGTGCCATGGGTTGGTCTGCAGTGTGTGATAATGGTATTTTCTGATCATACTCGTTTACTTTTAGACATCACCAATAACTAACACATCAAGATAAATTTCATATAATGTATTAGGAAAGAAATTTGACATTGTCACAAAGAAGGCCAAATTCAACCTAACTAGAATCATCATTATTATGAACAATTTTTGGGACCCATATCCCAAATACAATGTACAAAGTCCCATCCGGTTCTGAAGAATATCTTTATAGGGTTTTTACGCTTTGTTAGCACGGCGGCCAACTAGGTCATGTGATTTAAAGGTTATCAATAAAATGTTGATCTCTGATATCATAGGCCTTCAACTTTTTATAGCCAAAATCCAGGGTACACAGCAGTGCAGTGATTTGGAAGTCGGTTGCGTTGAGGGAACTAAACATGGTTTAATTTGTCAAGTATATAAAAGGCATTCGATCATGTATGTCTGTTTAACAGACATCATACATTGCGCTTAAACTTATTCTGATATTCGCAGTAACAGTTTCCATGCTTGACTATGCCCATTTTCCCTTAGACTGCTTAATATACTGGGTTGTTTAACTTCAGCTATGTCATCTTATGTAATCAGTGTGGACAACGCAGTGGAAATTGTCTTCACTGTGCAGACATTCATATAGAAAAATAAAGACACATATGTACAGCTTTTAAACCCATACTTTTGTTTGTTTTGATTTGATTTTTACATCCCATCAACAATCTTTCAGTTATAAAGGGACGGGTCTTCCTGGATTGAACCAGTACTAAGCTAGGATTAATGTTCTTGCTTAAGGACACAATGCAGTGACTCCGGTGAGGCTCTAACCCTAGGTCTAAAGTCAAGCACTCTACCACTGAGCCACTGCGCTCCCTTTAAACCCATACTCTAAAATACATTTCCAGTTCAAGATTCCATCAACCACGGGTAGGAAACTTCAAAAACAGAGCCGTCCCGAGGGGGTTCTTTGATATTTTCATATACACGTAGGCTCGGGTCATTTTTTGCGTCCGAAATTTTGAATTTCATTATTTTTGTGGTTATCAGAAAAATAATTCTTTGGGTATGAAGATTTTTTTGATATTTTGAGGGGTCATCACAAAATTGGACTATATTTAGGGGTCATTTCTATGCATATTAATTAGGGTCTTTTCTTAAGGTCAATGTACAGCATGGGGGATATTTATTTGAGTTGGTAAAACTTCAAATACTATTTTGGGTGCTTGAAATTCGTGATACTTTTGGGGTGAACGGTAGATGCTGGGACCGGGCCTAAGTATGAAGAAAACATGTAAGTACCCCCCCCCCCCCCCCCCTCGGAGACCAAGCTTTTGTTGTGATTGTTCCGTGTCTGTGCCAGTATATAACCGTTTTGTACAAGGCGAGCGACTTAATCACCACACCACGGAAGTTTTTCTTATGGCTGCTCCGTAGCTGTACCAGTATATTTTAGCTGAGAGTGTTTGTTATTGTGTGTAACTTTAGTATGACCAGGAGCGCAGGGCCACAGCTTAAAGTCTCATCCGATACTGTAACACTCACGTGGAGAAGAGGATCAAACTCGGGACCCCTGGGTACAAGTCGAATACACCACGCCGACTGTTTGTTGTTGTTGTTGTTGTTGTTGTTTTTAATGTTTGTGGTCGTGTCCCTTGGCTATAACCAGTACTGGTCGAGTGGGTTTATGTTTTTTGAGGTTTTATGTCCAGGAGCATCCGAAGGATTGCGAAAGCCTATACTTGTAACACACATTCGCACTGTATTTAGAACTTATTCGAGAAAAGTATTAATATTCTTATATCTACGGGTTCAGGGTGGGGAGCAAGACGCCTAGATATCGGTCTGAACCTGCAGCACAAGGCTTCGCTTTTGCTGTGTGTATGTAAATGCGAGAAGCGAAGGCTCAGACGAAATGCTTTTTAATAATACCTGTATGCTCCTTCGTTGCTCGCATATGCAATTGGTACGATTGTATAAGTATGGGTCTGATCACCATGTAAGTTGATAAGTCTCTATGCATGTTCATAATTTGAAACGCAGACCCGAATAAGAAATCCGAGTTGTCTATGTAACCTATGCTCGAGTATTCGAGCATTGTAAGTTGTTAGATAATATACATGTACACAGCCTGAACTCAACAACAATCAAAGTCACGGATATCCATAGCCTCTACAAAAATGTTTAAGGTGACGGGAATCCGTTACAATCAATGTACCTGTACACAGCCTGAACTCAACAACCGCTCCCTGTCAAAAATCAAAGTCACGGATATCCATAGCCTCTACAAAAATGTTAAAGGTGACGGGAAGCCGTTACAATCGAAAACTTCAAGGTCACGGAAATCCGTGACTCGAGTTTCAAAACTTAGAAAATCGCAAGATTTTGATAGCGAGTAACTCTATATAAATGCCGAGTAACCTGAACAACTCGAAGTTAAGTTGAAACTTAAGGCAGTATTTGATGCAGTCGTTATTGTCCTGTTAGAAAAAATTGAATTTTAACAGCAATATACTGTCATCTTTATTAGCGTCTCCAGCTCCTTCCGACCACATATTTTCCTTCCCAGTGTTTTGAAATCATCCGGCTGAAAACTTTATCTTACGTTATCAAAAGATTGGTTACTGGCACGCATTCCAGGAAACTTTTGGTTTTCATAACACTTAAGATAAGTTGGGAAAACGGAAAAGTAGGTATTCGTTGCAAAGTCGCGGACTTCCGTGACAAAGGCTAGCCGCGGAATTCCGTGTGATCCCTACCTGGTTTTGAAGAATTGATTATTTTGACTTTTCATCGAAGTGAAATTTGCACGCTAATTTATTTTCCGTGTTTAACTATTTCTATACTTTTACTACGACCTCTAAGTAATGACTCTCGATTCATTCAATGCATTTACCGTTACAGTCACGCCTCAAAGCGTTTTGTGGAAGTTTTTTTGATATGGTGTTATTTTTTTAATTGTGTGTAAACATTTTGGACCTCGATCAAGCCCGACGTCTGTCGGGTCTAGGCTGTGTCCAAACTATTTATGGGAAAGTTTTGTGGTGTCAGCCAAAGTTGTTGCCACCTATCCAATGGGTGGCAGCTCCAAACAGTCTGGAACCGTATCAGACGCAACTTTATGTCGGGTATGATAAGGGTCTAAATTGTTTGTGTTTTTTTACCGTAGTTTGTATTCAAACCCCGTGGATCAGGCGCAGTCCCGACTTTTGTCAGTCTGATCATCTTCCAGGGTGTTTGTTTTGTGTTTCAATTTTGATTTATTGTTAAAACGGATTAGGGCCAGTTCAGTTCCAACTTTTGTAGGGTCTGGGCCAACCCAAAACTATTTATTGAGGGGTGGTAGCTGAAGTTCGTTTTGGTCTTTACTTAAATATTTCGAAAGAAACCCCAATGTTGTTGTTGCACGTTTTATTTTCAGTTATATAGCTCGATTTGGGAGGGATCGGCTGTTGAGGGGGTAACTCTGTCATTTGGTCTTATTTCGTCTATCGCCGGTGTAAGTAGATTTTGTATTAAGGTCAAAAGAGTCGGTCGATTCTCCAGATTTGCCTGTTTGGTATGTTAAAGGCTTTGTAAGTGTCCTCGTTGTTTGTTTGTTTAATTTGATTTTTTACGTCCCATCAACAATCTTTTAGTTAAACAGGGACGGGTCTTCCTGGGTTGAACCAGTACTAAGCTAGGATTAATGTGTCTTGCTCAAGGACCACTACACAGTGACGCCGGTGAGGCTCGAACCCGCGGCCCTTCGGTCTCGAGTCAAGCACTCTACCACTGAGCCACTGCGCTCCCAGTGTCCTCGTTTGCTCAAGAAGACCATGAGGCGCGATGCACGTCTGTGTTTAACCCTAAGGACTAAGTCTCAAGGCTGGGGACATCGGAGCGGACAATGCCCCTGTCAGCGCATGAGGACCGTTAGGCGGGATGTACACCCTATCCCAGGACCGCAAAGTACGTGTTTGAACCCCCTAGGTGGGATTAGTGTGTGTTGTTTTGGTTTTTACGGTTTGGTATGTTTCAAGGCTTATTTGTCAGGTATCGAGAGCCAGCCCTTGATATTCATCATGATGATGCCATCATATCAGATGCTTGCATTCGATCATGCATACATATCACAATGGTACAGCCAAGGCTCAGGCGAATCTGCACACATGCGCAGGCGCGCGAGAACCTTTGCAACTCGCCTTCACAAAATATGGATGCAGATGAACACTCAAACATTAACCAATTTAAGCCTAGCGTCCTTTTTGTGGGACATATGCAAACAGTGGATATCCAGACTAGACGCCGCACAATTCGGCGTCTGATCAGGGTCTCCACTGTTTGCTTACAGAATGTTCTATCAACATTTAAATAAAGATGAAAACTACCACTCAACAACCATTCAAACGGAAATTGACTGGCCCAATTGAAAAGAGAGGGAAATTCCATTCGGCATAAGTGAATTAAGCCTGTAGCGCGACTACATTCGGTTTTAGTGGGATTTTACGGATATGTGATGATCAAAATCTCACGCCATGATTGCGGGTACTTTGCACATCGCTAAGCAGCAAAGGCTCATGTGAGCCTGCGCAAATGCTGAAGATTCGCCGGAGGCGTCGCTGCTTGCATATACAAATTATAGATTGATACGATTTCCCGTAGTTTACACCAGCAGTGGCCTTTGTGGGCTTTTTACAAGACTGTATAAACGGCAAACTGATTTACGATTATGCAAATTGCCCATGTGGCGGCACATATTTTCGGACCTTTCATCCCGCCTTTCGTCTGGTTGCAGCTATCTAATGAGATAATTAAATTATCTATAGACGACGTCTGCTCCATTGTCTTCACAGAGGTTGGTCATTTATAGAAATATTCTCGAACGAGCTACTTCGAGTAAATATATATTTTGAAATATTAAACGTTGTAACTTTGCAATTCATAGATTGAGAAAGGATATCATGTTGAGACATATGAAAATGTAAATTGTAATCGGAAATGAACGATAATTCAATGCATTTTGAAGTGTTTGGTGGAATGGAACCTACTCTGACAATAAAATTATTAAATTTTGACTACTAGTGCTGTCTGCTGATAACCTTTGCAAACAGCTTGGACCAAGTTCAGTCCCAACATTTGGTGGGGCCTGATCTGGATCCAAACTGTTTGACACAAATGGTATTTCTGGAAGAATTTTTCGAATTAGATGATTTTGGGAAAAAAAAACAACTCCGCAGAAGCAATGCAAAAAAAAAAAAAAAAAAAATTCATAATTAACCAGTCGGCGAACAGTTACATCGAAGCTTAAATTCGTGTTTGAAAATTGACGTAAAGCGTGTAAGAAGGATCTCGTGACGAGCATTTTAATCATGCAAATCATGAACTATCGGAATTTGACAATAAAATTATACGACGTCAGATAGTTACTACAATTCGTACCTTCAAGACAACCCCAGAAGCTATCAGTAGCGAGTCTGATTGCTAATCAAGGGGTCGTGATTTCGATTCCGACCCGGCCTGACCCATACTTTCGTGAAGATTTATCATCGAATATTTTCTATGGCCTTTCTTCCCCTGCCAGCGATTTCAGAAGGGCTGCTGTAAGCTATAAGCGAAAGTATGTGTGACTCTTAAGTCGAATCTGGCTGTGGTTAGGTCAACTGACAGTCTCGACATGATCACAGCTGTTGAACGGGACGTTTGACGACAAACCAAAATCAACGAAAGAATAGAACCAATGCCCTATATATTGACCACAACCAATAATGCCCACACTCTGCTGAAACCTATGTAAACATGCGCACATAAAAGCTTTATGCACCTCACTGCATATACACAAACACATATGCATATTAATATTTGACCATATTTAACAGCACATGCAGCAGTATGTATATATAGAATTTATCAATATTTAATGACCTGAAAGCATACTGTCAAATGGTATATACCCTAACGTGCAAATATATGAGCATACCAGAATTTATGCATCTTTTACATACCCTTTTAAATGCATATATGTTTTACATATTTACCAATATATCACCGAATGCATAAATTCTACGATTTGTCAATTATTTCAAAGGCTATGTATACACAACTATCATTTCATATTTACACCATATTTAAACGCATCGTTTAAAATGAAAAAATATAATGTTTGACCACAATTTACGCACGCCAGCAAATATGTAATTTCTCAATGATGCATGTATCTCGGCAAATAAGGTGTGCATTTTGATATTTACCATGGCTATTTGTATATCTGTAAACACTGTATTTACAACTATTTATCAAGATGAATAAACATAAAGTGTGCCAATCATGCATACATATTCTAAATATTGGCACAATGTTAAAATGAGTATACTCATGGAAATACTGAAATGTGAATTTTATTTGAATACCGGAATTTAGTATAGATAATTTCATTATTTGAGCACACATTTACAGATAGGTTCATAAAGGGGTAAATACGGCCAATACGGCATGAACAGATCTATTTTTATAAGGGTAAATAGTAGTATTTACGGTATGTAAATGAAAGCCAAAGGAAAGGCAAACATACATAACTAAATGGTAAACATGAATAAATTTAGGTATTTACGCATATTTACCCTGGGTTTACATAGCTATATAAATCGCACTTTTCATCCAGTGCCAATTGTCTTTAAAGCCTTTGTTTTGTCTTTTTTAGTGGCCGCTTAAGACAGGGTTCACTGTGCTTAATTTCTTTAGCTGTTTCGACTCAGCATAAATTAAAAACATGGAGTGGCATGCGATCATAAGGTATGGTAGCGGATGGTATGGATTCATAGAGACAATATTAACACATAGCCGACTGATGTCAGTCTAGATAATGCTGTATATATAAAATCACATCAAATAAAAGCAAATTAGCAGCTGAATTGATGGAATAATGAGAAAAATGGGATAATACGACAAATAATATGCTGACGCTGATGGCGAGATCATATCACCGCCATTACGAAATGTCACAACCGAGCCTCCTCAAATATAGGATAATTAATAGAAGACTCGTACGAGAAACGACCGTTGCGACAACTTGCGACACTAGTAAGTTATGAGTTTCTTAATAGATTAACTTTTTATTATTACATACATGTATGAATAAACGTATTGATCGGCAATCCAAATTACGCACCAGACTGCGCGAATCTAGACCAGTAAGCCCGAGACTGCGAGCGGTGACTTTATTCTCATGATACGACTCGAATCACGATATGCCTTTAAACTATGAGAATTTAATTTTCACAACATCTGCCGCCGTGCCCTTGACTTGTTGTTAACTGTCTGGTGAGTGGAATAGTTCAGTAGTGGGCGCATTTACTGTCTATCAGTAGAATTTTCCATTTTTATGTTTATCAACAATTAGCATTGGCGTAGCTCCCATTACGCATTTACGTACGTGCGTAATAACAATAGTTACATTCAAGGGGGTCACCTTATGTGGTAAAAGTGATTTTCCGATTTTCCATACCATATGGAAATGCTCTTAATATGTAAAGTAAAAGAATTCGCTCCCTTCGAAAGATGGCAAGCTTTTGTGAGTTGGAATTGTCTATTTTTGATCATCACATGGCTTCCTGATTAATATTTCCTCAAATAAGTTCGGTTGCTGCGATCGTTTGATGGACCTTTACGTGTAGGTAACGTCCCATGTATGCGATTGCTGTTGTAGCCTGTCTTCAGGCTCTGTATTAAGACATCTCAATCAACTCATTTCTTTTGCTGTTATATATGTTTTGTTCATTTTATTGTATGTTGTATTCTCATACCCCGGTTAGGGGTCCAGAATAAAAATTTGACTTGACTTGACAGTTCTATAACTACTAGAGATAAGTATATGACTTCCCCGTTGCTCAGTGTCAGTAAAAAAACAGCGGTACCTAGTGTATGCTTGTATAAATGTACGTGCGTATATTTTACTATTGCTCTATTAACTGGTCTGATACCAAAACGTAAGTGAGTATGATCAGGAAATACCACAATCGCATGCTGCAGACCAACCCACGGCACCGTGAGGAAGAGCCATTTATAGTAAAAATACATATGTAAGACCATAATAGCAAAGCAACCAGCGTTCTATTCCTCTTCAAGATGATTGCGAAACTAGAATGGACACAAAGTAATACATAACAAAACAAAGACAAACCCAGAACTTCCACAAAGTACAAGCTATTGCTGTTGATAAATTGTTTATTGTTGCTCCAGACACTCCTATCTTAAAGTGCAATTTGTTTGCCAGTTGATTATGCCGTGACGGAATGTAATTAGCAACCTGTTGTACGTCCATCGGTCATTTGTCACGCAAATTTAATATTATAACCGCTATGCCACTCCTTTCAACACAATTAAAAAAAACTAAAAGGCAGCACATGTTTCCCCTGTCGGTGCATAATTGGAATGCCCTATCTGTCCGTCTTTGCGCATGGTTATAATATTTACTCAGGGACGGCAAAAAACAAAAACTTCTTGGCATTGTTATTGATGACCATCTCTCATGGGCTCCCCACATAGACTACTTATGTTCAACAATATCATCCAAAATCTCGCTTCTCAGACACATCTCGATATACGTACCCCAGAAGATTCAAAAGATATTCTATCAAAGTTATATACAGCCGCTACTTGATTATGGCTGCAACACTTGGGGGAACACGACGGCCGCAAATATTGAACGTCTCTCCAAGTTACAAAAACGGGCTGCGCGAATCATTTTAAGGGCCGATTTTATGACTCCTTCAACTATCATGTTTGAAAGGCTTGAATGGCTTTCCGTACCTAAACGCTTAATGTACAATAAGGCTGTATTAACATATAAAGCACTAAACAATTTAGCACCAGCATATATATCTGGCCTGCTTAAACCGGTGTCCGAAACCCATACTCGTTCTTTAAGGTCATCTGAAAATGGACTTCTCTCCGTACCTAGATCACGCACTGCGTTATATGACCGCTCTTTCTCATACTCTGCCTCAAAATTGTGGAACGCACTACCACAGTCAATCCGAACTAAACCCTCCTTAAAAAGTTTCAAAACGTCTTTAAAAGCACAATTTCAAACATAATTGTTTATGCAGGACACTTTGTTTATACCGCGTATCAGTAACAGTTATCTGTTGACAAAATAATCCATGCAGATTACAGCAATAGGTGATGAGTTTCTGCGGAAATTTGAGTGCAGATATGCTACTGAAAAGCTACTCGACAGACTAGTTTTTTGGTCTAGGCCTTGCCTTCTGCTATTTGCACTTTTGAATGATCAGCGGGGCCTTTGTTGTTTTGGGCGAAGGCTCAGACACGATTGAGTCTCCGCCGATCGGACGGTATAAAATTCGATATTTGTGACATAAGTTCGGTGATTGTTGTGATTGGCTCGTTATTATTATTAATCAGATAATTTTCAATGAATGTGCTATTTCAAGCTTTAAAGATGTATTTGAACTGTTTAATGCATCCATGCACCCTTTTTAAACATGTGCAATTTGTAAATAATGTTTTGATGTATATAGTTTTGTTATAGAGGGCCACTTGGTAGAATGGCTATTTCAGCTAAAAGTGTACACCTCTTTAAATATTGTATAAATAAAATAATAAATAAAAGCGAGCGAATCTAAAATGCATGCTCTTATTAAATCATACAATACGCCGCAGAGCGAATCTTAAATGCATGCCCTTATTAAATCTTATACAATGTGCCGCAACCCGGATCAAAATCGGATAATTTATAAGAAAATTATAGCAATTTGAAAATCAAATTCTGACTTCTATTAAACACATGGAGGCCGCCATTTTGAATATTTAATCAGATTCTGGTAAATTTGGAAAAGCCAATAAAATCCCCAATTACATTGTAAAATGTACAGATTTTCTCTAAATCAACTGCTTTCAACAGACAAATCAATAAAAAATAAAACAAAGTTTAAATAAGTAACAGGTTTCTAGTTATTCTGTTTATGCATATTTATTTAGGGCTTTGCACGATGTCACTCAGCATAAAATGGCTGCCCTCCATAGCTTTCGATTCTACTATACAAATATCTGCAATTTTCTTAGTTTTCATTCGATTTTGAGCAGGTTTGCAGAATATTGCATGGTATAACAAGGGCTAACATTACAGATGCACTTGCTTCTAATGTTGCCGTTACCTTTTACTAATTGTTATAGAGACCTGTTTTTTATGGGAAATATAGATTATGCTGAAGTGCATTACTCAATGAGAATGACTCTATCTGCTGTGTTTTTGGAGTGATTGCCCTTTGTTAATATACAAATGGAACATAGATTTCTTTGGAATGCTACCGTTATTGTTATAGGTATATGTCGCTCCATGCACACTCCAAATGTATATCAGTCTTTAAACCTGTGTTCTTACTGTCATGTCATTGTTACGTGAAAGTGATGTCATCATTTCAGGGTAAGAGCCATTTTTTTCCAAATATAAATGAGCTACGACATGAGATTTCCAATAATGTGGTATGTGCGACCAGCAAAGCCTCAGATCAGCCTGCGCATACGCGCAGTCTGATCAGAGCCTTTGCTAGTCAATTGAATATTCTATGAGTGTTAAGCTACTGACTGAATATCATTTGCAGTTTCTAAGCTCAAAGGGAGGCTGCACAGGCTCGTCTGAGTCTACACATGTAAAAATGCCACATTGTTGGAAATCACATGTCGCGGCTCAAATGCGGAATTTAACCCTTAAAGTGCCAAGAAAATAATGCATCTGAAAATGTCGTCTGCTGAAGTCATCTGCTGCCAATAATTGCATAACATTACTGATGAATTAAGTATATAAGCAAACATCGTTGACCCAGAACAGACTGCTCCTATCTGATCTGGGTCCACACTTTTTGCCATAGAGGCTTTTTAAACATTTCAGCAGACGAGAAAAGCAGACGACTTTTCTTGTTACTGACGCATTAAGGGTTAATGTTGAGCAAGATAAAGAACAATGGAACATTGATTGTGTGAGGATGGGATAGAAAAATACATTCCCGTTAAGAATCACTGTTTGTCATCACTCGCCTACGTTGATCCCAGTGACGATTTTTTTATATCCCACCCACAAACTCATGATAGATCCCACACAGTAGGAACCGGGCCGCGTTGCGCAGTCGGTAACGTGTCTGACTACAGATGCGTGTCTTTGCTTGATTTAAATCTTTACGTCCCATCAACAATCTTTCAGTTAAACAGAAACGAGTCTTCCTGGGTTGGACCAGTACTAAGCTCGGATACATGTGTCTTGCTCAAGGACCACAACGCAGTGACACCGGTGAGACTCGAACCCGCGGCCCCTCGTTCTCGAGTCAAGCACTCAACCACTCCCGCAGATGCGTGTCTGACTGCAGATCCAGGGGTCGCGATTTCGATCCCGGTCCGGTTCCATACTTTCGCGGAGATTGATCATGAAATAATTTCTACGGTCATTCTCCTCCCGTCCGCTGATTATTCAAGAAGGGTTGTTGTCAGTTACAAGTGAAAGTATGTGCACGAAGTACTGGTTAACCGCTTGTTCAGCTTGCCCAGGAAAAAGTATGGATAGGTGAATTGACCATCCCCACATGACCGTAGCTGTTGCCTGGGACGTAAAGCAACAAACCAAACCAAAACCACCCAGTAGAAGAACATAGCTACAAAAGCACAGAATTTATACAAGATGCATGTGGTTTGACCGACTGTCATATCCAGAGACCAAGAGGGCGGATTTGGGGTTACCTGCTTTAGCATCGGAGGCAGTTCTTTTGAACACCCAAAACATATGTTATACATATAAAAAATATTACGATTTTACGCTCTGTTTTCAAGTATACAATAAAATAATATTTTCTCATACTGAGAATAATAGTACAAATAAAAGCTTATTCAGCATATAATATGAGACATTGACAGACCGTAAATTATTTGACATCTGTTACTAATTGATTTTTATAAACAAACAACGATCGATCCTATATCTCAATGCTTATTTCTACCTTTTACATTTTAGAAATGTGTTACGTAATAGTTATACCATGAGTTGTCCGCCTGTACGTGGAGATAATCCACGAGCTTTAGCGAGTGGATTATCTTACGTTCAGGTGGACAAACATGGTATCACTATTCTATGCCACCTACATCAGTGTAGATCTTGCACATCATGAGCTATTTCATGCTAAAGTTGGTAAAGGTGGTATAAAACCCACGGCATTGCGATTGATTTTCCAACATTTATATATTATTAACTGGCTTAAGTAAAAAAGCAAACAGTGTGAACCCAGATCGGGCTGTTCCTATATGAGCAGTCTGATCTGGGTATATACTCGTTTCACCAAAAGGCTTCTAGGCATTTTGCCAGACGACAAAAGCAGACGACATTTGTTGAGATTGACGCTTAATATATTAATATGTAAGTCATCATACATAATTGAGTTTTACTGACTTCAATCTATTTTGCATGACACTTGTATCTCTGTCAGTATATAATTTGCATTTTGTAAAGATCCTTATTTTGATTTATTACGCCAACTGATTTGTTTCTATATGACGTCGTTGTCACTTCCTGTCTATTTGTTTATATTGCACTTGTAAACAGTGACGTACTATATTATATAGGTCACTGTTGTAAAGGAGGCTTTCCACTAAATATTCCCCATTGCCGACAATGCAAAATAGGAGCAAAATATCCAGTTCTTCCTAAACATTCCCACATAGATTTTTTTCAAAAGTTCTTCGATTTGAAAGAACTGCCCCAACCTTTAAGATTTATGTTGATAAAAGGCGGGGTTTCCAATCTCTCAAATGAATGGTCTATTAATAACTAGGGGAACCCATTAATCTCGGTGCAAATAGAGAGATGATTTTTTATCTTAGGGATGATCTAAACAATCAATACCGTTTTCTAATGCTTTGAGCATAAAATGTTCAAACACTCCTGATTTTAATTTATTGAATCTGATCTTTTATCAACTTCTTATAAAGCAAAGGTATATGACCAATGGAATGATCCAGTGGAGTTTTCTTCTGACGATAACCTACTCCCCGTTTAGGGCGTGGCCACACCTCATGAATATTTAGTGGAATGCTACATATAATTAATTACTTTCTTTCTCTAATTTATCTTACTTTGCCTTTATATTACGTGGTGCTGTCTCACTTACAAGAAAGAACCTAGCACTATATTTTATGTTTGGCCCAGGAATTTGTAAATTTCTAGCTCAACACCAACTACACCCCCATCCCTGTAGCCAAAGACTGTAAATTGTATATTAGAAAATTTGTACCAGATGATCACCTTGCAGTACTCCAACTGTGCACACGAAAGGAAACTTCTTGTCATTTGCTTCTATACATGTGATGTCTCTGGTTATAAAAAAACGCAATAAACATAGCGGTATAAATTATTGTGAAAGTCGAATTTCTTTATATTTAATAGACATGCCCCCAATATCCGTTTTATAAGACGGGGAGGGGGTATATATGTTTGATACAATTTAGTTTTACAATCTGGTTTACTTCCCTTTTCCTTGTAGATATCAAAACTAAACAGAGCCTGCACATTTGAAGAAAAAAATCAGGTTTGAACAAATTATTGTGGTCAGGTGATGAGAAATGGAGCATCTCACAAATGTTAGGGTAAAGTCGGGTAAACTCGGACATTAGGTAAATTCGGACACACATTTGCAAACAATGAAAATCCAGATGAGACGGCTCCTTATGAGCCGTCTCATCTGGATTTTAACTGTTTGCTTAGCTGATTTATTTTTTTATTCCAAGATTTGAAATACGAAACAAACAAGGTCGCTGTCCGAATTTAGCCGTCTGTCCGAATATACCCGACTTTACCCTATCTGCGAGTATCTGTAGGAGGAGCCTCCATTCCTGCTCACCAAAAGGATTCACTACCTTGATACACAATGACATCCCACGTAGATGAAAAGCGCTGCAATCACAGCATCAAATAATCTTTGGAGAGAGAATATATGATGAGATGATTACAAAAAGGCTAGCAAACCCTATGTTTTTGGTGAAAACAACAACACGTAATAGCCACTCTACAAAAAGGTTGAACTAGGTCATTTTAATGGGAAAAAACAACAACAAAAACAACAACTGCAATTATATCATGACTGTGATGCAATGGGAAAAAACAACAACAAAAACAACAACTGCAATTATATCATGACTGTGATGCTAAACATTCAGAAAACTTATTTTGGAGACATTTATACAAGCCATTCAAAGTTCAAGCTGCTTATTTATTGCAGCATAGTGCTAAAGCCTTATATTTGGATACAGAAAATGAAACCAGCAAACAACACCATAAATGTATGTACTAAATTGAAGCTTTGCCCAAAGTAAGAAAGAGGGCAGAGATCAGGAATCGATACAATCAAGTACCACACCTGACCCAGGATACCAATGGGAAAGTGACAACGTCACAATTAGACATCACAAACGAGAGCCAATAGGTCAGCCCTTTCTAAGCAGGTGACAACTAGCCATCAGCAAACAGACGTGCATGAAAGCATAACAAAACAGGACAGAAATAACTTAAATGATCCACAGAAGATGCACCGCCTTGAAACGGTCAGTAAAAATAAATTACTGGAAGGCTTAAACCGGTTTAATGGTGCAACAACCTCACCCAGTTCAGATGTGGATCAAGACAAATAGATGTTTGGTTTGCATGAAAGACCCCTAACTTATCAATGCATCATCTCAAAAGCACAGTTCAGCTGTAAATGTCAGTAATCAGGGGAGGGCTTTGCCAATATTGTCTTGACTAGTCACTACATGTAGCAATATTGTTTATGAACAAAGTGGACCAAACAGAGCCTTTAAAGAATTGGCAAGCGCTGGATTCGAAGGAGTTACCATCTGAGCCAGATTGTATATTCATCATACAAGGCAGCAATGAGCATTTACGCCGACTGTGAAACGCGCAGTCTGGTCGAGCCTTTGCTAGTCGCTTGAATGTTTTATGAGAGCTAAGCTACTGACTGAACACCATTTGGAGTTTCTGAGCTTAAAAGGAGGCTGCACAGGCTTGTCTGAGTCTAGACTTGCGACATTGATGGAAATAACATGTCATGGCTCATATGTACATGTAAGACCCTCAGCTGTGTCTCTGGATCATTGAAGTGGCCAAAATTAACACAAAAGCACCAAAATTGGAAGGTGCCAATCCTTCATTGAGAAGATTTATACCAAAACCTCTTACCTTTTGTGAGAAATTTTATCAGCATACCACATAGTATAGCTCATAACATCAACCTTGGTCCTGCTGTATAAATAGACAAATTGTGTAAAGGTTTTAGCTCTCCAGTTTCTTTAAGAACAAGGGTTTCTAGAGTCAGAAATCATAATCAAAAGAAACATACTGCCCTTAATGAGGCAAATGCTTTGATCAAAATGCACAGAAAGCAGGAGCATTCTTAAGTACAGGCAGTTGGGCGTTTAAAAATTGTATGCAAGGCATGGTTAAGTAATGAAATCTCAGAAAGTAGAAAAATAAAACAAAAAAACCCATTTTACTTCATGTGTGGCTGAAAAAATCTGCAGGACCACACTTACACAGATACTGGGCTCAGAATAAATACATAAAGGTTGCTGTCATCCATTTCAGGTTTCCCTATGACTTGTGTATCTGTGTTCTATGCCAGATTTCATACATCTGATTTCTGTCTATAGTCGTCTGTTTCTTCTATTTTCTTGATTTGTGTCTTTTTTGAAGATTCCTCTTTGTGCTATGTTAAGTTTTAACATATTTTATTTCAACTTGGTAAGATACACATACAAATATATACTAGTGATAGAATCTAAAAGGATTAGAACGAAAGCTGGAAGCTTATGTTATTCTTCTCCTATGTGTTATGTTTGCGTCATCCCCTCAGTTTGTTCCTCTGTTTTCTTTGACTAAGAGACTTTCTCCAACCCTTCACCTTCTGTTAACCCAAGATGCCTCCACACACCAAATTTGTAATGCCTCCCTCAAAAATGTAGGAAATATGCTCCAGACACGATTATTCTAGAAACGAGGTTAGAGGTCAAGACCAACAAGGTCACAGTGACCAAAAAATGGTATGTGACACTTTGCCATCTCAAGATGCAGACGCAAACCAAATTTTCGATCCCTACGTCAAATAATGCAGGAGATATGCTCTGGACAAGATTATTCTAGAACTGAAGTCAAAGGTCAATGTCAATGTCGCAGTGACCAAAAAATGTGATACTCTGTCATCCCAAGATGCATCTACACAATTTCGGGATGCCTATCTTAAATAATATAGGAGATATGGCCTGGAGACGAAAGCGTTACCGAAGGGCGGACGGACAGACAGACAGACGGAATCGACCGGTGGGGGACTAAGAACATATCTAATGGTTGTAAAATACTCAATAACATATAGCTGTCCATTACGCTTTTACTTAGATGTAATGTTTCTATGCTAGTATGAATGTTTAATGACAGAAAAAAATACATTTTTCCCGTTTTACAGGTGTTGCATTTTCGCACCTTCTAAGTTTTCAGCGTTTTTTTAATCTTAACCCCACAAGGGAAACAATTTCAAAGCTCTGTAGCTTGAAAACACTAACCTACGTTGATTTTGAAATAGAATATCAAGAGTATCAAAAAGCAATACAGTAAAACCTGTGTAAAATGGCCATTCTCAAAAAGACAGAAAATTGGTTTTCAAGACCAATTATCGCTTAATGCAGGTCAAAAGTATTGCAGAATGCTCCAAGGGGAGCATTCTGCAATACTTTCGACCTTAATTAAGCGACTATTTGTCATTTAGATATTTGTTTTGTCTGTTTTTGAGTGGCCGTTTTACACAGGTTTTACTGTATCCTATTAGAGCGAATAGGATTTTATCTATTCAGCAATTTATAGCTGACTTAGTAATTAAGTTAGGACGTACAGTGATCAATATGCACCGACTGCAGTTTTGTCATGATCAATAAGTTGAATTTTAAGTACTGACGTAGACAACTATCATGTTACAATAGTTAGGAGTTTAAACTTATATATGCTTATATGTCCACAATTGGAGTTATAACTAAGCCTGAAAAAAGCAAGTGAGTCTGATCAGGAAATATCATAATCACACACTGCAGACTAACCCGTGGCACCGTGAGGAAGAGCCACAGAACACCGACTGTCACAAACCATTAGGAAGACAGTCAGCTCTCTCTTCCCCACTAAGATGATTGCAAAACTACATTATAAAGGCACAAAATACTAAATAACAAAACAAGGACCAAACACAGAACCCCCACAAACAATGGGGAGCAACAATAAACAATGAATCTAATGCACTTGAGTTTGTAACGCGACGTCTGATTAGATAACGTCATAAACTTGCAATATACTGTTGGAAATAGTTTGATGTCATTAATCACGTCACATTTCGTTGGATGACGTGCGGCTTTATACGACTTGCAACGCTGCAATTTGAGATCAAACTGGAGGAGTGCATTAGACTGGGGATAACCATATTCAGAATTTCCATTTGCGGATAAACGTTCGGAAATCACGTTTTACGACTCCGCTCGCGCGTCGCCGTAAAACTAAATTTCCGACCGTATATCCGACAATATACGTCTCCAAATTAAAATTTTGGAATACAGTTATCCCCTAAATCAACAAATGGTTAAATTAAAGGGAAGGCAGGACCAGCGATGAAATCTAGTAAACACATCTTATCTAATAGCACACCAACTCTAACAATGCCTAAGTTCAAAGCCTTAACTTTGTAGTTTAGTCTCTAGGTGTTGAGGCATTGATGTTTTATTAGATTAATGTGCTATTTCACATTTTAACATACAGCTCTAAAAGCAAGTAAGTATGATCAGGAAATGCCACAATAAAAAAAATTAAAAAAAAAACGCAAACCAATTCATGGCACAGTGAGAAAGAGACACAGAATACAGATAGCCATACGACAGCAAACAGCAATCTGATCTCCCTCCAAAAAAATCCCAACCCTCGGGTCCACCGTTCAGTGGAAAACTTGGCAAGCCTCGTTTCCCACTGGAACGGCGGGCCCACTGTTTGGGATTTTTCTTAACCCACTGAACACCAATTATCGATTCTATTTATCCCACCCTCACACTCATGATAGATTCTTATAAGAACAAGGAGCGAACACACAATATGAGCAACAACAAACGATGAATAAACAACAAAAGACCACCACCTTAGAATGGATAGCAGCCGATGCCACCAGATTTAATGAATTAACCGCCAGATCGTCGCACAAGGTTCTGCTGTTGTTAAATTTATTCAGTTTGTTTAGCTCCCAGAACTATACTGGCACAAATAAGAAATGCCTCCCCTAGACGGACGAGTAACATAAATATAACTTCGACTGAAGAGACCAAAGTTTTGAAATGTTATGCATTATTAAGTCTTATCAGTCAAGGGCATCTGAAAAACTATCGCTGTAATTGGTCTAGGGGCCATACTGATATATATGGGCTATTTTGCGAGTTTGTTGCACCCCCCAGGAAGAAAAACTTGGTTACTATTTTCAATTAGGGACATGTCTTGGGGCCTTAGAAACCCATGTTTTACTAAGTTTTCTGTGGTCAGCTTTCTGTAAATGGCCTGTATTCAACGTTACCCTACTAACATTGAAAATAGTAGAACTCAAAATACAAGACTAATAGGATATTTAACAAAAGTATCAATGAAATTATTTGAACTTTAAATGGTTGATCGTGTCATAAACATCAATTGCAGACATCTGTGAGATGTATTTCTGCTCATCAGTGTTACGTACGTTACATTTTATACAAAATTGCAGATAATGACTTTAGAGATTGCATATAAGAATGAATCATGTTCCCATAACCCAGGAAGAAAAGCATGTCCTGGGGCCTTAGAAACCCATGTTTTTCTAAGTTTTCTTCGGTCAGTCGTCTGTAAAAGGCCTGTAATCAATGTTACCTTAATAACATTAAACATACCAAAAAAAAAAGACAAGACCAATAGTATACTTTCAAATAGTATAAATGAAATTATTTGAGCTTTACACGTTTCAGCTAGACATATATATCAATAGCAAACGTCTGTGATATGTGCTTCTGCTCTCCAGAGTTACTTATGTTACATTTTTATGAAGTTGCAGATAATAACTTAAAAGATTGCATATCAGAATAAACCATGTTCCACAACTATAAATGTGTAATAAAGATTTCGATTCTAATGATGAATTTTAATTCTCACATATTTGAAGCAATTTTTAAATTGCAACTGCCAATAAAGTGTGGTAAAATAAATATTTCAAGATGCTTATAAGCGTCTCACTTCTACTGGCGTACATATATATTTTATTTTCGTTCATTTATATTGCACTGGGATGGGCACTGTCTTCTTTCATCTCTTTCTCAATGAAATTAAATAGCGACTAAACAAACAGGTATAACTACCATGGATATTTAATTTCTGTCATATATAAATAAGGAAACGTAGGTAACAAAATGATGTTTTGCATAAATGGATAAAGATAATAGAATTTGGGGAGAATAGACTCAAATCTGTTGCCTTTGCCTGACTACACGCAAGGTAAAATTTAAGTCTACTCTCAACATGTTTTTAATAACTTCAATTACCGACAAAGTATTCTAAATAAACACTATTATAAGAGTTTTGTATGATTGGTCCTGTTACTTTGATATGGCTATTTGCATTTTTGTCAATGGATCGTGCCAATATACATGATATTTGCTTCATGATTCAAATATTGGACTGAAGATACCGTATATCAATTAAAAATTAAAAGTAAAAATATCAAAGCAATATTTCCTGAATCTGATGGCAGAGATGATAGTGCGCGGTGTCTTCAAGAGCAGGGGCTTTCTGTTGATTTTATACAGAGGAAGACAAATCTTAAAACTAATAAAGTTCTGGTTAAGCCTTCTTTTAACAAGAGCGAATGGGTAACAGATTGGTCAGATTTGATGATTAGCTGTTTTACAAGTTATATACCCTTTACACTAAATATATATGTAAGGTAAGTCCATAACATATGTAACAGCACACTGCCATTATTTTAGCTTAAATATATTTTCTCTGCAAGTTCTGGCTCTTTTTGCCATTTTATTTGCCAAGTATTTTATCAGGCTTGAAAAAAACTATGTTTGCTAAAAAGTGAGTATGACCTGGAAATGTCACAATTGCAGACTGCAGACTAACCAACGGTACTGTGAAGAAGAGACACAGAACATTTTAGGTCTTGACTGCATTTTGCTATGCATGAAATCTAAAACTTCTAACTCAATTTTTTAAAAACTGCAAGCATAATAGCAACCAAAGTATTTATCAGAACAGAAGTAGCATGGTTTATACCCAAATGTACCTGATGTTTTGTAGATCTTGCCTAAACAGGTTTTATTGTATGCTTAGTACATTTAATTTTCACTGCTGGCAATTACATTTTGAAAACAAATAAAAACAATGTTTCATCTGTCACAATTACAATATTCACTATTTTTGTTAAGCACTATTCATTTATATCATATTGTAATGCTTATTATTTTATCATATTATACAACACTTTTGAAAGAAATTATTTTGCTTGTTAATTAAGAAGAGTTAAGGTAAAGCCATACTCTTAGACTGAAAAACATAGTATGTGGTAACACTATTTACAAAGCTATAAAGATATTTCATGGTAACATTAATTGCAAATCTTTTGTCAGATATTGAATCTTTTTGAAAGTCAATTTTCAGGAGTTACAACTTGAATCATAAACATGACACAATAAAATTAAGCAACATGGTTTGAATCTCTGAAGCTCACAGATTAAGTTGTCAAATGATTGTCAGTTGAAAAAAGGTGTCACAACTAACACACAGCTATTGGCTTTCTTACATTGTTAATAATGTAGTTTTGAGTTGTTGTTTTTGCACTGTCGGAGTTATTTGTAACAATCATACATTTTTGCACATGATCTATGAAATAAAAAGTATGAGACTTATGGTCAGTTTGTTGGATGCAGAGCCATCCAAAAATGTGAATAATACTGCGGATAACAGCTTGTAGACAGTATTTTAGTCATTAACTGACTCATTCTTGTACCCATTTGTTAATACTAACATTGTTTGAGGGCTGTCTTGTCTACTAAGAAAGAAAATCATTTCCATTTAATTTTAAGTGTAGTGCCATATTAAGATTACAAATATTTAGTACTGTATGTTGCCAGTTATTATATAAGTGCTAGCTAATCTCGTATATTGCACTGATTAATACATGTAATATGATACTGTAATATAAAGTCAAACATAACCTCTAATTAACTGATGAAAGGCTGGGTATACACTGAAGTTGTCAGCTGATCCAGTGTGGCAAATGACAGCTGCGTGCATAGCATGTTGAACAACCTTATTAAGAGCCTTTATCATCGAAAGACCAACCAAGACACACTTACCCTAATAGGATATTTTCCAATTGTATCAATGAACTTATTTGAGCTTTAAATGTTTGACCTAGACATAATCACTAATTGCAGACATCTGTGAGATAGGTTTCTGCTCGTCAGTGTTACGTATGTTACGTTTTATATAAAATTGCAGATAATGGCTTTTTAATTGAATATTAGATAAAAACATGTTCCTCATCCTCTATTTTATAATGTTGGTCTCTATTATAATGGTAAATTACCATTTCAACATATTTGCAGCTGTTTATAACTTGTATCTGTAGTGCAATAAATATTTAAATACGCTTATTAGCAGGTAACTTGTACTGGCTTACTTTCTGTCTTCATTTTGTATGGTAACGTAATTTACAGGCCTATTATGAATTTGACAACAGGAAACGTGATAAAACATTCAGTCTAATATTTGAATCATGAAGTAGATATTATGTTTATTGTTATAAACCATTGGTAAAAAATCTGCAAACTGCCATATCAAAGTAACGGAATCAATCAAAATTGTAAAACTCTCTAATTTTATTGTTTATTTAGAATAATTTGACTATAATTGAAGTTATTTAAAAAACGATAGAGAGTAGACTCAAATTTACCTTGTCGACAGGCTATGTCGTCAGACTTAGGAAGAATTCGAGTCTACTTTCCACACTTTAGTGTTTTTATCTATTTATGCAAAGGATAATGTTGTTACATACGTTACCTTTATATATTAACAGCAACAAACTTTCCATCGTCGTTGACTCTGTGTATTAAATTATTATTCTATTTCACTTTGACAGAGATGAAAGAAACATTGTACATTCCAATGCAATGTAAATCAGGTCAGATAGAAAATATGGTCACCAGTAGAAGTAACGTGCTAATAAGCATATTTAAACGTTTATTTTGCTACCTCTATCGCCAGTTACAAGTTATAAGTAGTTTTTATATGTAAGAATGGACATTCATCATTTGAATAGAAAACTTTATCACATATTTAAGGTTGCGAAACATGGTTTATTCTAATATGAGCCAGTGTATGAGATTTCCAACTATGTGGTATGTGCGACCAGCAAAGCCTCAGATCAGCCTGCGCATACGCGCAGTCTTATCAGCGCATTTGCTAGTCGCTTGAGTATTATATGATTGTTAAGCTACTGACTGAACACCATTTGGAGTTTCTAAGCTTAAAAGGAGGCTGCACAGGCTCGTCCGATTCTACACTTGTCAAAATGTCAAATTGTTGGAAATATCATGCCGCAGCTCATATGTAATCTATAAAGTCATAATATGCAATTTCATAAAAAAATGTAACATATGTAACTCTGACCGGCAGAAATACACTCTACAGATGTCTCAAATTGGTGTTTAAGTCTAGCTCAAACATGTAAAGCTCAAATAATTTCATTAATACTATTAGGAAATATCCCATTAGTCTTGTATTTTGTGTTGCTATTATTAAAGTCAGTGGGGTAACAATGATTACAGGTCATTTACAGACAACTGACCGAAGAAATCTTAGTAAATCATGGGTTTCTTAGGCCACAAGACATGTCCCTGACTGAAAATAGTAACCAAGTGTTTCTTCCTGCGGTTAGAAAACATGGTTCATTCTCGTATGCAATCTATAAAGTCATTATCTGCAATTTCGTATAAAATGTAACATACGTCACCCTGCTGAGCGAAAATATATCTTACAAATGTCTACAATCGATGTTTATGACTAGATCAAACATTTAAAGTTCAAACAATTTCATTGATACTTATGTAAAATATTTTATTAGTCTTGTATTTTGTATACTACCATTTTCTATGTTAGTAAGGTAACGTTGGTTACAGGCCATTTACAGAAAATTGACCACAGAAAACTTAGTAAATCATGGGTTTCCAAGGCCCCAAGACATGTCCCTGACTGAAAATAGTGATCAAGTTTTTCTTCCTGGGGTTACAACAGAACTCAAAATTTGAGGTTTGGCCCCTACACTGAATAGGATTCATTTCAGGTTTAGGCAAAAGTCTTTATTTCAGATAGAGTTCGTCGATTTCATGTGAAACCAGGTTTTAGCCACTTTTGCCTTGTTTAAGACGCAATATTGGTGCCACAGGGAATTTGCAATCGGGAAAGTCCAGCACAATTCGAGAATCGAACCAAGCCTCGTGTGTACGTAAGGCACATTACGCGTACAAATGTAGTACTATGAAAAAGCTCCATTTTGTTAGCAGGAACTGGCGTAAGGAAAATTAATTCTGTAGCATGTGGGTTCAGCCCTATTAAACCCATTTTTATAATTACACAAAAAAATGTAATCAGCAGAATCAATGAAGTTATGTATTTTTCAATAAAATATCGCTATACGATATTTTATCGAAAAAAAAACATAAAATTTATTTATAACCGTTTGTTAGCTCACCTGAGCCGAAGGCTCATGGGTGAGCTAATAGTATACCAGTCATTCCGGCGTCCGTCCGTCGTCTGTCGTCCGTCCGTCCGTCCACAGTTTCATACATCTTCTCCTCTGAAACCACTGGGCCAAACAAACTCAAATTTCATATGGAGAATCTTAGGACACGGGAATGAAAGTTTGTTCAAATGGTCTTGGTCACATGACCAAGATGGCCGCCACGCCCATATATGGTAAAAACCCTTTAAAAATCTTCTTCTCCAGAACCAGAAGGCCGTTGACCTCGGGACTTGGTGCGTAGCATTGGGGATGTGGGGCTTACCAAGTTTGTTCAAATGATGATCCTAGGATAACCTTGACTTACTTAACGTCAAGGTCAAATTTGCTCTCTAGTGCATTTAAATGGGAATTTTTTGAAAAGTTGATTTTTTTAAAACTGTAGAAGCCATATGAGACAATGGCTATAAATAAGTTCCAAAGGTCAATGTTGACCTTTGATCTTTCAGCTAAGTCGCTCATATTGGGAGTCCCATCAATATATTAAAACATAGTTTTCTCACAAACCATTGGCCCAATTAAACTCAAATTTCATGTGAAGAATCCTTATGATATACTGGCCAAAATTTATACAAAATATTTTGGTCACATGGCCAAGATGGCCGCCATGCCCATATATGGTAAAAACCCTTTAAAATCTTCTTCTCCAGAACCAGAAGGCCGGTGACCTGGGACTTGGTATGTAGCATTGGGGATGTAGGGCCTACCAAGTTTGTTAAAATAATGATCCTAAGTTGACCTTGACCTTCTTAACGTCAAGGTCAAATTTACTTCCCAATGCATTTAAATGGGAATGTTTTTGAAAAGCTGATTTTTTGAATACTGTTGAAGCCAAAGTCATTATTCTCACTTGATATGTTAAATCTAATGAGACAATGGCTATAAATAAGTCTCATAGGTCAAGGTTGACCTTTAACTTTTCAGCCAAGACCTCTCATATTGGGAGTCCCATCAATACATGAAAACATAGTTTCCTCAGACACCACTAGGCTAATTGACCTCAAATTTCATATGAAGACTCCTTATGATAGGTTAGCCAAAGTTTATACCAATTGTACTGGTCACATGGCCAAGATGGCCACCGCGCCTATATATGGTAAAACACTTAAATATCTTCTTTTCTGGAACCAAAAGGCCAATGGCCTTGGAACTTGGTATGAAGCATTGGGGATGTAGACCCTACCAGATTTGCACAAATGATGAATCTAGGTTGACCTGGACCTGCTTTATGGCAAGGTCAGATTTGATTCCTAATGCATTTATATGGGAAATATCTTAAATTTGTTCATTTTTCTATAACTGTTTAGGCCGAAATCATAATACTTGCAGGAAATGTTTAATATAACAAGACATCGGTTTCATATAAGTGCCAATTGTCAAGCTGACCTGGGACCTTTTTTGCAAGGCCACTCATGTGGACTGCCACACACCTATCTAAACATCTTTTCCTCAGAAATCACTGGGCTGTTTGATGGAGTATTCATAAGACTGTTTTAGGTCACTTGACCAAAATGGCCGCATCACCCATAAAACAAAATATGTTTCATTATAAGCTGTAGTTGATCTTTACATATTTTAACATTATTAAGGAGATCAGGTGAGCGCTTCAAGACCGTCAGGTCCTCTAGTTTTTGTTATTGTGTTGGCATGGTTTCTGTGACACCGGCGTCACGGTAAGTAACGTCAGCGTCATGTTATCAAAGTAGATCCTCGATGTACACCCAAGGTCTGATTCCATGGAATTCCAAGGAATTGGCCGAGACAGTTCCGATTGAGGGAATATGGGGAATCGTGTAGGAGCAAACCACACCAGATGCAGTGTCCCTACTAAAGGAGATACGTGCAACATAGTGTTATTTCATCCCTACCCCCCTTGCGATAATAAAACTTGTTTTTCACCAATTGGTTTGTTAGATCAAAAACTTTATGTAAAAGTCTGGTGTTTAAAATGGTCGCCGTAATAGGCTTAATATGGAAAAATGATCATTTTGGACAACACATTTTTAGACTTTTGGAAGAGCAGTTGAATTAAAAAGCCCAAGCAAATGCCAAAAGGATATAGTAACGGATAATAAGTACGATATAAGTATATCCATGACACACAAAATGACTGTATGAAATGTTTGCGTGCGTGCCTGCGTACGTGTATGTGTGAGTTGAGCTATGTGATTATCCAATTCTTTCAAATCAAATGCTTTCAAGTCCAAATGACCATTTATTTAAATTTAACCTGTATTTGCGGCGTTTCTATGCTGCTATACTATAGCAGGGTGAAAGTCAAAGAAATACTAGACTGACTGTTTCAAGGCGGTGATTCTTTTGCGGATCCGTTTTGTTATTTATGTTCCATGTCTGTAATGCTGTCTTGTCTGTTCATTGCAGCCTTTTGGTCATGTGCTGGGAAAGGGCTGACGTCTTGGCTCTCTTGTATGTGATGTTTTCTTGTATTTTTGTCACTTTCCCATGTAGTGTCCTGGGTCAGGTGTGGTACTTGATTGTATCGATTCCTGATCTTTGCCTTCTTCCTTACTTTTACAAACCAGTCAGAACAAAAATGGTGAAAACAGCTTTCATACCTTGGCTTCAGAAGAGGCCAACTAGCCCTACAATGCACGTAACTCTTTGTTTTGATGACTTGATTACTCGCAGAACTCATGTAAAAGGTAAGATCGTCCCTGCATTCCAAACTATTCTGGCATGTAGGGTGTACTGGTCGAATATTCAAGTCATTTGTTCTTTGACTGTGGATTAAAATTTCTTCCTTATGCGCATACTTGCCTTAAACGACATATTATTTACGATTGTACTGAGTAAACTCAATAATGAGAATTGTTTTATCATAATAGGTCAACCCACGTTTGTACCGAGGCGTGCTTCATAGTTAACTTCAGCTATAAACTGTGGTTATGATTGGGCCAGGATATGATAACAGGTACCTTATGGTCATGATAATATGTTACATCTGCAAAATACAAAGTATATGGATGTAAGAAACAACATACGTCATCAGGTTTGCAGTGTGACGTCAACAAAGGTGTTACCCATAGGAGCCGCGACATGTGATTTCAAACAATGTGGCATTTTGACAAGTGTAGACTCCTACGAACCTGTTCATCTTCCTTTTAAGCTTAGAAACTCCAAATGATGTTCAGTTAGTAGCTTAACACTCAGAGGATATTCAAGCGACTAGCAAATGCTCTGAAACGCTTTGCTGGTCACACATACCACATTGTTGGAAATCTCATGTCGCGGCTCATACAATGACGTCAAAGTGTCGGCCTCCATCCGTTAATTAATTATCATGCGCTCAGAATAAAAACTCTAGCAAATATTGTAGCATGGCCGATGCTTTTTTCTTTGTTCTTTGCTGCTGTTTAAATCAAACACCCTAGGATAACGACGAAGGAGGAGCTTAAAATCGTACTCTAACTTCCAATTTAGTTAAACAGCGATGTAGGCGGGAACTTCCTAAATAGCGACAAATTAACCCGTATGTAAATGTAATATGATTGACAGCTTAGGCTGGATGCAGGAAGGAGCGAATGTATTCGTAAGGTGTCAGAAACACGTGTTTATTTGCGCCGGCGCCATACTACAAGCTAAATAAAGGATTCTTCCTCGGCTTTCTGTTTAAACCGCTTGGTGGGCTACGCCCACCTCGCGGTTTAAACGAGAAAGCCTCGGAAAAGTATCCTTTATTTATTACTTAATGTGTTCAAGTGTGTCATTTAAGTAATAATGTTAATGCAAATTAAATTATATGAGTCGATGTGTTCTAGGTCATATCATAGACATTCAAAGTGACCCCCTAATCTTTATGCAGCCTTGTAGGTGCTATGACCTAATTGTTGACATGGCAACAACACTTATACAAAACTTGTATAATTAGAAATGAGCCATGACATGAGATTTCCAACAATTTGGTTTTTTGACACGTGTAGACTCATACGAGCATGTACAGCCTCCTGTTAAGTTTAGAAACTTCAAATTATGTTCGGTTAATAGCTTATCATTTATAGAATATTCAAGCGACAAGCAAAGGTTCTGATCAGACTGCGCGTATGCGCAGGCTGGTCTGAGTAGTCTAAGGCCCAGTTTAAAAAAGAGCCCTATTTAAGATTTTTTTTCAATCCATCTGGTAGAAAATTTCCAATGGTACAGTCCATTAGGATAACATGTGAGTGTCACTATTAGGGTGGATGCCAGTCCTGAAAGTGGTGCAGATTTTTTCTACGACATAATAAATGCACCTACCCAAAAGTATGCTATTATTTTCTATTAAGCTTATTTTCCATGATGTCTAAGTCTCAGTTCAGCTGAAATCTGCCACAAAACTGCTATAGCCAGTTTGATGGCCTAATGTAACATTTTAGTATTCCATAAGCCAGGAAAGAATGATTTGTTCTAAAAATTTTGATAACCTAGTACAAAAATGAATATATTGTGGTACTGTTTACATAAAATGTGCAATCATGGAAAATGTTTTGAAAATGCACGTTTTAATAAAATGACTTATTTTAATCGCAGTTATTGTATTTCTTGGCCCCATAAATTAATCCAGAGAGCATCAGACACTGTTTTTTCGAATGGATATATAAAAAAAACTTGCCATATTTTCTATACATGGATAGGCTATATACAAGGTACCCTACCCATTTTATTTAGAAGACATTTTATTTTCACAATTGATAAACATAAATATACTTCTTCAAACATGTATCGCACTGATTTTGAAATCAAGTTTTCTTGGTTTATTTTAGAATCATCACATATTACA
Source organism: Loripinus fragilis (assembly GCA_964019695.1). Lineage (NCBI taxonomy): Eukaryota > Metazoa > Mollusca > Bivalvia > Lucinida > Lucinidae > Loripinus > Loripinus fragilis. Next base: position 110,222,020 of record OZ026517.1, read on the forward strand.
GCCGGTCCTTTTGAAAGCTCATTTGGACCCTTCATGGTGTTATTTACGGTACATGTTTACATTAAACCAAGTAAAATGGACATCTAAGTCTAAAATAGTTCCCCAGATTCTGTAAGCTTTCTCAATTCCAAATAGATCCATACTTTGTCTTCAACATATTGCAAAAATGATATTTGTCTATTTTATATAATGTGCCAGTTGATAAACTCTAAACCTGGAAGCCAAATGTTAAAACGTCATATCAGAATGGCCACTTTAACATACTAAAACATATGGGTCTGTTGTAAAATGTAACAAGATTATAAATGGATGTAATTACATCAGGTCTGAGAAATTCCAAGATTATAAAGGCAGAATCAGCTAAGATATGTCTAAATTTTAGCTATTTGCAATTATTTATAGTAACATACACAACACTAGCACATGTTTAATTTAATTTACTTTGTTTCCAGTACGGGGTTCTTAGTCAATCTTGAGCATTTCTAAAAAAATTATAACATACTAACAAAGATAAGCAAAACACACGTTAGCCTTATCAAATTGCTGCTTTATCAATCTTTTGATTAAAGAATTTTAGATCTAGTGTGTAGCATAATGCAAATCGAATAATGTATCAACAAAGATCACAATGTATAAGTTAGATTGCTCCCTTAATCATCTATCATCTTAACAGTCATTTTAAAACATGGTTTGACACTCTATTTAAATTATATTAAATTTCCTAAATGTAAAAATGTAACATACATAACACACACTGTTATATGACTATTGCATGAAATTAAGGCAAATATTTCTTATTGCAACTGATTATGATACATTTAAATGCTCAATGCATTTAAATGATAATTTAACAGTCCTATCAACATTTTAAACGTTATGACCATATAATCATGTCTTTTGGACAAACCTAAAGGAACTAAAAGTGCACAATCGATGTACACCATCGCATATCAACATGCTTTTGATACTTTTTGCCCACTCCCAGTGCCTCTAGTTGGGTGGGTAGTGAACATAAACTGGCGCATGCAAGCCTCGCTAGTATAAGCAAGTCACTCTTCAAATTTGGGTTGAGATTGGTCAAACAGTATATTAGAAAAGATAGCACACTGGCCAGAATTGACGTAACTAGCTATAGGGTAGGTTTAGGCTATCTACTCAAACTATACCTTACTCATACTTTACCATTGCTCATACCCTAACTTATATTGTGGATTTGCTTATCCTTTATATTTTACAAGTTTCAGTAACATGGCACACAGTCTCAGCATGACTGAAAAACTTTAATCAGGGACAAATAGCATCAACTCGAACAAAGAAACATTTAAAATGGTTATTTGTAGAGGATATGGGCATGTAAAACGTTTGTTGTGAACGTATGTGCATCTTACATCACGGCTAAACTCCAAAATGCTCAACTACTGCCATCATCAAGAGGATGTAAAATGGATGAATTATTTTTCTGTACTATATTAAAAGCATGTACTTACAATAAGTAAAACCCATAGCAATATATGATGGTGAATAAGAACTATTGATCAACCATATAACGGTGATTGTAATTATTTCAGGGTAGCATTATTACTTACATTTGTCTTTCGCTTAGTTACTATTACCAGTTTGATTTTATCATTGGTGTAATAAATAAATGTTTTAAATTCTATTTAAAAGAAAGAGCACCCAATATGATTTAACCTTCTTCAAATTGCACGAATACATGGTAATTTATCAAAACTGAGCCACTTTTACCTGATTTAGCTTTATCTATTATATATAGAAATATAATAAAATGGATACTCTACCTTTCTAGTCATAGAAATCAGAAGTTCGATTATGTATGAACTTTGATGTAGTATTGATAATTAATTTGTATAACATATTAACATTTATTATACCTCACGTGAATAGCCCTCAAAGGTAACTTTAGTAACAGCAAGTATCCATATATAACATACAGATCAGAAGCTCATACATATTTTCAAAGTTATAGTAATATCTTCCATGAAAACAAATAAATAAATAGTCAGTCACATGGTAAATCTGTGTATAAGAATACTCTACAGTCCTCAATGGTATTATTTTATACATTTTAATGGTAACATACGTTACCAAATTGTTACTCACTATCACTGAAACTACAAAGAAGCTTATTTCTGTCATTTTTGAGCCTTATAAAGAGCAGTTTGAGAATCAACAGTGTACAAAATTACCGCTTGGGGAGGGCGACCTATACAGCCAATCTAAGGACCAATACAACTGTATTAAATATACACTCTACATGTTTTTATATACATGGTGTTTTCTTGTATTATTTTCGTGGTCAGATAGACACAGTAATGGTTTTGTGACATACTTATATTTGGAAATTGATACGTATATATAGTCTGTGATTGATGTATAACTCATGTATTATCCCTTTTAAAATAGTTAATTTCTTTGTACAAAAAGCATTATTGGCAATGACATTAAATGCTAAATTATAATATTACCATCACAATAAAATAACAAAATCAGAACAATTGAACCTTATTTCTAATAAAATGGTCAAAGTATTCACTAATAGCAGAGAGTGTCACCTCCAGACCTTTTTTTCCAGCTTGAGTAATCTGGGACTTATAGTATGTTTCCAACCATGAAACAAACAATGTATAATGTAGAGGAACTCATAGTGGGTAGGGTATTGGACAAGCAATATCTAAGTCTTATGCAATGCAGTTATCTGTTGCAACTACCACAAGTATTTCTCATCCGAATCCATGTAGCTGAAACACAAACGTCTAAAATGATATTAATTTATCCATGGATATTACAAAACAAAAAAAACTATATGAAAATTGGGTGGGTGGGGTAACACCAATGCACCAAATGAAGTTTAACTTATATTTTGACTCAATTTTAGAATTTATTACGTGTTAAACATTCATATAAGTTCATAAGAAGACAAAATACTCTCATACATATTTAAATTGTGTTGAATGTTCACACTTTTATATCACAATGCATTTTCAGTGGGTGGGGTAACGAAATGTCACCTGAAAAAAATCTACACCACTTTTGTTTCTGGCATCCACCCTCATTTGACTTCTATATAGTTATACTATCACCTGGTATAAATGAATTTTTTCTACCAGACCGATTGAAAAAAAATCCAATCCAGCTGACCAGCTCTCAGACTAGAGCCTTTGCTGGTCGCACATACCACATTGTTGGAAATCCCATGTCGCGGCTCAAATATTTGCTATTTTGATAAAGAATGTTCATGGAAATATACAGGCGTATTATTTTTTGTTATTTTAGGTAATTTTCAACTTTATACCACCCTTACCAACTTCAGCACAAAATATCTCGTGATGTGCAAGGTCTACACTGATGTAGGTGGTATAAAATAGTTATACCATGTTTGTCCACCTGTACGTAAGATAATCCACTCGCTAAAGCTCGTGGATTATCTCCACGTACAGGCGGACAACCCATGGTATAACTATTACGTATCTTATGTTATAATGGTATTGATGTCTAAAGGTCCCTTTTGTCAGATCCTCGCTCAATTATAAAGGTAATTACGTTGCAGGTAAATTTTAACTAATGGTTATTAGAGTAATATGTGTAAACATTTTATTGCACCATTTAATGTTTAAGTCAAATATCTTACATTGCACAAAGTGCAAATTATGCATGCTGGTGAAATATGTAAGTTATTTCATTCTTTGTGCTAATCCATGAGCTTTAGCGAGACGCCATACTGACACTCTTACAATAACTTACAATCTGATAGAATAGCATACTATTCTTCTCTCAGTGCTATCATGCACAACCCACTCTTTTCTCTATGGTAAGTTTAACTCTTACCATGGTAGATGCACATTTCTTTTCGATTAAAGGCCAAACAAATTGATAAAATCAGAATAATGTCAGAAAAAGGTATATAATAAACATATATATTGTTATAATATGACTTAACTTGATCTAGTGGACAGTATCACGTCTCGTGAATGAAGTCACACACTCGATGTGATACATTACGCCAGATCAAGTTTCTGTTATTATAATGAGTATGCTTATATGGGTGGATAAAGACAAGACAAATAGGGGCTCGCTTATTTTTTATTGTTATTTCCAAAATTAAATTTCGAAATTCTGCCTTTAGCCGTACGTGGCCGTATCAAAATGTAACACAACCACACAAATTCGCGGAAGGGCACATGCTGATATGAGCCGCGACATGAGATTTCCAACAATGTGGTATGTGCGACCAGAAAAGCCTCAGATCAGCCTGCGCATACACGCAGTCTGATCAGAGTCTTTGCTAGTCGCTTGAGTGTTCTATGATTGTTAGCTACTGACTGAACACCATTTGGAATTTCTAAGATTAAAAGGAGGCTGCAGAGGCTCGTCTGAGTCTACATGTGTCGAAATGCAACATTGTTGGAAATCACATGTCACGGCTCAAATACCCAAATTTGCGGAAAGCCCATACCGATATGCCCCTGTCTACCTCTGCAACATTGGGGATAAGAAAAGACAACAAGAAAACGAAAGCCATTAATATGCTATGTTTATTTTAGGAGTCAGTGACAAGCTTTAATAGCATTTTCAACTGCTGTTACTGTACTGGAAAACAGCCTTGCGCCTTTAGTATCTGTCAGCTTGGTAATGGTGTAGAGTAGTTTCTCTTCAAATCTGCGGTCAGAACACTTTCCAACTAAAACTGGATGACTTCCTACAGAGAAATAAGCAATTGTTAAATAAAGGTCTTATCATGCAAATCAAAATTGAGAAGTACCGTATATTAGACTTCGAGCTAAAAAAGGTCCTGCTCCCCCCCCCCCCTAGGGAATTTTGCAGGTATATCCTATCTTGAAGAAAATTTCAAGCCGCATCTTTTAAGAGATGTTTGCACTCTGTGCTCCGGGGCGTTAGTCTCTGACAGCCTGTTACATATGTTACTGTAACAAACTAAGGAAAAAATCAAAATGAAAGTTTGAGCTACAGAAAGAAGACATTAAACCATCTTATTATTCAAATTTCTTATGTAGTTTGCAAGCTGGATGCCTAAGCTACATAAAAGCAGCAATTTAAACAAAATTGCAGCCTTCTATGGTGTTATATGCGTTACATAGATTTAATTTCCCTTTGAAAGTTGAAATCATGACTAACATCATTCATTTTACAGACAATTTGTGCATTTTTACAAGTGTTTTTAATCTTAGTTTACTAAAATACTCATTTGACTAATAGAAAAAACAAAGTTTGCTTTTCTTTCTCAAATACATTGTTTTATATGAGCTATTAAATAACCCTACCCCCAATTTCAAGTATCCAATTTTGGTATCTATTTTTGAAGAAAAATATATGAAAATATTCGACACTCGTGGATATCTTACATTTTTGGCACTGTCTTGCTAATGCAGTAAAGAATCATACATTTGCAAGTTTGACATCAAAATCAGAGCACTTATTAAAGTATGTAACGTATGTTACATGGCATAATGAATGAGCTAGGAAATTTTTTTGGAAGTAAGAGATGATATTTCAGAAAAATACCATTTTCACATGTTTTCTTATTAATCTCTAGCCTCTGGTGCCTTAGTCTTAGTAATTACAGTCATTGCTGATAACAAGCCCATGGAATCGTGTTACCTATGTTATATATAACCTTTTTAATCACATATTTCCTATTGCCTATAATATTAAAATATATAGACATATAGATAGAAAATAATAGTTCTCATTTAAATGACACGATTTAATAAAAATTCCTATTAATTAAAATTATTCAAAAACAATCTTTATTCAGGTCACCCTCACAATGGCTATCATTGTGTCTGCTTCTATTGCAAAATAATCACCCATTTCATCACAACCAGTAGAATCATGACATTGTATTAGGACTGCAAACTGAGTACCTGTTCCTCTCCACCCATTTGGGAATTGTGCAGACATATCCTACCTTAAAGAACAATTCAAGCTGCATCAAATAAGAGATGTTTGCACTCTATTAACTATGGGGTTAGCCTGTAATGGTATGATACGTATGTTACCATATCTCTTTAAGAATAAATTATTTGAAAGTCTGAGAAACAGAAAGAAGACATAAAACTATCTTTTTATTTGAATTATTCATGTAGTTTGCATGCTGAATACCTTTGATACATAAGAAAAGATTTTTTAACAAATATACAGCTTCCTATGGTGTTATATGTGTTACATTAATTAAGATTACTTTTTAAAATCGGTAATTGTGACAAACATCCATTATAAGCATTTTGTGTGATCCTTCTCTTTAGCCATCAAAAGACTTAATTTTCTTTGTATGTGTGGCCAGTGCCAGCGTCAAACAACTTGACTGAGCCAAACTTAAATCCTTAGCATTCTTCAAAAGCAGAAACAGCATGTCTGTGTCATGGGATCAAACACCTGATTAAATATGGGTTTAATGCCATTTCACATATATGCATACAATGGAGTATGGCTCTGGTATATGTCTCTTCCTGTGAAGTGCCAAGAGCAATCTAACTGCAGCTGCCTCTGCATCCGTGCTAGTCAAATGATAACTTTGCTCTGATTTTGCAAAATCTATGTCTCTACCGTGTACCTCTAAGACTACTTTAAGATTTCTGACATTGGTCAAACAGAAATTTGATAGGCTGCGTTTTTGCATCATTTGCCATGGAACCTATCCAGTCTTTTGGTGCTTAAGTCCTCAGGTCTTAGATCAATAGTATTTTGCTGCGCCCAAAGAACTTTATAAGTTTTCTTTAGTTACAATGTAGACTCTTGATGGTTTTGGCAGACCGTCTGAAACAATTTCTGTTACACCTTGAAAAATATCTGGTATAAGAGAAAGAATATGAAGTTGGAAATTGCCATCAATTATGCTTGCAGTTGGTTGTTTTTTTATGTCAGTACATTGAAGCATGTCTTAAAATAATGTAAAACCTATGAGTTCTTAGTTTTTGCAGCTATATCATTAGCTGTTGCATTCAAAAGAAGAAAAGTGGACTATAGGTAGAATGGGATAACCAGTAGTTCTATATTATGCTCTATGGAAGATTTATACAGAGTAAACAAGTTGATAAGGTGCCTCATTTCATGATCCATTGAAAATACTGAAATTGAAAACACTTGCCTCTGACTGTGTAATCAAAAAGGATGTCACGACAATGCATTTGCTCATTTATTATGACGAGTTATATATGTTACATCCTTTAATAAGCGCTCTTATCTAAGAAACTTAGTGAATCATTGAATTGAAAGGTCTAATTTGCGCTCTGTTCATCCTGCATTTCATTGCTTTACCTGCTGTGATACATCTAGTCTCTTATCTGAAGGGAAAGAGTTACCACCTCGATTTCAGCACTTCAGAAGTACTAAGACATCAAATAAGTTTTTGAATGCTTGGGGAAAGATAGTAAGTGCATAGACATTATTAGATGAAAATATGTGGGTTGCATGTATGGAAAGGCTACATCTATAAAAGTTAACCAGCTAAGATATGATTCTTTATCACAGAAATATCAAGGTACATCAGGTCAGGTACTCATTGCTCTTAATGGCATAGTTTTCCTCCTTGTAAAGCTTTAGTCTTTCTCCTACTTGTAGAGTATCACTTGAAATACATACTCAAAGAGCCAACTATTAGGAATTCATATCAGTTTACAAATGTTCCAAGCCATAAATGGCAAAATTGGAAAGTTGATAGTGGCTCATCAATTTTGAGTGGACTGGTGGTAAAATTGAATAACAGCAAATGATTGAAATATTGTGTGATGATTCTACTAGTTGCAAGGAGGCGTGTGATAATAATGATTACCACAGAAGCAGACAACGACAAACGTTTAACATGAGTGTTAAATCGATGAGAAATAGTTTGGACCATTTTATTTATTGTATTTTCTTGTAAAAATGTAAAACTATCTTTTCTATTTGTGGCTCTATATTTAGCATTATATGCACAGTATTAGGAAATGTGTCCAAAAGGTCATTGATAACATCTGTAACACCAGTCCATGGGCTTGATAATCAGAAATGAATATAATTTCTAGTGTTTTGGCACCAAAGACTTGTAAATACACATTAAGTGACCTGATCTTAAACTTAATGACATCTTGTAGATATATGAGCAAGATAGACTAAGAAAATGAAAAACATCCACACGCTGTAATCGCTTTCATGTGTTTTACTTAAACGGTAATAACAAAATGCGCTTCTCTGTAAAACTGGGAGTAGGGCTGTGTATTAGCTCCTATAAGACAATATATTTAAGATAGAAACCCAATCTTGATTTTTCCTAATCATCAATTGAGTATATGTTTGTAAAATCTAATAAAACAGTTTGAGACCAAGTCATAGTAGTTGTTTAACTAAATGACGATAGCCACAATTATAGCTTTTAAATTATAATTAGGTTCATGTTACGCATATAACACCACAATTAGCCGTATTAATGTTTAACAGCTTCCATATGTAGTAAAGACATCCAGTATAAAGACTATAAGAATGTCAATTTATTAGATAATTTTAATGTCTTCTTTTGGTACAAACATTCAAACTTCTTATTCTCAAATTGATATAGTAACATATGTAACAAGCTGTTACAGGCTAACGCCCCGACTTACAGAGTGCAAACATTTCTTATTAAATGCACCTTAAATGGTTACATAAGATGTAATTTGTCTGCAGAATTCCAAAGGGGATTAGGATGGTGCAGGCCCTTACTCAGCTTGATGTCAAAATACTGTTTGATGATTTTACTTATCACGCTAATATATGTAACGCTCTCTGATCTTTAAAACTTGATGACAACTAGCAGATCTATAAGTCTTTATCATAGGAGCCAGTTTAAAATCCCTAAACAATGTAAGATATCCAACAGCTGCGACTTTTTTTCACAATTTTAGCTCAAACTTTCAAACTACATTTCCTTTATTTGATATAGTAACGCATGTAACACGCTGTTTCAGACTAACGCCCCAACATAGAGAGTGCAAACATCCCTTATTCGATGCAGCTTGAGTTGTACTATAAGAAGGAATATGTCTGCAAAATTCCCTCGAGGAGATTAAAACATTTTAGGCATATCTTACGTACAGACAATGAGCTTGCCCATTTACAACATCAGGTAACATATGTTACAGCCTCTGATATTAAAAATTGTGCAACCAACTTGCAGATTTATGAGTCTTTTCATATAAGCAAATAAATCCCAAACAATGAAACACATTCATCAACTGCAAATATTTTTTAACTATTTTTACTTTAATTTTAATACCAAACATTTCACCTTAAAACTGGGTAGGGGTAGGGTTGTTTAATTGCTTATTCCAGAAAAAATATTTAAGCTAGGGAAACAAAATTTAATTTTTCTGTTAGCCAATTGCATAAGCTAGTCAGACATGGTTAAACACATTTTGCAAAACACACAGAGAGATTGTGAATGTAAATGATGTTAGCCACACTTGCAAATTTTAATGGGTTATCTGATTTATGTAACGCATATGACACCTTAGGAAGCCGCAATTTTGTTCAAATGGCTGTCATACGTAGTTAAGATATCCAGTATGCAGACTATATGAATGATTTTTAAAAATAAATATTTCAATGTCTTTAATTTGTAGCCCAAACTTCCAATTTACTTTTTCTTAGTTTGATTAAGTAACGTATGCTACAGGCTCTTACAGACTAACGCCCCGGAGCACAGAGTGCAAACATCTCTTAAAAGACTGGGCTTTCAATTCTCTACAAGATAGGATATGTCTGCGAAATTCCCTAGGAGGGGGGGGGGGGGGGCAAACCCATTCTCAGCCATCCGTCTATATATAGAAAAATGTACAAACATGACTAAGATTATCAAAACCTTATCTACATACTCGTGTCCGGTAAGGATATAATAGCGGGCCATTATGGGCCAACCAGTGTGGCGTTTTGCAGGCGGGTCGATAGTGGCCCGAGACTGTATTCTGGCTGCCTTAAATATCGTTTATGATTTTTCTGTAAATACAATTTAAATTGTTTCTCTGTAGATCTTTGTGAAAAGTGCACCGGTTGCAACGTGCATTGATAAAATGTGCACAGCGTCAAAAATTTGAGCACCTTCCTAAAATAGTTTGCATTTAACATTTAAATTCAGAATCTGGATAGCTGATGTATAGGAGCAAGCAAAAATGTAAAAAATGTAAAAATGTATAAATAAAAACTGGTCTTGTTACATGTTACTTACCCACGTGACTGTACAAGGTGACCAGAAATCCACGGTAGCCCAAAAATCCATTTAGAGGAATTGACGCACGTGACTCTGCTGTCGCAACGATGTCAGAGAAATTAGCATTATTATAGAAGACGTTGAATACTGGGTCCTGGTTACCGGAGTATATTGAGAGAAGGACTTTGACCAAGTGTACTGAAGCGGCTCCTGGAGTTGTCTTTCTTGTCGTGATTGTTGATGTCTGAGTTGTCGTCCTTTTTGTTGTCGGAGTGCCTATAAAAGCGAATAAAATGTTTAGCTTTCACTCGGACGAAAAATGCCGTTTAACCTTTTACTCCATAATAACGCCTTTTGACGCCTTTGAAATATCATGTATTTGAAAATATTATTGAAAATAGAGCATTTGCTCTTTTGGAGCAAATGCCTCATTTTCCATAATATTTTCAAAAGTATTCAAACTTTAACCTAAATTTCTCTTGAATTTTTTCTATGTTGTCTTAAAATAGAAAATGATGTCATGATCTAAAAATAGTCATGGAGTAAAGGGTGAACCCATATGCGCCATCTATACGTGTACACTATATGATTTTGGAACTTATAGTATTGCACAAAGGCCATGCTGAGGTGTCGAGCGGGGCTAGAGGTTTAACGTTTTTATCTACATCCATACTTTTATTTGTGCATGCAAGCAGCGACAGCTCTACCATGTCTGCGAATGAGCACAGGTTCGTTTTAGCATTCGCTGCTTGACAATGTGATAAGTACTTAAAGCAACTGACCGTAATGTGCACGAACCGCGGTGAACGTAGGTTGGGGAGGAATGTTAAAATTTAATGTATGTGTGCAAAATTTGACCAAAATATACCATGCGGTGTAAGAGCATTTTCACTAAAAGACGTCGACCAGCCTCATCACCGTTTTGCATACCAGTGGCTGGACAATGTTTAAACAATTAGTATGCAAAATTTGATCCAAATATACCATATGGTTCAAGAGTTATGAGCATTTCCACTTACCACTGGGATCTACAAAAGATCGAACACCACCTTACCAAAAACTGTTTATTCCAGGCAATTAGTGGGACTCGTGGGCTGTGTGAAATAGGGATATTTCTTGTTTTGTTTGTTTGATTTGATTCTTTATGTCCCATCAACAATCTTTCAGTTATGTAGGGACGGGTCTTCCAGGGTTGAACCAGTACTAAGCTAGGGTTAATATTCTTGCTCAAGGATACAACGCATTGACGCCGGTGAGGCTCAAACCCGCGGCCCCTCGGTCTCGAGTCAAGCACTCTACCACTGAGCCACTGCGCTCTCGGGTATTTCTTGTGACATGCAAGAAGTTAATAAAAAAGGTACGCCGAGGCACAAGAAACCCTGCAAAATGGCATGCATTCCAGAAGTTTCAGTAGTCTGTTTAACCATTTCCTTCATGAATATTCATGCCAGGCTCCACCCACTATGAATAATTATATAGATAAACTTTCATGTTGGTCGTAGAACAATGAACTTATACTATGCACAATAAATTTAGCAATTGTTTTGTCTGGATGAGCCTATCCACATCATATCTCAAGTGTCATTTGATGTCATGAAGATACAAGTGCCGATCATCTGACAAGAGTTTCCATTAAAATAAAATACAGGATTACCAAACGCAGCGGCCGTGCTAAAGTGACGTTAATCTTAAAGACTAGCGGGTAACGTGGCTATTTCTGATCATTGGGGGAAGCCAAAACCATTTTCAAGCGATTGTTTGGTCACTGAAAACCAGAAAAAGCATAGCAAATGCTGCAATCAGAGAAATAAAGGACCAAATTTTCACAATTTGACGTTTTTATTAACGCTTTTAAGTCATTGCCTTCAAACGGTGTTTTTAGTCGGGTTTTCTTGAACCAAATTAACAAGTAAAACTTTTTGATGTCTTCCAACACATTCAGACAAATAATGTTGAATGAAACATCTTCACGGCTATAGAGAACGAGCCGAAAGATAAAATCTAACGCCAACGTTATCTCGCAAATGCGTCGCACCATTTTTCAGTAATGTAAGGTTTTAATCAACCATAAGATGAATTACATTGTAAGCCTATGGTATATTTGTAAACTGATTCACTGTTGAATTGAAACGCCAATTAACATAAGAACTTTAATGATGACAACGTTTGACGTCTTTGATGGCAGCTGATTTTTTCAGCATGAAATCTCTATTACACCTGTCACATAACCAATAGTTTTTATAGGCGTATGATGCATGAGGAAGATGAAAGGCCACCAACCGAAAAATCACATGCTCATCATTTCAGCATAACTTACAACGGGTGTGATTTTTGCTGACTGACCCCTCTTGCAATTCTTGCTCTCCCCAAATGCATATTTAAAGGATGGCGTATGTAAATTCGTGGTTTCATTTGCCTAGGATTCTGTTCTCGTCATTGCAATTGAAATTGTTCGATATTGCACAAAGATGAGCACAAAAAGAAGTGAAACATAAGACATTGCTAAACTTATTATGCATAGTATACTTGTCATGTCTTCTTGAAATTGTGTAGGATCAGATATATTTCCATGAGCTAACAGAGTAGTCCCTGATCAGGCAGCTCTTACTGCCTGATGTGGGTCTGCTCTGTTTGCAAAAGCGTTTTAAGACATCTGTATGAGGTAAAGGGCTGTATAGGTTGCTAAAGACTAACAAGTTAAGATGCAGCCAGATGCAGCGAAATATTTCTAGGTCCCTTTGTGGCTCGGCTCGTGACATACTAGGTTGTTGTAAAGGGCTTCCATAACATCCAGGTTGGCGATAATGTGCTTCATAACATTGATAACCCGGTGGGCAACTGGCCTCTGAGCAATCACGACACTCCATGGTCAAACATAGAGCACCTGAAAATAGAAATTGAATTGAACAATGAAGTACTATTGATGTAATAAGCCAACGACTGACCAACAGTAAAACTCACTCATTATATCCGTTTTGTTTTTCTTTAGTAAAAAATGGGTTTATTAATTTCGTATCAAAGTCGTTCCTTCGTCCGTCTGTCTGTCCATACCAACGAATAAACACTTGTTGGCTACCTTGAATTTCCGAAATATGTTGCCTAGTACCCTCTACGTTATGCGACCTATTCAGATACAAAGTTTGAAGTTGCTACGTCTAACGGTTTAGGGCGAGATGCTTTTACAAAAAAGTACATTATTTGACCTTGGGGTCAAAAAGTAAGCAAGTTTGATCAGGAAATACCACCACATACTGCTGACCATCGTTGGCATTATTTAATTGCATACTAAACAACGTTTTGCTACATTTGCTATAGTCTGCCCAAACTGACATGAGACTGATTAATTTTCGCCAAAATCTTCGTGATATTCGTGCGTTTTCGTGAAGTAATCCGACATTGGTCATGCTTTTAACAGGAATATAAAGATAATGTCGATTCATTAATGCAAATGGTCTGATAGCCTAGTGGTTAGGTGGCAACTTACAGGTCAAGCCTACCGGGATCGAAATTTGGAAAAGCCTTTTTTTATAATAGTCAAATTGCATCCTTTTTTTAAATTTAAGATTGTTCTTGTCTTTTATGTCATCTCGTGGTGAGTTTTATAAATTTCTTTGTATTTAGTCGCTTTTATATTTATTATTTCCTAGGTTTCCTCACTCTTTACTTGTCAGCGGCGACTTTTGCTGTCTACTGATAACCTTTGCAAACAGTTTCTTCCCAGATCAGTACCAACAGAACGTCTGTCTTTATCTGGATACAGACCGTTTGACACTGATAGTGTTCCTGAAAGATGCTTTGAATAAGTTAATTTTGGATGACAACAAAAGTATTTAAATCGTCGAGCGTGCAAAGAGTTATTACATTTCGGCATATTGAAATTATTCACGTTTCTGCGTGTGTATTTGTTGAATAAACGTATGCCTGATTCAAATAAATATATCCATGTGTACACAAAATCAAGAATACAGACTCACAAATTAAAAAAAGAAGAAAAAAGGGAAACGCTACTTGACTCGAACCCACATGTTTTGAGTGCAAAGGACAGCCTCTTATCCATTAGGCTTTCGAGGAATTGTATTTTATTTTTCATTCATAAAAGTAATTGTGCCACAATTTAAAGCACATATTTTACGAAGATTCCCGAAGATTGGAAGCAAGGTCATTGAATATTCATATGTCTCAGGTCAATGTAGACAAACAATATATGGCATACTGTACTTTAACCTAATGTTCCAAAAATATACACAGTATTTTGAGTGGTCACAGGTTAAAATATTAAAAAAAAATATCTGAAGATCGATTTTGTATTATTGGCAAACCAAGCTCGAGCACATAAATCCTAGTGTAACCCTTTTAAGACCAATGGAATTTTCCATATAAAGTTTGATACAGTTAAGTCAGGATGGCCCATTGTATACATTGAGGTGGGGTCACAGGTTATAGCTGTATTTCTTTCACTGAAGATCGATTTTGGCTTAGCAAACTTAAATGCCGCATCATGTGACATTTCATCTGGTCTACAGTGTTTGCCAAAGAGCCCATTTACGGGTTCTGGTTCTTAACAAAGAGTTAAGGTCACTACCGACACCTGGGCTTTTTTTTTAAAACAAAAAAAAATAGATTATCTTCATTTTCTGTCATTTGCTTTTCATTTTATGCATGATAATATAAAACATTAAAAAAAATCACCGTCTAGTATTTGAGCTATGGCTCTTCAAAGCCATGCATAATAAGCCCTTTTCTCCAGAAGCAAGAGTACATGCTATTGTAGCTGATGATGAATAATTGCATCATTCGGTAAATAGCTATAAAAAGCTAATGTTATTTCTGTTTATACTCTCCCACTTTATATAAAATTTGTAAACAACTTAATGCTACGTTTACACTATGTCCCCGGCGGCTACGGCAGTCACAATTTCGGCCACCGTGGACGAAACGGGGTGACCGTAACACAACTTAGGGGAACGGGGTCGACAAACGTAGCTCGCCGTGGTTGCCGTGATCGCCGGGACAAATTTTTAAACAGTCAAAAAATTTGCCCACGGCAGCCACGGCGGAATGTGCTGTAGTAGAACGGGGAGAACGCAACAAAACGTGACAGAATGTAACAGACCTTAACACAACTTGGAGTATGTCCGCAGCGGGACGGCTTGTTACGTGACGGCAATCTAAGGTCTTCCAAGGTCTGTAAAGGTCTATCAAGTTCTGTTGTGGCCTGCCACGTTCTCCTTACCCGACTCCACAGCTCCAGCCTGAACATAAAGTCTAAGAATCTAAGATAGATAAGTAGTTACAAGGATAGAAATATACCCAACAAAAAAAGAAACGCACCACTACGATTTTCCCATTTAGATCTCCTTTTAAAACGAAAATGTTAATTGTCATAAAATATTCATTTCTGATTAAATCTTACTCAAACTTGAGTGTGACGTAGATGAGTATCTGTACCTTCCCTGTACAGGCACAAAACTCACCAAGGAGATGGTAAACGAATTGCGGAAGCATTAATTCAATGCTACTGTCTACATTAAATTCCGAGTATGTTTTACACTGCAAAGTATGAAAACGATACGTTGTCTTTATGTGAGACAGCCAATGTGTTTATTGGTGCATATTTGTTATTCCAAAATCCATTTTCATCAGTTAGGACCATTTTAATTAATTAAAACAATGTTGAACTCTTTAAATGTTTTGTAAGGTTTATCTCCAGTGTGGAATCGTTATCCAAAGGGTAGTCACAATACATGAGCTACCTGGTTTATTATCGCGTATGATTAATTAACAGATAGGAATTGCAAAGAATAAGTGTCTGAGTACAATTTGGTCTACTGAAATGATTCGCATTGCTTGAACTTATCCAGCAAGAGAGCATTATAAAAACGCTTATTTCTTGTGACTTTACAATTTGACCCCCACTTGGTTCATGACCAATTTTCTTTAACACATTTTTGACGCCAGATTGCAAAAGACGTGTGACGCAGCAGTACTTGACACACCTTTGCACTGATACAAACTAAACTGGCCTTTCCCTTGTGATCTTCCTGGGAGTTGAACAGTTCTAAGTGGTGCGTTTCTTTTTTTGTCGGGTATAATTATTATTGAATGTATATGTGTGCGTGCATTGTAGATGCATTAGTGTGTATAATTAACCTTTTGTACTTTTTTTCTTCTTCCGATTTTATAAAATAAAGACTTGGGTAGTTTCATTGTATTATCGAGGGGTCAAAGGTTATAATTTCCCGTGGCAGAATATTGCAATTTATTCTCTGAAGATCAGTCAGTATAGACATTGATAAAATGCTGCATTGTGTGCCATGTCATTAGAATCTTCTGTATTTTTAAAAAATACTCATAAATGAGTCACCAGAGTACAAAGGGTTAGTGCTGATACCAATGGTATGGCTGGTGTTATTGTTTCAAGATTCTCATCGAACAGTTTCGAAGAGCTTTGGAGGCCTGAAATGCGTTAACATCTTCGATGCGAAGCTCTCTTGCTATAAAAAGAGAGACATATCCCAATAGTTGCATTCGTTCTTCCGAAAACCATGCCCGCACTTTGCATCCGTCTTTAACCTTCCTGCTAGACGATCATTCTTCTATACAGCTGGTGGTGGCCTCCTTGCTGCCGCAAAGGCTAGTTGTACGCTCCTAGCAATTATATAAATACGAAATCGGCTTCTTCATTGTCATTACATGTTATGATGTTTTTGATCAAGGGTGCATAATATAACGATTGCAGCAGTTTTGTGAACCTCCTCTTTATACCGTGGGCATATTGGGGCTCAAACACCATTCATCGCCCATGTTTCATCGTAGAAAACCTTAGGAGAACTTGATAGACGTAGCAGAACTTGATCGCAACATAACAAAACGTGAGAGGTCCCAACAGAACCTGGCAGGCCGGGAGGAAACGTAGAACCATCCGTGACAGACCGTAGCGCGCCGGTGAGCCTCTATCACGACAGATCTTGACAGACCGTGAGAAAACGTAGCGATACTTACAAAGACAAAAAATGACTAAAAACACCACGGCGAGCTACGTTTCTGGCTAACGTGACTGCTGTGGCTGCCGGGAACATAGTGTAAACCTAGCATAAGTTAACTCCATATACAGGAATGGTTAATTGATGTGAATCTAAGCATTACATATTTACTGACCATCTGTTACATTAAAACAATAGTCAAAATTATTGCAATTTTTACTTTCGATCACTACATATTCAATAATTTCTACGGTCATTCTCCTCCCTTCCGCTGTGTCATTCAAGAAAGGCTGTTGTCAGTTACAAGCGAAAGTATGTGCACGAAGTACTGGTTAACCGCTTGTTCAAGCTTGCCCGGGAAAAAGTGTGGTTAAGTGAATTGACCGTCCCGCCATGACCATAGCTTGTGATTTGGGACGTAATGCAACAAAACAAACACACAAACAAAACTACATATGACGTCGCGCACAGTATTGGCGTACAAAACGTGGTTTTGCCTTTTTTCTGTTTACAAGAAGCGATTTATAATGTTCTGGTCATATTTTTTTGTTTTGAAACTAGGGGTGTACGTTGACTTGCTAAGAGTTTATTGATTCTTAGTTTTTATTGATCAAAACAGTTAAAGGAGAGCTCAAGAACTCAAAATTTGGAGGTGAATCGTCTGTAACTCTGTAACAATACCGCTGTAGTGGGCATGCGCAAATGCGTGTTACAACGCCATTTTGACGTCATTTTTTACGGAATTTAGTCTACGTCAAAGCTGAAACGTCACCGTTCAACGTCATATCCAGTTTGTTGTTTATTTCTCAACAACGGCGTCTCAGAAAGTTAAGTTTTGTAAAATAAAATCTGTAACTCGCGGCAAAAAAAAAATAGCGAAAAATACAGGCATGGTCTCTTCGGTAAGCGATTTTGTAATCTTGATGGCATTTTATTGAGAAACTATTTGTATTTTTGAAATGTACTTTTTCCGTTGTGAAAGATAATCGAAAAATGTTTGCATTGTCGCTTTCCATCTAAAAATGTTCAAGAAAACCACAAGTCTTAAAATTTGTTACCAAAACACAATTTTCATTAAAATAAATACACATAATCTTGAAATTTAAGCATAGCTTTAACGTTGAAAATTAAACTCACTAGAAAATTATATCTCCACAATGTACTTTGCTTGCTTACTTATAAATGCGGTATATGAAGTTTATCCGCCTAAAAATAAAGAAAATGTGAACATTTACCCCAGTCTTAAATTTTGTTACCGGCGGTAAAAATGACGTTAAACATAGAGACGTCAAACGAGGCAATTTGGGAATAGCTGCCTTTTTCAGTTATCTTGTGTATGCGTGTATACTAAGTTTAAAATACTTATTCAGGCGTGTATTGATGTTTGAAAGCTAGAAAGCGGTTTTCATATAGTTTACCAGCGAATGAAAGTCTCTCAAAAAGCAAGGCGTCTAGCTAAAAATATAAGAAGAAAAAATAATTTTGTGTCGCGACGTTACAATTCGACGTTACGTTTTGTGCACCAATACCATGCGCGCCGTCATATTCAAATAATTTAGTAAATAAAAAAAATGATTTTTTTGAAACTTGTGATGATCAACGTGACGATTTTGATTTTGAAATTTTCAATTTCCCATTTTTATATGGTGATGTTCCTCGCTCTACATCCTATGGAGTCGATATCCCATAGCTCATTCGTTTTGCTAGAGCATCTAGCCATGTTGCTGACTTCAACACTATAGTAAACTGTTAACTCAGAAACTTCTTAAACAAGGCTATCGGTATCATAAACTTCGCAAAACATTTCTTAATTTATAGACCATACTATGATTTTGATATTTAATTTCCAAGTTGCGCTTAAATCTCTCTTGCGCCAAGGACTTTCGGAGCTTGAATTCTATGGTGACTTGGTGTATAAAAAATTAAAGAAGATTGTTATCTTTGATAATTTTTCAGCGCAGTTTAATAAAAGAATTACCCGTTATAAAAAAGATTGGCTATAACATTAATGTATTGCAACAGACTGCATGCTTGGTGGTCAACCCGATCACGGTTGGCAACTTTGCTTTCTTCTTTAATTGCACGCCGGTGGGTCGGACTTCAGACTCTATGACGATAACGACTTGAAGACTTATCTATTGATGAGATGGTAGGGACCTGATACTTTGGCTGTTGTCAGGCCCACTGGGGTTTACCTGTTGGATTTCTTTTGCTCCTGTATTCAGTTTTATGTACTTTTAAGTCCTTATTTTTGCTTTATTTCCTTATTATATCTTGATTTATATGTTCTAGGAGATGATGCATGTATAAGTTAGGTGTCTTTCATGCAAACCAAACATTCATGTGTCTTTATCGCCATCTGAACTCGGGTGAGGTTGGCGCACCACGGTACTTCTTTTATGGATCATCTGTGTTATTTATGTCTTGTGAATGTCATGTTTTCGTGTCTGTTCATTGCTGCCTTGGGGTCACCTGAAGGGAAAGGGCTGACCTCTTGGCTCTTGTTTGTGATGTTTAATGTGAATTTGTTACCTTCGCCTTTGGTATCCTTGGACAGGTGTGGTACTTGATTGTAACGATTCCCGATCCTTGCTGTCTTTTTTACTTTGTATATCATAAACATTAGTACGTTAGCTGAATGAATCTGTGTGAAATCTGGGTAACTTTCACCGTATCGAAAGAGAGATATTTCTTGATTACTACCCATACCCCCTGTAAATTTTGTTATTTTTTCTGCATAACAAGGTATAAATTTACTTTTAACATACCAAACGTGTTAATAATAATGTGTTGATGCTATTCGTATGTGTAGAAACTATTTCTGTGAAGATTAACTTGCAAAAGAATGTTTTCTTTGACAAATATATACTGTTACCCGACCCACTGTTTTCAATTATTATCAACTCTGGCGCAATGATACAGTTGCAAACACACATCTTTGTTGTTGATACATAAAGGCAATTGAAAAAGTCATCGAAATATATCAAAATTTTGAGGTAATATAATATTTGTTTAATATTTTGGGGTTATTGATGCATTCATAAGGCATATTTTATTGATTTTTTCACCATAAAATGTAAAATCAAGGGCAGTAACTCATGTTTTTTATCAATTAAGTCAAAACATGAAATGATGTATCAAATCAAATATCTTGTATATGTTTAACTACAATCTGATCCTTAGTGAGCAAGTTGTCGGAGAAAATTTGATTTTTGATTATTTTCTTTGTAGATGTTGATATTAAGGGGCAATAACTCATGTTTGAGAAAATAAAAATGTGATAGAACCAACTTCTAATCTACAGTTTGACACAGTCATGGTTCAGAACAGCTTTCATCCAGTTTGGAAACTAAGTTTTCAGGTTGTTGAGCTTTTACTCTCTTTACTGCAGTTTTCCCATACAAAACAATGGTAAAATAATAAACAGAGGCAGTAACTCATGCTGAAATCTGTAGATAGTTTAATGCATAATATTTGCGTCTGGCATGCCAATTCCGTTTATGTCAGAAAGTTTCAGGTAAATACCATAACAAATTATTGAAGTTATAAGGTAAAAATGTACAAGAGTTATGGTTCTTGGTGTCAGTAGTGACCTTAAATAAAAATAAAAACAACTTTCCTACCCATATATCCATCACAGTTGTGAAGTTTTAACAGCACCAAGAAAACTAAGGCGAGCATATTTACACTCAATATTCCATTTGTTATTGACAAGTCACCGTCGGCTTATCATCCGGGCTTATCATTTGGTATGTTATCTGCGTTAAACTTAAACACACTTTATTCAAAAGAAATTTTGCTCTGGATGTTAACTTTTTTTTATTTCAGCACAACAAAAACAACATTATTGATATAGTCAGGCAATATGGTGACTAAATTGCTCATAAAATGATAAAAGCATGAGAGTTTGCCTAGTAAAAGAACGCGTCATTCTAATAAATTGAAGCTGCTAAAGACCCACCCAAAATAATCCAAGATGGCGACAAATCCAAGATGCCTGCCACATACTGGAAATATTTATATAATTATGGTAGCAACAAATTAAACACTATTTCATCATCATCTTTATCAATTAATTCGTTATCTGATTATGTAGCATTTTCCATGAAAATCATGTCTGGAGGCTCCATTTCCAACTTCAAAGTGTCCTTGATACCTTACCACTACAGAAAATGATTAAACAATTGTAAGGTTCCGAATAAAGGCTGTGATTTAAGATGAATAATAAACTTTAGGCCGTCAGTTATGATATTTGTCGTCTGCTTCGCTCGTCTGCTTATGTTCCAAGGTAGCCTATAATTACTGTATTGACCCAGATCAGTAGTCTGATCAACGTCCTTTTTCATGAGAAAATCTAGTCTGAAAGGCTCTTGATTATAAGCAACAGAATGTAAAAACAATTTCAGGATAAAAAAGTGCTTGGATAAGGGTGAATATTGTTATTTCATGGTACCGCCTAAGCAAGGCTATATTGCATATTATTATGTTCTGATATTGATACCTGGTCAAGGCATGTTATTTTTCATATAAACCTATTCTTGATAAATCAAGGCTAATTGGTGGTGGAATACTTGTTTTTAATGTGTTAAAATATAATGTATAGCCTATTACATTACTTCTGTCCAGTTTGACGAATGACACAAGCAGAGTGAGCGCAAAAGTCAACAATTTCAGTTTTGGGATCTTATTCTCAGATTTGAGCTGACTATATTAACCTTTGTTCATTCACTGCGCATGGGACATTTTGAGCTTTATAAATTGAGCAAGTGCATGAGATTTCCAACAATGTGGTATGTGTGACCAGCAAAGCCTCAGATCAGCCTGCGCATACGCGCAGTCTGATCAGAGCCTTTGCTAGTCGCTTGAGTATTCTATGATTGTTAAGCTATTGACTGACAACCATTTTGAGTTTCTAAGCTTAACAGGGGGCTGCAGAGGCTCGTTCGAGTCTACACATGTCAAAATGCCACATTGTTGGAAATCTCATGCCACGGTTCATTAATAATCTGACCTTAATCTCTGGTAACGTGATTCTTTGGCCTTGATCACCTGTATTATGCAAGATGGCTACCCGTTCACATTCATGACATGATGAAGTTGGACAAGACACACCCAGACATAACTGTATAATTTGGGCCTCATCGTGACAAAACCTGTCTTCGGGGTTTCTGAAAAAGCGAGACTCAAACCAGTCTCCTCAGCTACAGAGACTAGCTAGAAAATTGAAATTTCGCTTGTGGCAAGCTTAGATATTGTACTTTACAAAACGCGAATAACAAAGGCGCTGATCAGACTGCGCGGATGCGCAGGCTGGTCTGCACCTGTGTTGTTCGCAAACCCCCGAAGACAGGTTTTCTCGCGTCGAGGCCCATTTGAAAAAGGGAACTTTGTTGTCATACGTTTTCGTCATCACACTTGTAAATGTATACGTCGATTTGGTGGTATTTACGCGTTTTGCCGGTACTTCATAGACCGGAAGTGGTAGATATTTGTGTTAATATTATATAGAAAACATGCCATATGCCTAAAGGACTATAGAATTAGATCATTTTTAAGTATTCGCCATGCACATTGCGATTTATATAAGCATTTAGGAATAGATTCGAGTACCGATCTGGATGATCGGTACTCGAATCTATTCCTAAATGCTTACATAAATCGCCATGCACATACTGAATACTTAAAAATGATCTTCTTCTATAGTCCTTTAGGCATATGGCATGTTTTTTAAATATAGTATTAACACCAATATCTAACACTTCCGGTCTATGAAGCACCGGCAATGCGCGTAAATACCACCAAATCGACGTTACATTTACCAGTGTGATCATGCCTATGAACAAAATAACAAGCTGGTGAAAGGTGAAGGTGGTGCTCTTGGATTAAATGAAAACTCCTCCCAACTACTGTGGTGGCTGGTGCCAGGACCAGAAGTAACACAAGTTGTAGACTGGCTCCAGTCCTTAAAACAATTTTTCATCAATGTGTCATATCATATACTTGTAGCCAATCTAACTCTGATGGCTCTGTTGTATAAAACAGAGCCATCAGAGTTAGACTGGCTACAAGTATATTATATGACACATTGATGAAAAATTGTTTTAAGGACTGGAGCCAGTCTACACAAGTTGTAAATGAGTTTGAGATTTTCCATCAACTCATTAAGCGCAGCCAGAGCAAATGGCCAGATCTACATCACCATTAGCAAGTTCAAGACATGCAATAGAGATTCAAATGGTGGGTTGCTGACCTGTGTACCATAATTGCTGAAATTGGCTTTTTACAGTGGCAACAGCAGGGACCTTTTTGTATTAGATTCTCGGGATATTGTTGACGAACTTGTAATAGAGACTATGAGAAATATAGAAAGAGATGGACAAGAGATGTACTCATTATTTGTTTCTGAAAGACTAGAGAAAAGAAGTAAGTCTATAACAGATCAGATTAAACAGAACAAGTCCCTCCTTATCAGCAGGCCTCCTGTTAGAAATGAATCTAAGGAAAACATCTTTGAAATCAAGTTGTTCACTCTTTGCTCAACTTTTTGTGTCGTGCCATGGTCTTAAAGGAGACCATGATAACATTTTTCCGCATGAAAACAGTAGATGTCCCCCATCTGCGTCGCATTTTGGGAAACTAAAATCAGGAAACAAGTCAGACTTACTCAGCTGCTTGGAGAAATTATGTCTATTTCAACATGATCCTCCAGAAAATGATTCTCTCATTGTGGATGGCGCAGCTGTTGTCAATATGCTGAAGCCAAATGCCTGCAAGACATGTATACAGTATGCACAGACAGTCTTTCTGCCATACCTAGAATGACATAGTATGGGATCTACAGGCTAGACATAGTATGAGATCAGTTTATACTTAACAATCTGAAAGCTCAAGCACGATCAAAGAGAGGGAAAGGAATCTAGCAAACAAAGTTATTCTTGTACAGAGTGAAGAAGTGAAACGAGTTATTTCAACAAAAAGACAAATCAGCCCTTTTAAGAACATACTGTTTATTTTCCAAAGGAATGATGCAACTTCTCTTTGCCCATGTGCACATGAAGAAGGTGACACAAGGCGGCTACTTCTTCACACCTTAGAGACTTTGACAGCTGAAGAAAATAAGAGAATGATGCGTTGGACTGAAGATACGGATGTAGTAGTGTTAGACATAGCATTTGTTTCACGACTTTTGGATGGCTTTTTTGGTCGGCAATAGTATACGGTATATTTCAGCAAAAGATTTAGCTGCAAATCTTCAAATTAAAAAAAACTCCAGGGCTTTCCATGCTTTTACATGGGCCGCGACGCCAGAAAACCTGTCTTCATGGTTTCTAAAAAAAAGGACTTAGCTACAGACACTAGCTAGAAAATTGAAATTACACTTGTAGCAAGTTTAGATATGACACTTTCAAATTAGTGAATAACAAAGACGCTGAACAGACTGCGTGGATGCGCAGGCTGGTCTGCGCCTTTGCTGTTGGCAAACCCCTAAAGACAGGTTTTCTCACGTCGAGGCCCACATGATGTGGCCAAACCTCTTCCTTTAGTGGCAACGGCAGGAAAAAGACATGGGCACATGGTGGACATTTTCCACTTTGTTTCTAAATCAATTGTAAAAACTGAAACCATGCAACACATATGGTTGACAATTGGGGAGGAGTGTAGCATATTGGAATGTTCAACAGGGCAAGGGTAAAGATTAACCATGAGTCAAATTCCTTTATGTTAACTCTGAGAACAGATGATAAGGCATCCGTTCCCAAAAAATAAAAAGTGTATGCCCAGGAAATACCGCAATTACACACCCTGCAGACCAACTCATGAACTCCGCTTATTTTATTCAAAATCACATATATGCACTTTACTAAAATGCTTTTTCGTATAGCGGGGTCGAAGAGAGAGTGTTTGTTTAGTTTCTTCTTAGCCACATGCAAGCAGTCAAATATGAATTGCAACAGCTAGCCAAAAAAGAAAAAGAAAATGAGCCCTCACGCGAGATGTCAGTGGTTATCACATTAGCTAGTAACAAAGGCTCTAGACTTCGAGCTAAAAAAGGTCCTGCTCCCCCCCACCCCCTAGGGAATTTCGCAGACATATCCTATCTTGAAGAAAATTTCAAGCCGCATCTTTTAAGAGATGTTTGCACTCTGTACTCCGAGGCGTTAGTCTCTGACAGCCTGTTACATATGTTACTGACTATCAAACTAAGAAAAAAATCAAAATGAAAGTTTGAGCTACAGAAAGAAGGCATTAAACCAACTAATTATTCAAATTTCTTGTGTAGTTTGCAAGCTGGCTGCCTAAGCTACATGAAGCAGCATTTTAAACAAAATTACAGTCTTCAATGGTGTTATATGCGTTACATAGATTAAATTTCCCTTTGAAAGTTGAAATCGTGACTAACATCATTTAATTTTACTGACGATTTGTGCATTTTTACAAGTATTTTTAATCTTAGTTGACAAAATACTCTTTGGACTAATAGAAAAAACAAAGTTTGCTTTTCTATCTCAAATACATTGTTTTATATGAGCTATTTAACAACCCTACTCCCCAATTTTAAGTATCCAATTTTGGCATCTATTATTGAAGAAAAATATATGAAAATATTTGACGCTTGTTGATATCTTACATTTTTGGCACTGTCTTGCTAATGCAATAAAGAATCATACATTTGCAAGTTTGACATCAGGATCAGAGCACTTATTTAAGTATGTAACGTATGTGACATGGCATAATGAATGAGCAAGAAAATTGTCTTAGAAGTAAAGATGATATTTCAGAAAAAATACTATTTTTCACATGTTTTCCTATTAATATCTAGCCTCTGGTGCCTTAGTCTTAGTATTACAGTCATTGCTGATAACAATTGCTGATAAGAATTGTGTTACAGATGTTATATATAATCTTTTTTATCACATATATCCTAATGCCTATAATATTAAAATATATAGACATTTTTTTTAGAAAATAATAGTTCTCATTTAAATGACACAATTCAATAAATATTTCTATTAAATATAATTATTCAAAAACAATCTTTATTCAAGTCACCCTCACAATGTCTATCACTGTGTCTGCTTCTATGGCAATATAATCACCCATTTCATCACAACCAGTAGAATCATTGCATAGTATTAGGACTGCAAACTGAGTACAATCCTGTTCCTCTCCACCCCTTTGGGATTTGTGCAGACATATCCTACCTTAAAGAACAACTCAAGCTGCATCAAATAAGAGATGTTTGCACTCTATTAACTAGGTGGTTAGCCTGTAATGGTTACCATATCAATTTAAGAATAAATGGATTGAAAATCTGAGAAACAGAAAGAAGACAAAAAACTATCTATTTATTTGAATTATTCATGTAGTTTGCATGCTGAATACCTTAGATACGTAAGAAAGTGTTTTTAACACATATATAGCTTCCTATGGTGTTATATGTGTTACATTAATTAAGATTACATTTTAAAATTGGTAATTGTGAAAAACATCACTTATAAGCACTTCGTGTGATCCTCCTCTTTTGCCATCAAAAGACTTAATTTTCTTTGTATGTGTGGCCAGTGCCAGCGTCAAACAAATTGACTCAGCTATAAATTGAATCCTTAGCATTCTTCAAAAGCAGAAACAGCATGTCAGTGTCATGGGATCAAACACCTGATTACATAAGGGTTTAATGCCATTTCACATATATGCATACAATGGAGTATGACTCTGGTATATGTCTCTTCCTGTGAAGTGGAAGGAGCAATCTTACTGCAGCTGCCTCTGCATCTGTGCTAGTTAAATGATAACTTTGCTCTGATTTCGCAAAAGCTATGTCTCTACCGTGTACCTCTATGAATACTTTAAGATTTCTGACATTGGTCAAACAGAAATTTGATAGGCTGCTTTTTTTGCATCATTTGCCATGGAACCTATCCAGTCTTTTGGTGCTTAAGTCCTCAGATCTTAGATCATTAGTATTTTGCTGCGCCCAAAGAACTTTATAAGTTTTCTTTAGTTACAATGTTGACTCTTGGTGGTTTTGGCAGACCTTCTGAAACAATTTCTGTTACACTTTGAAAGTTATCTGGTATAAGAGAAAGAATATGAAGTTGGACATTGCCATCAATTATGTTTGCAGCTGGTTGTTTTTTGATGTCAGTACATTGAAGCAAGACTTAAAATAATTTAAACCGTATGATTTCTCAGTTTTTGCAGCCATATCATTAGCTGTTGCATTCAAAAGAAGGAAAGTGGACTATGGGTAGAATAGGATAACCAGTAGTTCTATAGTATGTGCTATGGAAGATTTATACAGAGTAAACAAGTTGATAAGGTGCCTCATTTCATGATCCATTGAAAACACTGAAATTGAAAACAGTTGCCTCTGCCTGTGAAATCAAAAAGGATGTCACGACAATGCCCTTGCTCATTTATTATGATAAGTTATATATGTTACATCCTTTAATAAGTGCTCTTATCTTAGAAACTTAGTGAATCATTGAATTGAAATGGTCTAATTTGCGCTCTGTTCATCCTGCATTTCGTTGCTTTACCTGCTGTGATACATCTAGTTCGTTTATCTGAAGGGAAATGGTTACCTCGGTTTCAGCACTTCAGAAGTACTAAGACTTCAAATAAGTTTTTGAATGCTCGGAGAAAGATAATAAGTGCAGTGACATTTTTAGATGAAAATATTTTTGTTGCATGTCTGGAAAGGCTACATTTATAAAAGTTAACTAGCTAAGATATGGTTCTTTATCACAGAAATATCAAGGTACATCAGTCCAGGTACTCATTGCTTTTAATGGCATAGTTTTCCTCCTTGTAAAGCTTAAGTCTTTCTCCTACTTGCAGAGTATCACTTAAAACACATACTCAAAGAGCCAACTATTAGGAATTTTTATCAGTTTCTGAATAATCCAAGCCATTGAAGGCAAAATTGGAAAGTTGATAGTGGCTCATCAATTTTGAGTGTACTGGTGGTCAGAATTGTATAACAGTAAATGATTGAAATATTGTGTGATGATTCTACTAGTTGCAAGGAGGCGTGTGATAATAATGATTACCACAGAAGCAGACAACGACAAACGTTTAGCATGAGTGTTAAATCGATGAGAATTAGTTTGGACCATTTTATTTATTGTATTGTCTTGTACAAATGTAAAACTATCTTTTCTATTCGTTGCTCTATATTTAGCATTAAATGCACAGTATTAGGAGATGTGTCCAAAAGGTCATTGATAACATCTGTAACAACAGTCCATGGGCTTGATAATCAGAAATGAATATAATTTTAGTGTTTTGGCACCAAATACATATATTATAAGTACACATTAAGTGCCCTGATCTTAAACTTAATGACATCTTGCAGATATATGTGCAAGACAGACTAAGAAAATGTAAAATATCCACACGCTGCAATCACTTTCATGTGTTTTACTTAAACGGTAATAACAAAATTTGCTTCTCTGTTAAACTGGGAGTAGGGCTGTGTATTAGCTTCTTCAGGACAATATATTTAAGATAGAAAAGCAAACTTGATTTTTCCTATTCATCAATTGAGTATATATTTGTAAAATCTACTAATAACAGAGTTTGGAAGCAAGTCATAGTAGTTGTTTAACTAAATGACGATAGCCACAATTATAGCTTTCAAATTATAATTAGGCTCATGTAACGCACATAACACCACAGTTAGCTGTATTAATGTTAAACAGCTTCCATATGTAGTAGAGACGTCCAGTATGCAGACTATAAGAATGTCAATTTATTAGATAATTTTAATGTCTTCTTTTTTTAGCTCAAACATTCAATTTTCTTATTCTCAAATTGATATAGTAACATATGTAACAAGCTGTTACAGGCTAACGCCCCGACTTACAGAGTGCAATCATTTCTTATTAAATGCACCTTGAATGGCTACATACGATTTAATATATCTGCTGAATTCCAAAGGGGATTAGGATGGAGCAGGCCCTTACTCAGCTTAATGTCAAAGTACTGTTTGGTGATTTTACTTATCACGCTAACATATGTAACGCTCTCTGATCTTTAAATTTTGGTGACAACTAGCAGATCTATAAGTCTTTATCATACGAGCCAGCTTTCAATCCCTAAACAATGTAAGATATCCAGCAGCTGCGAGGTTTTTTTTTCACAATTTTAGCTCAAACTTTCAAACTACATTTCCTTTATTTGATATAGTAACGCATGTAACATGCTGTTTCAGACTAACGCCTCAACATAGAGAGTGCAAACATCCCTTATTCGATGCAGCTTGAGTTGTACTATAAGAAGGAATATGTCTGCAAAATTTCCTCGAAGATATTAAAACATTTTAGGCATATCTTACGTAAAGACAATGAGCTTGTCCATTTATTACATCAGGTAACATATGTTACAGCCTCTGATATTTAAAATTTTGCAACAAACTTGCAGATTTATGAGTCTTTTCATTTAAGCAAATAAATTACAAACAATGAAACATATTCATCAACTGCAAATATTTTTTAACAATTTTTACTTTAGTTTTAAGGTAGTGCGGGACCCATGTCAAAAGATAACCTTACTTTTACTTAAAAGTAAGAGTGTAAGAGTTATCGTTCCTGAATCTTGTTTTTAAAAGAGAATACTTATTTTCTAAGACGGTAGATATTATTCTCCCCTGACAACTCTTTGATGCTTGAAACGTAATTATGTAAGTATTTTGCTTTCACAAAAAGAAGGAATGCAAGTATTAGCTTTTAAAAACATCACCCAGAGTATGAAGTCATTCAGTATTCTGATGGTTAAAAGTTGTGGACCGTATAAATAAACATACTATATACATGTCTCGGTAGCTATTTCTGCATGCTGCCACTAACCTAAGACCCACCCCACCCCAAAAAGGGGGGGGGGGTTGTAGACGTGCACATGCCTTGTATGTGACATTCTCATGTTTTAGGTCCCATGGAGGTACATGGTCACTAATGTTTTATGGAGAAATGACGTAACTATTTCAACTACCTTATCACACCGGATAGGCAGCAATACGAACAGTCTAAACAATCGATGAATGCTGATAACAAATTGCTAGAAACAGTGTTTGTGATTGCCATTTGTTGCCTATCGGACTACAAACAACAATCCAAAATTCTGTTACTTACAATATTTAACTACGTTCGTCGATAGCATTAACGTTTTCGATTGCTGCCTATCTAGTGTGTTTTTGATATACTGAAGACGTAGCCAAAACAATCTGATATAAGGGCTAGGAGTTATTTAATGTTTCTGTTGAAAAAAATATTTTGTTTCGTTGCATGTTTCATGATGATAAAATGGACATTTCTGCATACATTTTAATAAAATTAATTGGAACTGCATGTGCCTGAAAGGAAGATATATGACAATATAACATTCTTTTCTGTATATTAACGGTTGGCAAGCATGGTACAGATGCGCGGATCCAGGAATTTTCATCAGGGGGGGGGGGGGGCGGAGGGTCCAGGTCAGTCTGACAAAAAGCTCTGACAATGACTTTTTTAATCCTCAGCTTACTTTACAGAAGTCAAATGGTCAATTTCAAAGAAATCTATCGTTTTTCAAGGCTCCAGATGGGGTCCAATTTTTTCCAGGGGACCAACTTTTTCCAGGAGGTGTCCAATTGCTTATTCCCTATAGAAACCCATTTAATTTGTGATTTTCCAGAGGGTGTCCGGACCCCCTCCCCCCTGGATCCGCACTTGGTGCAGCCATCACAGCTTCATGGTTAAGGCTACTATACATTATCTCATTTGGGCTTGGCAAACGTTAATAGACAGAAGAATGTATCATCCTTTTATTGTTATATACCTTATAATAAGTGTTTACTATAGAAACTTGAGGTGTTTCAATCGCTGACAATTATACATTTTATTTAATAATGTGTCACATTTTGGTTGATCGTTGACCAATCACTGACCGCGGGCTTTATTTCCGATAAAACATGACTGCAGAGGGCTTAATTGCCATTTCAACCTGCTCACGGATATCCTCTGCGAGTTAAGATACCGTCGCTTATGCTTTATTGAGAAATGACCAAAATATTCAATTATCATAAGATACGCTACTTTATTACATCGGATAGGCGACAATCGAGAAGGCTCTGAACAATCGATGAACGTGGATCGCAAATCGCTAGAATTTTCCATTTGTCGCCAGTCAGGCAAACAAACTGCAATCCAAAAAGTCTGTTTCTGACGGTATTTGATCTACGTTCGTCGATAGCATCAACGTTTTCGATTGCCACCTATCCGGTATGTGTATTGATACAATGAATACGTAACAAAAACAATCTAAAACAAGAGCTAGGAGTTGTCTACATTTTTCAGTCATGTTTCTGTTGAAAAAAAAGTTTGTTTCCACACCGGATAGTGAGCAATCGAAAACACTGTTAACCATTGACGAACGCGGATCAAAACTCGCTAGAAACAGTATTTTGATTGCAAAGTGTCGCCTGTTCGATGAGTGATGGTAATAAAAAAAACTATGATTCTAACTATTTTGGTCTATAATCGTCGATGGTATTGATGTTTTCGATTGCGCCTATAAGGTGTGGTTTTGTTGTATGCTTCACGATGTAACAGTGGACATTTGTTTGGAAATGCTTTTGCTTGAAAGGAAAGTATTCTAGAACTTTTTGAATACTGTAAAGGCGGCACCTCATGACTGCCTTATTAGTCTACTTTAGACATAGGTAAAATCTGAAAAAGAGGCGTTATAACTACATTCGAAAGTGTTTATTATTGTTTAACATTAGTATGGAGGCAAACAGTGTGGACCCAGATCAGACTGCTCTAGGTTTTGTTTGTTTGTTTGTTTTGTTGCTTTACGTCCCAAGTCAACAGCTATGGTCATTGCGGGACAGTCAGTTCACCTAACCACACTTTTTCCTGAGCAGGCTTGAACAAGCGGTTAACCAGTAATTCGTGCACATACTTTCGCTTGTAACTGACAACAACCCTTCTTGAATGAATCATCGGAAGGGAGGAGAATGGTCGTAGAAATCATTTCATGATCAATCTCCACGAAAGTATGGGACCGGACGAGCAGTCTGCTCTAGATCTACACTGTTTGTTTAAGAGGCTTCATAATATTTCAATAGACGATAAAAAACATACGATTGTGTTAAGGGTTAATAAATGTGGGTTCAGTGCATTTACGGACAGGACTTTCATGAAATGCACGCAGACCTGCGCGGCTCAAGCAACGTTTAAACGCTTAACCAATGGATAGAACCTGATTTCCATTCTTGAGCATTTGAAATAACCGAACCACGCCCAGATATGAAAATTAAAGTTGCCACCTTTACAGTACCCAAAAAGTCCTATAATATATTACAATGACAATATAACATTCCTTTCTGTATATTAACGTTTGTCAAGCCCTTGTGCGATAATGTGTTGCAGGCCTCACCGCTGTGTGGTTCTGGTTGCAACACATCACATTCAGGCTTGCCAAACATTAATACAAGGAAAAGAATGTTTTATCCTCTTATTGCATATTTGTAAGTTTATTCTTTAAATGACATTTAGATCTATGCATCAGGAATAAAGCTATAATTTTTAGCTTTTATCTACATAAATCCTACGTGTAAGAAAGCATCAAAGTCTCAAGACATGCTATAGCCATGCTTTAATGAGGATCATAATGTAATGTGCTGGGTAACATATGCTAGGTCAAAATCTTTTTTGTCATTTTCTACGCCCATTTGTCAGTGCTTAATCAATAATAGCTATGTCTCCGCCCAGTGATATACAATAGGGCGTAGACAAACAAAACAATTGGGTGAAAGGGGAGACAACACTTATTATAGTCTTTATTTTTTTTCAGGATTTTTCAGAAAAGTCACCAAAACAAAAAAACGAGCACGGTGACACATATTTTTTATTCAATTATTAGATTCTTCATGAAAATATCTTTGTAAAAGTATGTTTTTTGTTGTTCCAGTTACATTCTCTGATATGTTTATTTTGAATATCAATGTTTTTTGGGCATTTATTCGTTTGACTTAATTAGGATTTTGCTTAATAAATTGTGTAAATACATGTTATTTCACTATTTTTTGTTTTTATTTATATCTCTGGTGTGAGTAGTATTTGTTCTGAAAAAAACTGTATTGCGTTTCTTGTTAATTTGTTAACAAAATCTGTGTTTGTTTATTTCAAAAACCTGCGATTTTGCAGTTTTTGACATCAAATAACTTTTTAAAAAGAACGGTGAGGTATTGTTTTTTTTGTCTTAGATTATAAGTATAAGTCTATATTATAATATATTTAAAGATAAAACACTTTTGGACATATGCCGGTGAGTCCGGTACTACCTTAATACCAAACATTTCACCTTAAAACTGGGTAGGGGTAGGGTTGTTTAATTGCTTATTCTAGAAAAAATATTTAAGCGAGAGAAATTAACTTTGCTTTTTCTGTTAGCCAATTGCATATGCTTGTCAGACATGGTTAAAAACATTTTGCAAAACACACAGAGAGATTGTGAATGTAAATGATACTAGCAACACTTGCAAATTTTAATGGGTTATCTGATTTATGTAACGCATATGACACCTTAGGAAGCCGCAATTTTGTTTAAATGGCTGTCATACGTAGTTAAGATATCCAGTATGCAGATTATATGAATGATTTTTAAAAATAAATATTTTAATGTCTTTAATTTGTAGCCCAAACTTTCAATTTACTTTTTCTTAATTTGATAAAGTAACGTATGTTACAGGCTCTTACAGACTAACGCCCCAACGCACAGAGTGCAAACATCTCTTAAAAGACTCGGCTTTCAATTCTCTACAAGATAGGATATGTCTGAAAAATTCCCTAGGGGGGAGCAAACCCATTCTCAGCCATCCGTCTACTCATACGAGCCTGTGCTTGCCATCACATACACAAGGGCGTAGCTAGTATTGAATTCAAAATACGCACTTAATGTGAAACAGGCTGAATGCATTCGAAAAAGGATCCCATACAAACAGCGTAGACCCAGATAAGACGCCGCTCAGCGCGGTGTCTCATCAGGGTCTGCCCTGTTTGCCAAGATAAACGGTAGATTATAACAAATGTATTTGATCAGGCCCTCATTCACTTTGCGCTAATTGGTTTACAAATCATCAAAAGGTGATACCAACACCATCAGAAATTCTGTCAACATTGAATTTAAAGAGATTAATATTGGTTATACGCACACTTTTTGTGCACATGCATGTAACATCAAGAATCCACCAGAATTGTGATAAAATCTTCCCATATTTTTGGTCCAAATGTGTACGCAAATGCGCTTTGTGTATACGTAGCTACGCCCCTGATACACAAACAAGAGAAGAGAAGAGAGAGGGTTTGTGGCAGATTGTATAGTTAAATAAGGGCTTTCTTTTCAGATTTATTTGCTATCAATGTTGCTGTTCCCTTTACTAAGGATTTTGCGCATATATGCGAAAAGTTCCAAATTCTTATGAGCTTGCTCAAATTTGCTATGATAATCAGTCGACTCTTGATCACGTTAGTTCATTAACAGTACTCAGATATCAGTATACTGTAGCTTGTTGTGAATCTCCAATAACTTCTGCTGCATGCCAGTGGGTAGGAAATGTTGACATGCATTATGTATGCAAAATGTGATAAAAAATACCATGTGGTTCAAGAGTTATGACCATTTTTACTAACTGGTAACGGATGGACTCAGAGATCAGTTGCTGTGAATCTCTAATAATTTGCTACTGCTGCATGCCTGTAGTTAGGGAATGTTGACATGCATATGTATGCAAAAAACGATAAAAAAAACCATGTGGTTCAAGAGTTAAATTTGTAACGGACGGATGCACGGACTCACATAGTGATTAAAGTGCTGACCCAAGGGTTACGCAATATGTAAGTCCTGCTAAACATGAATTTGGAATTCGCGTTACAAGCAGTTACACATGACGCATAGAACTTAAGTCATTTTCCTGGGAATGGCTGACGAAAATACAGAAAAACCGGAACATTCAGCAATACTTTTGACCTGATTTAAGGTATAATTGGTCTAAAAAACAGTTTTTGGTATTCTATTTGAGTGGCCGCTAAAGACAGTTATTTTAGTACTGCAACATGGACCGAAGTCAAAATGTTGGGCTGATTTAGGAAGCTCTTTCACGCCATAAAATAAAATACCTGGCAACGTACAATCTTGGGTCACCATCGGCCCGCCAGCAAAATGTCATGACATTCTCTTTGGGTCGATAAGGCATCTGCTTTTATATGCAAACTGGTATTTTCTTATGGCTTAATTCAAATTCTATTTGTTTGCGACAAAGTATGTACTGTGAGGACGTAGAAGGCTTAATTGTTATCGTTATTAGATCTTCAATATTGGAAACCAATCCTTAAGTCTAGTTCTCTCTTGATTAATGTGGCGTCTATTTTCATATTGTCGATAAATCTAGCTATAAATATATGCACAACAGCACAGAAAATGCCATACGCAATATTAAAGTAAGCTTACTTTGTGTCAATATTTGACAATATGCTGACCTGTATACATATGTATATGATAGTGGTGCGTACTGGTCTACACTGAACCGGCCTCTCCCTTTTCTATCATACTAATATGTTAGTAAAAACTCACAATAGTTCGAATAACTGAGCGAACAAACTCACTAGCAGATAAAGGGCCGCCTACAGTTGTCGCCTATGAGCAAACAGAGACTGCTTATGAGCATACTTTGACCGCCTATGATCATACCATGGTCGTCTATGAGCATACCGTTGTCGCCTAATAAGCCTGCAGTGATCGCCTATGAGCATACAACGGTGGTCTTCTATGAGACTACAGTGGTCGCCTTTGAGTGAGCATTGGTCCCCTGTGAGCTAAACATTAGTCGACTTTACGCGAACATTGGTAGCCTATGAGTGAAAATGGTCGTCTATCAGCCAACATTGGTTGCATATGCGACAGTGCTGATGGCCTTTTAACTGATGAACAGTCGCCTGTGAGCTTTGAAACTACAGTGGTCCCATACAACCCTACGCTGGATGGATATCCTATGTCACTACGTTGATCGCCTTTCACTTGATGAATGGTCAACTATAAACTTACAATGGTCGCCAATGAGCCTAGAGTGGTCGCCTATTAGCCTTAAGTGGTCGCCTAGAAGCCTAGAGATGTCGCCTTTGAGCCTGCAGTGGTCGCCTAGAAGCCTCTGGTGGTCATCTCAGAGCCTACATTGGTCGCCTATGAGCATTAGTTGCCGTCGCCTATTCGACTATACTAGTCGGTTTTGAGCAGATGAATGGTCACGTAATATCCTATGTTTTTAGTCGTATGAGGCCCTACTGTGGTCGCCCTATTAGAACGACAACGCTGATTGCCTTTATCTAATCAACTCTTTCGCTGCCGACTTGGTTGAAGAAAAAATGAGAGTACCCCCCCCCCCCCGGGACAGGCGCATGACAAGTGGGAGGTCGTGACGCTACCGTAGCGCTACGGGCTTGAATCGTACAAGCGTCCTATCCAGTCGTGGAGGCATCGTGAGCATTCGTAGCTCCACCGTGGTGAATCGTAGCGCTGTCGTCATGAGTCGTAGTGGATCCGTAGATGAATCGCGCAGACACAGACACCGTTGGAGCATCGCGAGACACCGTATTGTTGATGGATTTTCTTTTTTTTTTCCATCCCCACGCATCCCGATGTAACCCGATTTTTACCATCTGGCTCAAATCGGGATAAATCGTGGTGATTCGTGGCCGGAATCGTGACTGTGTAACTGGGGTTTAAAGCTCTCAAAAATCATCCGCTCGAT
This sequence comes from Loripinus fragilis, assembly GCA_964019695.1. Classification (NCBI taxonomy): domain Eukaryota; kingdom Metazoa; phylum Mollusca; class Bivalvia; order Lucinida; family Lucinidae; genus Loripinus; species Loripinus fragilis. The sequence goes on from OZ026517.1 coordinate 110,258,990, forward strand.
CAACCGCGCCATTTCTTCACAGTTCAGAGTAACTTCCCGCAGATCACGCATATACCGAGATTCTCGTTGACGGTCAAGTTTTTGACCGTCTGGATTTGCCTATACCTGACCCTAGATAGGTAGATCTAGGGGAGGGAAACAACTAGGGTCGCTTATTCGATAACGCTTTTCACCTTCGAGCCGATTACTGGTCGCCTATGATTCTACAGGGGGTCGTCTATGCGATTATGCTTGTCGCCTTTGAGCCAATGTATGGTAGCCTATGATTCTACAGTGGTCGCATATGTGACTATGCTTGTCGCCTTTGAGCCAATGCATGATCGCCTATGATCCTACAGTGGTCGCATATATGACTATGCTTGTCGCCTTTGAGCCAATGCATGATCGCCTATGATCCTACAGTGGTCGCATATATGACTATGCTTGTCGCCTTTGAGCCAATGCATGATGGTCTATTATCCTACAGTGGTCGCATATATGACTATGCTTGTCGCCTTTGAGCCAATGCATGATGGTCTATTATTCTACAGTGGTCGCATATATGACTATGCTTGTCGCCTTTGAGCCAATGCATGATGGTCTATTATCCTACAGTGGTCGCATATATGACTATGCTTGTCGCCTTTGAGCCAATGTATGGTGGTCTATTATTCTACAGTGGTCGCATATATGACTATGCTTGTCGACTTTGAGCCAATGCATGATCGCCTATGATTCTACAGTGGTCGCATATATGACTATGCTTGTCGCCTTTGAGCCAATGCATGGTGGTCTATTATCCTACAGTGGTCGCATATATGACTATGCTTGTCGCCTTTGAGCCAATGCATGGTGGTCTATTATCCTACAGTGGTCGCATATATGACTATGCTTGTCGCCTTTGAGCCAATGCATGATGGTCTATTATCCTACAGTGGTCGCATATATGACTATGCTTGTCGCCTTTGAGCCAATGCATGGTGGTCTATTATCCTACAGTGGTCGCATATATGACTATGCTTGTCGCCTTTGAGCCAATGCATGGTGGTCTATTATCCTACAGTGGTCGCATATATGACTATGCTTGTCACCTTTGAGCCAATGCATGATCGCCTTTGATCCTACAGTGGTCGCATATATGACTATGCTTGTCGCCTTTGAGCCAATGCATGGTGGTCTATTATCCTACAGTGGTCGCATATATGACTATGCTTGTCGCCTTTGAGCCAATGCATGGTGGTCTATTATCCTACAGTGGTCGCATATATGACTATGCTTGTCGCCTTTGAGCCAATGCATGGTGGTCTATTATCCTACAGTGGTCGCATATATGACTATGCTTGTCGCCTTTGAGCCAATGCATGATGGTCTATTATCCTACAGTGGTCGCATATATGACTATGCTTGTCGCCTTTGAGCCAATGCATGGTCGTCTATGATCCTACAGTGGTCGCATATATGACTATGCTTGTCGCCTTTGAGCCAATGCATGGTCGCCTATGATTCTACAGTGGTCGCATATATGACTATGCTTGTCGCCTTTGAGCCAATGCATGGTCGTCTATGATCCTACAGTGGTCGCATATATGACTATGCTTGTCGCCTTTGAGCCATTGTATGGTCGCCTATGATTCTACAGTGGTCGCATATATGACTATGCTTGTCGCCTTTGAGCCAATGCATGATGGTCTATTATCCTACAGTGGTCGCATATATGACTATGCTTGTCGCCTTTGAGCCAATGCATGGTGGTCTATTATCCTACAGTGGTCGCATATATGACTATGCTTGTCGCCTTTGAGCCAATGCATGATGGTCTATTATCCTACAGTGGTCGCATATATGACTATGCTGGTCGCCTTTGAGCCAATGTATGGTGGTCTATTATCCTACAGTGGTCGCATATATGACTATGCTTGTCGCCTTTGAGCCAATGCATGGTGGTCTATTATCCTACAGTGGTCGCATATATGACTATGCTTGTCGCCTTTGAGCCAATGCATGGTGGTCTATTATCCTACAGTGGTCGCATATATGACTATGCTTGTCGCCTTTGAGCCAATGCATGATGGTCTATTATCCTACAGTGGTCGCATATATGACTATGCTGGTCGCCTTTGAGCCAATGTATGGTGGTCTATTATCCTACAGTGGTCGCATATATGACTATGCTTGTCGCCTTTGAGCCAATGCATGGTGGTCTATTATCCTACAGTGGTCGCATATATGACTATGCTTGTCGCCTTTGAGCCAATGCATGATGGTCTATTATCCTACAGTGGTCGCATATATGACTATGCTGGTCGCCTTTGAGCCAATGTATGGTGGTCTATTATCCTACAGTGGTCGCATATATGACTATGCTTGTCGCCTTTGAGCCAATGCATGGTGGTCTATTATCCTACAGTGGTCGCATATATGACTATGCTTGTCGCCTTTGAGCCAATGCATGGTGGTCTATTATCCTACAGTGGTCGCATATATGACTATGCTTGTCGCCTTTGAGCCAATGCATGATCGCCTATGATCCTACAGTGGTCGCATATATGACTATGCTTGTCGCCTTTGAGCCAATGCATGGTCGCCTATGATTCTACAGTGGTCGCATATATGACTATGCTTGTCGCCTTTGAGCCAATGCATGATCGCCTATGATTCTACAGTGGTCGCATATATGACTATGCTTGTCGCCTTTGAGCCAATGCATGATGGTCTATTATCCTACAGTGGTCGCATATGTGACTATGCTTGTCGCCTTTGAGCCAATGCATGATCGCCTATGATTCTACAGTGGTCGCATATATGACTATGCTGGTCACCTTCGAGCCGATTACTGGTCGCCTATGATTCTACAGTGGTCGCATATATGACTATGCTGGTCACCTTTGAGCCAATGCATGGTGGTCTATTATCCTACAGTGGTCGCATATATGACTATGCTTGTCGCCTTTGAGCCAATGCATGGTGGTCTATTATCCTACAGTGGTCGCATATATGACTATGCTTGTCGCCTTTGAGCCAATGCATGGTGGTCTATTATCCTACAGTGGTCGCATATATGACTATGCTTGTCGCCTTTGAGCCAATGCATGATGGTCTATTATCCTACAGTGGTCGCATATATGACTATGCTGGTCGCCTTTGAGCCAATGTATGGTGGTCTATTATCCTACAGTGGTCGCATATATGACTATGCTTGTCGCCTTTGAGCCAATGCATGGTGGTCTATTATCCTACAGTGGTCGCATATATGACTATGCTTGTCGCCTTTGAGCCAATGCATGATCGCCTATGATCCTACAGTGGTCGCATATATGACTATGCTTGTCGCCTTTGAGCCAATGCATGGTCGCCTATGATTCTACAGTGGTCGCATATATGACTATGCTTGTCGCCTTTGAGCCAATGCATGATCGCCTATGATTCTACAGTGGTCGCATATATGACTATGCTGGTCACCTTCGAGCCGATTACTGGTCGCCTATGATTCTACAGTGGTCGCATATATGACTATGCTGGTCACCTTCGAGCCGATTACTGGTCGCCTATGATTCTACAGTGGTCGCATATATGACTATGCTGGTCACCTTCGAGCCGATTACTGGTCGCCTATGATTCTACAGTGGTCGCATATATGACTATGCTGGTCACCTTTGAGCCAACGTATGGTCGCCTATGATCTTACAGCTAGTGGGCAAGGCCTACGCAACTAAGCTGAACGCCTGGGTATAGGGGTCGCTTATGAGTCTTAAATTATTGCATACGCGACTTAGCTGGTCGCATTTGAGCCGAAGTAAGGTCGCCTATGACCCTACAGTGGTCGCTTATGCAACTGCGCAGGTCGCCTTTGAATCGACGAACCGCCAGTGCTCGCCTGTGACTCTACACTGCTAGTCTACGGACGTACGCTCAGTAATCGCCTTGATGATAACACACCAAATAGGCGGCAATCGAAAACTTTGATACTATCGACGAGCTTCAAAAACAGAAATAGAGCTTTCTATTGCCACCTGTCACCGGGCAATCGAAAACATTGTTTCTAGCGATTTTTATCCGCGTTCGTCGATTGTTAAGAGCGTTTATCCGGTGTATATAGGCATTATTTTCTTATGGGCATGCTCTATTTCACAAGTTATATAAACTGGTTTACGCTTGTCACTTCGTAAATGTCAAAGACTGCTAATAACTCAGAAAACACAACCAAATCTCATATTAATTTCTTTTTCCACTTTCAAGCAATGGAAACCAATTACTCCCACAACTTTTTCATTCTTTATTTTCCTCTGGGAAAAACATAAGAAAGCATAAATAAGTTTTTGTCTGAAATACTGTTTCATTGAAAATACCGGCCAGAAATCAGACAAAATGCCTGGTTTATCATGCGCGGATTCAGGGGTGCGGGCCTGGGCGTAAAACTAAATTTCTGATCGTATTTCCGATGATATACATGTACCTTCCTAGATGAAAATTTTGAATACAGTTATCTAGATTTACTAACGTAGCGTAATGACATCCATTATAACGTTGTGATAAAGATGGCAAAGAATTTCTAGCAATAAGGCGGGCTATTTCCCTAAATAAGACGTTCGTTTTATTTTGCTGAAGTAACGACTGGAGACACTTGGCACAGTCAATAAATACATATAGACGAGCCGTCTAAGTACCCTTGCCCACTAGTTCGTATATTTAAAACGGGTTTAATATAACTACTTGGTTTTGAATGAGAATTTATTTTGATCATCAACTGTGCTCGCTATGCAGTAACATGTGTGGGAAATAGGCCGTTAAACTAAGGTAAACAATCGTCCTACATTTATCACGATGGAGTATATTATATATATTTATACAGATGATGTACAATAAAAACGACCATCTTGCAAAGTGGTCTTTTTTTGTCAAATGATTGATGTCTTCTTTCGCTTATACAACCCCTTTCCCCCCTAGACCCAAGACGCCCTTTACACATGTTGTATATTTATATAATGTCGTTCAAATGTCCAAAGGGCATCTTGGGTCTAGGGGGGGGGGCATCTAAAAACAAACTGAAAGACACCAGTTCCATCTTTTCAATGACAAACATCACCATTTTAAGTATATTTCGTACGCATGTGCAGAAGGAATACTGCAAAGTTTTGGAAACGAAGGGCATTTATATCCTTAATTATTTAGTACTTTTATTTTTTTAAAACCTATAATGGATTCACTTAAATTCTGGTCTAAACGACACTCAGTATAAAGACGTAAAATGAGGGGTGGGAGTAGAAAGTGCAAGTTTTCAAGGCTTTGTAAATGATGCATCGCTTTGAAACGTATTTTGATGCTAACTATGCATACTATACTACCCAAACAGACGAATTTTAAATTCATAAAGGGCTATTTGAAAATTTAGCTTTTGTAATCATGTCTACTAGAGAAAATACACGCCTTATCCCTAGAGCTTCTTCTTGGCGTTTTCACGCCCTAAATGGGATTTTAAGCAATTTTAATGTCTTGTGATAAGAAATCTAACATTCGTTTTTCGGCGTCTGATCTGGTTCAGACTCTACACTGTTTGCCTTTATCCCATAAAATGAACGCTAGGCTTATATGGGTCCAATGGAGTCGATGCTTAAAGTACTAAAACCTCACGTGCTTGCTCATCTAATTTTGCTTTTTCAGTTTACAGTTGCGTGCATATAATTGACTGCTTGTATGTGGCCAAGCTCCATCTCTAAATATCTGACGCCTTCGCAGCATGCAATAGTTCACAAATTAGCTGCATGTAATTTTAAAGTGCACATGTGCTTTTGAATAAACCACAGTCGATTCTCGCAAATTCTAAATTCTCGAGACTCGGGCCTTTAATTAAGAGTGTGTAACGAAAATTCCATTTTCTCATTTCTCAATCAAAACATATGTTGTGGGTTCTCAAAAGAACCGTCTCAGGTACTCAAAAGAACCGTCTCAACGAGACGGTTCTTTTGAGCACCCAAAGCATATGTTATAACTGATGGGTAAGAAAATATTTACATTTTTACACTGAAAATTTTTGATTATCTGAACTTGTGACTGACGAGATGTTTTATTTCGAATTATCAGTAGTTCGAATGGCTAAGTTCTATGGCTAAGGATTGAGGACAGAATGATCGTGAGGCAGACTGGCGGTAACAGAAAACTAAGCTGATCCGGACTTATAGATAAATATTAAAATATATTCTAACCGAAAACCCCTAAACGGGTACTTAGGCAAACAGTGAAGATCGACAGGGCCTGCGTTGTTGCTCGGACGAAATCGATATTCGGAGAATGAAGTACACTTCAGTAAAATAATTTCATGTCTTATGCGGCCACTCAAAAAGAGACAAAACAAAGATCTCTTAAACCCCCATTCCACTGGACGGCGATCCCGCTACGCTCATGGCGATCTAGGATTTTCTCTTAAATTATTACAAATCGCCGCGGAAGCGTAGACAACCACACGATTTGGGGACTTGACGCTTCCAGTACGCTTCAACTACACTTCTACTACGCTTCCGTTACGCTCCTGCTACGATCCCACTACGACAATGAAGATCTGGCTACGATTGGTCTACGCTGATTGCTGTGTAGCTGCGACCTTGCTACGACCTTGGCGATGGAGCTACGCTTTCGTTGCGCTTTTATATCCTTTCTATATATACAGAACAAAGGTGAAAACGCTACTCTACAATTATCTACACTGACCCAAAATGAAAACTTTACATAGTATTCAAAAGTATATATTTTGATGATAAATTAAGTTTCGGGGTAAATTTTTTCGGCCATCGAATTTTCAATGCCTTATCGATGTCTCTAAATAATTATTGGATGAAAATCAAAAATTGCATAATTTTTATGAATAATTCAGTTGAGAGGGGTCAAAATAAAAATTTCTAAAAACAAGTATTCCAGTCACACAGATTTTGGATACAAGAAATTTCTGACTGCGTGCTTTAAGTGATGTTAAAAAGATCATCAGTAACCAGTGTGACCTCCATTTTTACGAATGCTTAGCAGAATAAGTCACTTCATTGAATTTACGTAACGTTGTATGAGCACGTTAGGGATACGTATGTAATGCTAACAGAGGTGCATATTGGAGTCATTTAGCTTACCCATTTGATGATTGGACCTGACCATCGTACCCAATTCATCCTATACGTGTTCTATGGGGTTCATGACCGTGGATGAAGCAGGCCAAGGCAAGCGGTTGACGTTATTTTTAGCATGGAATTGTGTGGTTATTTACGTGTTGTGTGAGGCCTTGAATTGTTATGCTGGAACATGCCAGGTCCGTTATTTTCCACGAAATGACTAATTATCTTATGTGCATGAACCCCGTAATTGTTGTCGTTTAAAACGATTACGTGGGTGAGTTAACGTGTTAACGCGCGATAAGAACGTAACGTCGTCACACGTGCGTGACCAGGTCTTGCACGAACTCTGACATACCCAGTTCTGTTGTACAGGATCACAAGATAATGAATAGTCTGTATAGAGCAGCCAAAATGATGCGCGATATCATTACCGTAGACCCCGCCTTGAGCACGCCAAAAACTTGGTTTCTTTGATCTTTTGAAAGACGTACCGTCACTAAATGGAAGCGTTTTGTAACAATGAATTGTTTTTATTACCAGTACTCAGCTGCAAATGTTTTCTTGTCGGTTTTAAAGTTGTTAATGAACCGTGTGTTCCTCAGCACGTGCAAGGTAAGGATCACGTTTTTCAGGCGTTGACGCTTGGATAGACCTGGGATTTGAATAAAAATTGCATAATCGTTATCTGCGACCAAGTCTCGATAAGCATGCATAATTCTTACAACGACATGTATACTAACAAAACAGTTATTCAAATAAATAAAGTGTAAAGTTTTCATTTTGGGTCAGTGTATATTTTAAGAGAAAGTATTGGATAAAATGTATTAATTACTAAAGCTTAATAATGTTGCCCAGACATCCAGCAAACGATTCGTCGAAACTCCACTAATTTGTCTCGTTTGATGCATGAGTTATGCTCCTTAAAGTGTTTAAAGCTTTATTCACTGAAATTTGCCATTGCGCATACGCAAATTAAAATTGTTATGCTTATCAAAATTGGTTTTAGTTGTGTTGCATAAAAACACAAGAAAACTGCTTAATCACTTGAAACAAGCTCAGAAATCAATTTCGAATTTAGCAAATTTGTAAAATATTGAAAATTAGCTCCAATAGGGAATATTAAATGTTTGATAATCTTCGATTTATCACGATTTTTGATAATTTTCTTTTGCCAAATCAGGCAGGCCTCTCAGCATATTGTTTCTACCATTTCTCGACTAGTAATGTCCTCATACGAAGTTGCAACAACGCATTGATTTTCCTATGGAGATTTCAGTGTTAAATTTTTAAACTTGGCAATTTGATGGAAAATCCGCTTTTTAACATTGCTTTTCTAAACGATCAAAACAAACTTGAGATAAGGCCTTCACATTTCTGGTTGTCCCATGTCTAGACTACCATTTCGTGCAGTCGGATCTCGTAGGTAGTGGATTTCTGAAGGCCTAAATTGTGTTAGATTTCCGTTCAAATTGGCAACCTGAAAAAATGGACCCCTGTCACATTTTAATGGCTTTCATGTGTTTCCTTGTGACAACACCCGTAAAACTTTTACTGTTATGCATTACCCAGTATTTGAACATTAAGATACACTTTCAATTGCATTCTTGGTTTGCATAATTTTGTGGCAAACAATTCAGGTGTAGCGTTTTCACCTTTGTTCAGTATAGAATCTGAAATTCCGATACGCTTCGACTGCGACCAAGGCGCTTCTACTGCACTCTTGCCGTTTCTGCTACGATTTGTGTCATTTTGACCAACACTTCGAATCGTAGCGGAATCGCCGTCCAGTGGAATGGGGGGGGTTACTGACAAATGGTAGCTTATTGAAGGTCGAAAGTACGAGGGTCATCCAATAAGTTCTGACAATGGTCTCATAACTCAGAAACTGTTATTGTAATCAGAATTATATTACCCATTGCATGTGGCCGTGGGTTTTGCCTATTCATGTTTGAAATCTGTAGTTTTTATCACGACCTGATCTTATGCTATACAAATTTGTAGACGACACGGTGAATGTCCATGGCCACGAAAAATCACGTTTTTTACTAATTTCTGTTGGGGTAGAGTTAGATAAAGATGCTGTATGTTTCTTTGCTAAGTTATATTAGTGACTGGTGATGTTGTCTGAATACACAATTGATCCATAAAAGCATATGCCACAATGACATTAACCTAGTTGCTTTGAACGTTCTTGGTTGCTAGGCAACAACTGAAAACTACATTTTCGCCTCACTTTAAGCGTTAATTATAAAATATTACATTTTAAACACTTAATTAAAGCCATTACGATCAATTTGCGTATTAATAGATACATATTTCGATAAATCTGTTCTTATAGTCTTCTTAACCCATAAAAATATTAACTTTCAATAAATGCTATATAATGAATATAACACACTATTAGTATAACCCATTTTTAAGTAAAATACTCCTTGTAAAAGCAGTGATATGTCATAAACAAAGCCCTGCTAACACCACAGTCACAAGCCTAACCATTACCTATGACGTTCAGAATCAAAAAACATAATGTCTTTATTTACCAACATTAAAAGTTTTTAAGAGGAGTTTGTGATTTCTTAGAAATTTGGGCATGTATACCATGTATAGTCTCCTGTCCATGGCCCTTTACCTCGTGTTCTTTGGCTGCATAGCAACCACTGCGATTGCAACATTGAAACTATTTGAACAAATGATCTATTTCCCTATATTCTAAATAACGAAATAGGTTTTGTTTTATGGGGTCATTGTCAGAACTTATTGGATGACCCTCGTACTACAGAATTCTGCAATATTAAGTGATAATCGGTCTTACACCAAATTTTGGTCTTCCTTTTGAGTGGCCGCTTTAGACGGGTTTAACTGTATTTTATTTGGAAATTATAACCTGTGACCCCTCAAATAGATAATGGACCATCCTGACTTCACTGTATTAAGCTTTTATCTAAAAGCCCATTTGTCTGAAAATGGTTCAAGTGACTGCGCGCACCATACCATGCCACGATACACTCACTAAATAAAAACATGTTTCCTTATATAACACACAGCACGTTCAATGCGTTTTGCTTTTCATGCTTCTATATAAAACTATATGGGCTTCGATGCGAGAAAACCCGACTTTGTTGAATGCGAACAACAATTCGCAGTCTGATCAGCGTCTTTGTCACTTGCTATCTGAAAAGTATCGTAATCAAACTTGCTCCACGCAAAATTTCAATATTCGTACTTGTCTTAGTAGCTAAGCAGGCTGGTTTGAGTTTTACTAAGTCAGAAGCCCCGAAGATAGGTATTTCTTGTCGAGGCCCATATTTTATATTTAACCTTTGCTTACTGGAGATAGACGTCAGACTTAAGCAATTCTGCTTCTAAGACGCCGACTGTCTAGTGGTGGGGGAAAGCCAGTGCAGTTCTCGGCGATCGGCCGGGAAATACACTGTGAAACCACCGCAACCCGGAAGGTGACAGTCAAACCATTGAGATACATACCACTGCAGGAACAATTTGATAATTTTTCAATAATCGACATTTTTGCTAGCCATAGCGAGATTCGAACCTGCGTGGCAGAGGTATCCAGCTAGTCAGAGCTAATCACGCTACCGACTGAGCTATCCGGGCGCCCGTGGAAAAGAGATGCATACCAGTCGAAATTTATTCTTGGTATAGATGGTGCTTTGGTATAATTTTGTGAAGGCTATAGGGCGTTCCTCGTAGAAGAGATCCGCTTAAATTGCCGATATAAAAATAAGTAAGAGTGCAAAGATCAGGAATCGATACAATCAAGTACCACACTTCAATCAAGTACCACACTTGACCCAGGATACCAATGGGAAAGTGACAAACTTACAATGAGACACCACTAACTAGAGCCAAGAGGCCAGCCCATTCCCAGTAGGTGACACAAGGTACAAATAAACAGACGTGCACAAAGGCATAACAAACACAAGACAGAAAAAACATAAATGATCCACAAAAGAAGTACCGCCTTGGAACGGTCAGTAAAATATTTTACTGGAGGGCTTAAACCAGTTTCACGGCGCCAACCTCGCCCTTAATTCTAATGTTAGTCGGGGAACCAAAGTCGCGTATCGTGCAAAAACACACATTTTTTGCACCCGAAAGGTATACGGCTGGAATTTTGTATACTGATAGTCTAAATAGTGCTTGATATGAAACCACTGTATAGCAATGCGACCAGAATTGCATTTCGCGGAAAAATGCATTTTTGTATGCCACATAGGTCATGTTAAGCAATCTTTTATAGCATAGAAATTTTGATGTTTTCCTTATCAATAAGTTAAATAGTGTGCTTTTGGTCTTCAAAAGAACCGCCTCATTTAATAGGTCCATTTAAGTACCAACAACATATGTTTATTTTCCATTACGCAATGAGAAGCCGTTTGACTGTTTGATAACACAGTAATACACTATCAAATGCATTTAAAAGTATGGGCAGTCATTTGTGCACCAAAATAATCTTCTAAGGGACATTTTTGTCTTTACAAATACTATGCGGTTATATTTCTGCATCTCAGACGGGGACAGACAGGTTTTTCATGGTGATACGATTATAGTTATACGAGTTTTTTTCATATTTATTTTGCCACTGTTAATGGAATTATTCTTTTCAGTAGATAAAATCCCCTTGGTCCCTACAATGACCCTCCGTTTCAAAGCTGCTGTAAATATGGAAGATAAACATGCTTTAAATCTTGATAAATTTCATGTATGTTTTAAACTGAAGTTGTCCTGGTATTTATCTACGCACCAATTGGCATGGACTTAATTACTAAGTATCAAATTATCGTGTTTTCATATTTTTACTTTTCATCTACCTTTTCTAGTTTGCCATAGAAAATGAAATAAATTGTCTTAAATTATGTCCCAAACGTCTGTCTAACTGTATGCAGTGTTTAAACACATTCAATTTAAAATATATTTATTAATGTAAAAAATATGCAAATCAAACCACTTCAGCGGGAGGACAAAAGTGAATAAGTAAGCACACACTTTTTTACGAGATATGCTTCCAAGCGATATGTAAATAATTATTAAATACATTTTTGGTCAATAAATGCAGTTTTAGTGAGATTAGAAGAAAAGAAATCTATAAATTTAATTTCAAAATGGGGGTGCCCAAATCTACGTGCTTTAAAAATCAATAGCAGTATTCTTAGATGACCACCACTGCTTCTGAGGTCTACGCCGATGTTGTATTATTATATAAACTCAATATTTTTCAGTCCTGATTTTTTTTGATAAAAATATATAACATTTTGAAAAATAATATTTTGACATGATCTTGCTGGGCTTCCGTAGAAAATTGACTGCTCTGACATTATGCAAGTCGATCGAGTCTGCTATACAGTGGTTTCAGATACACCATAGAATTACCTTTGCAACCATACGAAATCCAGCTGTATACCTTTCGGGTGCAAGGGTTAGCATTTTTTCTACCTTGGTTCCCCGACTATGTGGACCAAAGAAACATTTTGGAAAGTGAAAAAACACAATAAATCATAATCCGTCAGCTAGTTCCTGGGTAAGTATACTTGACAGCAAAAGGAACGCATATTTTCACTATCCATTGAATACCAAAAACCCTTATCAAATTTTACCATAAATGATACAAAAATGTTAAAACGGACTCATGCGTTCGTTCCAGACCATTTTATTTGTCATTACACAGTTAATTATTATTTTTTTGTTAATTAATGCACACAACGCAAAAACAGTGCCGTACATTGGAAAACACATGATTTGAATCCGATTTCATTGCATGTCATGATGACCTACTGTGACAATTAAGAAAACAGCATAGACTTTTAAAATTCACTGCTGTAGAAATTATACTGCTAATCCAAAAATCTTCATTTTTTGCATTTTTTGCCTTGGTATTGAAAACCACCAGAATCTTGAGGGTGTAAGGATATCCGGAACAGTATGATTGATGTCAAGTAAGGTAGTATCCAACAGAAATGTTTAAAACAAATGCTTGGATCCTTTCATATCTGTATTAAACACACTTCCGGTTAAATGTCTGATAATGTAACTGGGTCACAATAGTCCAATCAAAAGAATGTCGGAACATTTAAACTTCATAAGTAGTCTGTATGTCATGATTATCACGCAGAGTGATTTTCATTCAAATCCGTTCAGTGGTTTTAATTTCCCATTGGTATCCTGGGTCAGGTGTGGTACTTGATTGTATCGATTCCTGATCTTTGCACCATTACTTACTTTTATGCATACACCATGTCTAAAGTCGCCTTTATTATGAGTTATTTTATTATGTCCAGATTTATGCCCCATTATTATCATTATTCCCATTAGTCATCCATTTGTGATGCATTTGATAATTCAAATGTTCAATACATCAGTGATTACCTTACATATCATTAGATCAGTATTCAAACCCCAATTTATACACTGTACCAAATATGCAAAATATGCGTTTCTTTTGCTGTTCAGTATACTAAGGACTGATGCCACAGTCTGGTCCGATACTATTTGCTCGAGTTTTCCAATAAAGTGCTGACCAGTTTAAATTTACGTCGTGGAAATAGGTCTTACTCGATAAATCGAAGATCAAATTAACCCTTACCTTCATGCATATTCATGCTAGGCTCCACCCACTATGAATAATTATACAAGTAAACTTTCATGTTGGTACATAGAACAAAGAGAGTACTTGTCGGGTCCTAGTTTAGGATCATCTAATCATATTTCCATAAGCAATCAGAGTAGACCCTGATCAGGCAGCTCTTTCAAAAGCTGCCTGATCTGGATTGGTCTGCTCTGTTTGCATAAGCGTCAAAAGGCGTCTCTATGGGGTAAAGTGTTAATCTTTGGCAACTGATCGTCTGTGCGATTGTGCAAGCTGACAGGGACATCCACTGTTACACGGTATATAGACGGCAAAGGAGCCTATCCGTAAAAACTGCTTTTCCCGAGCCCTATCCGGTCCAGAAAAGGAGCCTATCCGCCAAAAACAAGACTCGGGGAGAGGAGACACTTCAAATCTGGGCCAACATTAGATTATTTGCGATGTAAGTAACATAAAATCAATCGCCACGGGACTTTTAAGCCTCTAACTGGATGGATTTTGAAACATATGATAAGGCTGATATCAAGTCACGTCTACAAAGTTGAACAGAAAATGACTGCTCTGTTTTCGGCGATTTAGTTTGCGTTGGAAAATGAAGCAAAACTTAACAATTGAGACAATTTTGCCGGCCTACACCACAGCAGAAAGCGTTTTATGTTCCACCCCCTTACTAAAAGCGTCTGTTTTGCTTTTAAAATTGGTTTTTCATAGAAAAGAAGGGTGATGTTTGAAAACAAGACGGCTAAGGAGCCTATACGTCTAGAGAAGATTGACCATTTTGCGGCACAGGATAATGAGCCGTACCCGTGGCACAGGAGCCTATATGTTTGCAACTAAGTGCCATGGGAGCCTATAGGTTATAAAAGTAAGAAATGGCTTTAAAAAGAGACCGCTTTTGCTGTCAGTTGCGCTGTGATAAGTGTAATGCCTCACGGGTTCATGTACATGTAGATACATCCCAGCAAACATGCCTATATGGGTCCCATGGATCCAATGGGGAGTGCAACCGGGTTTCACATGTGTCTGATATGCGGGTTGCCCAGATGGGTCCCGATATGGGTCTCATATAAAAGCCCCCAAAAGAAAACGGAAATGATATCAACATATTTATAAAAACTTATTTCCTCATTTATAATGCAAGACTAGCTTCTTCAGTGGCGGATACAGAGGGAATTCATGTAGTTTGAACCCCCTTTTGAGACAAAATATTTCATTTTCATGTGGAATATAAAAAAATCAGCATAAACTATAAAATTATCAGGTGCACTTTTCAGTTCGAACCCCCCTTTGTAAATTTGACCCCTCGGAAGAAATCCTGGATCCGCCCCTGCTTCTTCTATTTATTTCATTTTATTTACATGGGCCAGCCCATATGGGACCCATAAGGAACCCGGTTGCAGGCCCTCAGATAAGAGTGCGTAACTAAAAAAAAAATTTCTCATTTCTCAACCAAAACATATGTTGTGGGTACTCAAAAGAATCGTCTCATCGAGACGGTTCTTTTGAGCACCCAAAACACATGCTTAAACTAATGGATAAGAACAAAGCTGCCTGCAGAAAGCTAGAGTTTTAGCTGTCTTTTTACTACATGTGCATTCGTCGTGCAAGATTTTTTTCACTCAGTTTGAGCGAAGGTTCAGGCATCAGCGCAGGTTCACCAGAGTCTATGCTGTTCGCAAATAGAAGCAGTAATTCAAGAGGAAGCCAGGCATCGTTCAGATCTTTTAGATGGTATGGTTCGAAAGTTATTGATCTCTAAAATTGATTTGTTTTGAGACAGCTTTTTTAAAATTTTGTTATAACATTTAACAAAGAAAATAGGGACAAAATCTGAAAAAGTGCCCATTTTAGGTATTTTTTCTCCAAAGACCATTTTTATGTTTAGGGTAGGGTTAAAAAAATTAGGGTAGGTAGGCAACAGGAACCACACATACATTTCATTTCAGCCTCACGTAGAATTCTGCTTTAAACCATAAAAGGCAAGCATTATTTGTCGGAAATAAGCAAGCAACACAGACCCAGATCAGATGCCCAACACAAAAGTGACATCTGATCGTGGTCTCGACTGTCTGCTTACAGAATATTCTTTTAAAGTTAGAATAAAAATAGAAAATACCATCCATTAACCCTTTAACTGAAAATGGACTGGTCCAAATGATAGGAGTGGGAAATTCAATTTACTTTCAATGGGTTAATATAGTAAAACTCTTTATTTGTGGGGTATAGATTACTTTTCCCCACCCTCACGAACCTGACTTTTTTGCATGTGAACAACAACTACACAAACCTGCCTGAACAGGGCCCAATCAGCACAGAATGATCTGCGTCTTAGTTGCTTGCTTTCTGAAAAGTATATTAGTTAAACTAACTCCATTTCTGGCTAATTTCTGTAACTGAGCAGCTTGGTTTGAGCTCCATACTGGGTCAAAAACCCTTAAGACAGGTTTTCTTGCATAGAGGTTGTTATAGGTGTGATAACAAGTTCAATTCATGTCGGCACAACAACACACACACACACACACACACACACACACACACGCACGCACGCACGCACGCACGCACGCACGCACGCACAAACACACACGCACAGAGAAAGATATAGACAAACAGAGTATCTCTTACCTTTCAGTCCTTCTTTTCATATCAAAATGAAACATGTATGTTTACTTTTACTAGAACCTTGAAATAATGGATAATCTGCAGATAACACAAAGCTGGTACAGCCAATCATTCATACATAAGTATTTGGGGTAATTAGCTTGACAGCACCTGAATTGTTGACATAACAGCTTTTTTCTTGATGATAATCTATGATTTTCTATAGAGATATATAGGAGAGAAACAGGTTGCTGCAACCAGTGAACTATGACCTCCAGCAGTATACACAGAAAATCAACTTTTTAATAGTAAAGACGTAATAATGAATTCTACAGATAATTTTATCATCTAAAATATTTAACCTTCAATTTTTACCCCTTAACTATTTCAATAAACTGTTGTTGTAATTTTACTTATAAATTGAACCCCACAGCGTAGCAGAATGAATTAAAATCAATGATCAACAACTCTTGTCCGCAATACAGTTTTTGTTATATATCTACGACTGCATGTAGTATTAGAAGTGCTAACCGGTCGCTTCATAATTTCAAATTGAAGCTCACAAAGAGCAGTTGATTTCCATGAAAGAAAACCCATGTGCGGATCCAGAGGGGGGTAGGGGATCCGGACCCCCTATCTGGAAAATCACAAATTCTATGGGTTTCTATAAAAATTAGCATTTAGACCACCCGCCCCCATCTCTCCCCCCCCCCCCCCTAGAAAAAGTTGGACCCGAAATAAACCATTGATGAACCACTGTAAGATACGTTGAGGACTTGGAAAAAGTCGGGTATGGACCCCCGCCCCCCCCCCTCCACCCCCTATCAAAAATCCTGGAGCCGCACATGAAACGGCCACGAGGTCGCTTAACAGATAGATGTTTGATAACCGTTTTTTTGAAGAAAAATAATACTTGTTTATATGCATATAGGATCCTTAGCCAGTAGCCATATAGGGCTCATTAGCCAAAGACAAATAGGATCCCTAGCCAGATTATTTTTCATTCCATGCTATTTAAAGAGGGAAATAACGTATAATTCGGACTGTGAAATGCATGTAAGTCATCTTCCGCATAAATTATTTACAATATACCAAAAGCAAATGCGAACCCAGCCCAAACTGTTCGAAAAAGCTTGTTTTCTGTGTTGTGTAATCGTCTGTGTACGTCGCCGCAATGAAGATTGTATCGCGTTATAAAAAATCTGCATCATCAACGAACGTGTGGCTGTTTGATTTTTGTCTCATAGCTTCTCTGTTGTTCCGTTGCATTGTCATTTTCTTCATGCAATTAAAGGAACGTATTATTTTACCCACCTTTTGATGTCACTGTCTATCGCTTATGTTGTTTTTGGCGGATAGGCTCCTTTTCTGGACCGGATAGGGCTCGGGAAAAGCAGTTTTACGGATAGGCTCCTTTGCCGTCTATATACCGTGTGTTAGCAGATGCTCCAAGGACCCTCACAGTGTCAAGCTGTGGCAGCTCAATTCACGAGCATTTTAAAAGAATTTAAAAGAAGGAAGCAAATTTAGCATTTAAAGGTTAACAAGCACGATTTATTCTCGTTATCTCAACTGCAGGTCTTCGACGAGCCACTTCTCTCTATAATTGGAGTATTTCACAGAGAATGGAACGAAAATAGCTCCGCGTACATCTAAAGAGAGACGAGTTTTGACGTTTCTGTCTGATAAAGTTCCGACCAATCTGATGGAAATTATTCCGCAGAGAGCTGCACATCTATAACATGATAAGTTGGGCCTCAACGTGAGAAAACCTGTCTTCGGGGGTTTGCGAACAACCCAGGCGCAGACCAGCCTGCGCATCCGCGCAGTCTGATCAGCGGCTTTGTTATTCGTTTTTTGGTAAGTATCATATCTAGACTTGCTACGAGCGAAATTTCAATTTTCTAGCTAGTCTCTGTAGCTGAGGAGACTGGTTTGAAACTCGCTTTGTCGGAAACCCCGAAGACAGGTTTTCTCGCGACGAGGCCCAGTTAACGATGCCAGTTAAAAGAACAAACTGGCCTTACTACAATCATGTTTGTATGATGTCATTGTGAAGTCAGTCGAAGATATTACGATGTCATCTTGTCCTTACAAACCTCTCACTCAAGGAACTTAAATCATAGTAAATGTATAGGTTAATTGAATCTAGATTTACTTCAATTTAGCAAACTGGCATAGGCCTACTGACCAATAATCTAAAAAAAAAAATACTCCGTTCAGAAATTGTGTGGCACCGGTTTTTCGCAGTTCCCGCTTTTATACGTCGTTTTAGGTCCTACGTTGCTGTGAGAAAGTTATTCTTGAATACCTCCCCTAATTTCTCCAGCAGGTTCCGTGGCAGTGCGTGCTTCTGGCAAAGCCCTGATATCTTGAGAAAAATCAGAAAATTCATAAATGCGCTCACAGACTAAGTCCAGTTGACGATGATTGCCACATAAAGTACATCAATATTCATCGATATGCTTCACGTCTCTTGAGTCTATTTTTATATTGCTCAAATGCAGCACACCCTTTACTCGAATATTAAATGTTTTGATAACAAGTTAGAATAAAAACGATTCTTTATTCTACAAACTTTATCCTCTAGTTTTACCAGTCCTAGTACGCGTGAAAGTAAGGATCGACAGGGGTTGGCAAGGGGTCTGGAGACCTGCAATGGTCCTTCTAAGGCAATAGTCAAGCAAGCTCATGTTATAAATCCGCGTTGTGACGTGCAATATTTTCAATAGCGTATGGATGTGGCAAGCACGATGTAATGCTATTTCCACAAGAATGCCCCATTACAAACTAATCAATTTTCACGAGAGTATGGCTATGCCCACAAAAAGACGAGTGTAGGACAAAAGCCCACTAGGACAAAAGCCCACTAGGACAAAAGCCCACTGGACAAAAGCCCACTAGGACAAAAGCCCACTGGGACAAAAGCCCACTAGGACAAAAGCCCACTTATATGCATTTTACAGGGATAGGTTTGAACTGAGGGGGGGGATACTCTCAGTTTTTCTTCATAGGTAGGCTCAGGCCCAGCATCTACGGTTCACCCCCCAAAAATATCAAGAATTTCAAGCACCCCAAATATATATTTGAAATTTTAGCAACCCCCAAAAATATCCTCCATTTTGTACCTTGACCTTCAGAGAAGACCCTAAAATGCATCGTATAGTCCAATTTTGTGATGACCCCAAAAAATATCCACAAAATCTTCATACTTCCAAAAACATTCAGTTTTCTGAAAACCCCCAAAAATATTGAAATTCAAATTTTGAACCCTCAAAAATAGCCCGAGCCTACGTATGCATGAAAATATAAGAGTACCCCTTGGGGGGGGGGGGGGGGGGACAGACAGACGGAAGAATCTTCCTTCTCAAATCTGAAATTTCAAACATCTTTTTTTGTTTGGCACCTCTCATAAAAATGCATGCTAATTGTAACTGACAGATCAAAGGGCATTTGGATTAATTAGACATATGTTTTCCAATTATTATAGATTGTTTGACCCAAACTGTAAATTGATTGTCTTCAAATATCAATGGCTTTTAACACCTAAATTAAGTTGTTTGTCGCAACATACAGGAGAAATGATAATGTCAGTGAAAACACACTGCATGTGTGACTTACCCTGAATGGAGCAGTCTGATCAGGGTTAACAGTTTTATAAAAGACTTCAACCTATTTTTCCACAGAAGTGGGCTTTTGTCCACCCTGCCAAATTAAGCAGTGGGCTTTTGTCCAGTGGGATATTGTCCAGTGGGCTTTTGTCCTAGTGGGCTTTTGTCCCAGTGGGCTTTTGTCCGTTCCCCCAAAAAGACACAATATAGGTGATACCGTGGTAACAAGACATCATCAGCTTGTTATCATTAATTCATAGTTGAAATGGGGGGGGGGGGGGATTTCTACAATCATGGTTTAATCGACTATATACAACTTGTTTGTGTGTTATGATTTCATACCGGTGTAAAAAGAATGAATCCATTCGTTTCTCACAATATCGGACAACGAACAATTTTTTGAATAGGTACAACATGAAATGCCACTGGTCTTGGTTTGCCTTTTAACTGCTATAAAGATATATTCTGTTCAATGGTTTTGATCCGCAGAATAATTACAACAACAACAGGTAGAAATGTTAATATTTATGCTGGAGAAATGTTAGCCTCAAGTTATAATAGTAGAAACTGTTATTTTTCACTAATGTGGGCGCGTTTAGCGCCAGGTCAGTGTTTAATTTTCCAGATATACGGTGTGAAGTCACGCTTTATAATTTCCCATGAATTTCTCGCCAATTGGAATAACCACTCCCAATTATTATAATGAAAATATTGTCATTTCCATATACGTTCATGGAGGGCGTTTCAAATGTGTCAAATTGTCTTAGTCTGCTGGCGTATTTCTCAATTTCTTGATTTTTCCCAAGATACCAGGACTTTGCTAGAAGCTCGAACAGGCACAGAACCTGCTGGAGAAATTAGGGGAGGTCTACACGTGTAACTTTCTCACAGCGATGTAGGACCTAAAATGACGAATATAAGCAGGAACTGCGAAAAAACGGTGCCACACAATTTCTGAACGGAGTTTAGCTATATTCACAAGATATAATCTCAGGAGCTTTAATCATATGACGTCGCTACTTTACTGTACCGTTTCCTGTTCAAAGCGGGCATATCATAATCATAGTCTTACTCATGCGGTCATTTAATATGAAATTCATGCACGGATCCAGAGGGGGGACAGGACCCCGCCCCCCCCCCCCCCCCTGGAAAAACACTCGTTCTATAGGTTTCCATTGGAAATAGCAATTGGACCCACCCCCTGGAAAAAGTTGGACCCTACCCCCGGAACCTTGGAAAATGATAGTTTTCCTTATATCATTGGGCCCCCTCTGTAAATAAGTGGAGGACTAATAAAAAAAATGTTGTCAAACTGCCTGGATCCGCACATGAAATTCATGAAACGCTCTAAAGCTAGTTTCATCAATTTCTATTTAAACGGTCACACTTTCTTCAGAGTGAAATGATTTGTCTTATTTGTGTAAAGGTAACATGGGCGGACTGACGCATTCTGAAAACAATGAATGTTGTTATAAAAAAAAATATTTGGAGCCTTGGAGCCATTGCTATGATATCAATACACCGTCATAACAACTCACAGGCCTTGTGTATATATATATATATATATATATATATATATATATATATATATATATATATATATATATATATATATATATATATATATATATATATATATATATATATATATATATATATATATATATATATATCCCATACCTTCACACGCCTCTTTTATATACATGTATCTCCCATACGACTATTTCATACGCATCTTTAATAAACCACTGACACTCTTCGTTTATATATCTCTCATTTAAAGTACACTCACATGCCACAGACCACTTACACAACTCACGCTCATCTTTTAAAGACCTCTCTTGTGTAGACCACTCGCACGACACTCTGAAATTTTACAGACCACTCATAGACCACTCCCACACCTCTTTAATGGACACTCGAATGTCGCGGAGCATTTGGCTAAAACATATATGCATCGTAAACATATATTGTGAGTTCTCTTGAGGTGACGCATTTCCTATGTTTTGAGCTTCCGTTAAAATGACCCAATGGCATTTATTCTAATCGTATTCGAGTGTATTTATGGAGAATTTCGTCATTAAAACATGACATCTGAATCCAGGGGTTTCAAACACCATGTAGGCGCGACGTCAATGAAAAGTGCTGTGTCACTTTCAGGAATGACTTGACATAGAATATACGTATATGTAAGTCGGGGGAGTGTTTATCTTCGCGGATATAGGGCACGCCAAAAAGAACTGCAATATAGCTTTCAGCATTGAATCGACCTATCATGCAAAAATAGCAAAGTAATACGCATTTAAAAAATGGAATCTCCCATCTAGTAACTGGGTTGGAGATTTCATTAGCTAAAATGTTGTAACTGGATGGGAGATTCCATTAGCTAAAATGCTGTAACTGGATGGGAGATTCCAATGCTGTAACTGGATGGGAGATTCCAATTGGTAAAATGCTGTAACTGAAAGGGAGATTCCATTAGCTAAAACGCTGCAACTGGCTGGAAGATTCCATTAGCTAAAATGCCGTAACTGGATGGGAGATTCCATTAGCTAAAATCGTGTAACTGGCTGGTAGATTCTGTTAGCTGAAATACTGTAACTGGATGGGAGATTCCATAAGCTAAAATGCTGTAACTGGGTGGGAGATTCCATTAACTAAAATGCTTTAACTAAATGGGAGATTCGATTAGCTTAAATGCTGTAACTGGATGGGATATTCCATCTGCTAAAATGCTGTAACTGGAAGGGAGATCCATCAGCTAAAATGATGTAACTGGCTGGGGGATTCCATTAGGTAAAATGCTGTAATTGGATGGGAGATTCCATAAGGTAAAATTCTGCAATAGGATGGCAGATTCCATTAGCTAATATGATATAACTGGATGGGAGATTCCATCAGCTAAAATGCTGTAACTGGGTGGGAGATTCCAATAGGTGAACTACTGTAACTGGATGGGAGATTAAGTCAGCTAAAATTCTGTACCTGGGTGGGGTATTCCATAAAATGATGTAACTGGATTGGAAATTCCATTTGCTGAAATGTTGTAACTGGCTTGGAGATTCTATCAGCTGGTATCACAGTGTAGGACCGGAAGTGTACGGTATTTGTGCTTGTACATTCTTTTGAGATTGTACATCGACGGATAAGTTATTTGTGCAAGGCGGTCGCTTGGAAACGGTAAGCAGATTTGTAGTTTTTGTCAGTTTTGATTATTTTTCTGTGAAATAAAGTATCGGCATTGTTTGCGTAATGACTCGGGGACATTTCAGGTGCATGTACATGTTATTCAAAGTCACGGTTTCGCAACGAAAAGACTTTAATCATGTCAACATAAGAATTGTGAAAACATCTGACATAAAATAGACGCCGTTTTTGAGATGTTATCGAGTATCCTTTTGAAACTTTATATGTCAAGAACAAAAAACAGCAATAAAAATGAACGGCACTATCAAGTGTATGTGAGTTTATTCTCACAATGAGGTAAAAATGCTAAGTAGGTCATCGGTTTCAATGCTAATTTTTGTACGGGGTATTTGCAAAAGTCAACTTTGCGTTTGTACAGGTATCTGTCATTAGTTTGTACAGTAATTTGGGTAAGCTAATTTTCAGAAAACGCATTTTATTTCTTTTGTTAGTCATAATTAAATAGATAAAGGGTTGTCGCTTTCAAAGTACAGACGTTAAAGTTATAATATCATGGTATATCGTAATGGCAGCAAGTTAAACTGCTAAATTTCAAGTGCCAGTGTAATGAAATAGTTGATCCCCTTGGAAAAATTATCCCCTTTCCTAATACTATGACTCCCATTGCATTGGAGCCTGCATTTCGGTCTGAAAATGGCGAAAACCCTCAGCCAAAAGAAATCTAGGCTGAAATTATAGTTTATAAAACACAGAGTCCGGCAATAATAACGCGATTCAATTGACTGAAAGTTTTATCTGGCCAGTCGATACGTACATAGGCGTTTGGAATTAGATCTGAGTATGATGCAAGTCATCCGGGGACAAATCCTCTTAATTGTATTGCCAGATGTTTAGATCATACGAGGGTCATCCAATTAGGAATTGGACTTTTTCTATAGCGCAATCAGTTTACATGCTAGACAGATGAAATTCGGTATATACCTGGTACGTCTTGTTAGCCATTCGCTAATAACGTCAGGTGTGCGTATGATGACGTCATCAATCGTGACGTCACGTCGCGCACTGGTATTCGAAGCACAATGGCGTTGAACAACGAGCGTATATAAAAATCGAGTACTACAGAGATACTAAAAGAGTTAAAATACTGAATACCCTGAATAGTGTTTGTGGTAAAGATGCTCTTCCGAAAACTACAGTTTACCGATGGACTGACGAATTTAAAAAGGGGATATGTTGGTTTTGAAAACAAGCACAGTCCAGGACGGCCAGTGGAGGCGAGTGTAGGACAAAAGCCCACTAGGACAAAAGCCCACTAGGACAAAAGCCCACTGGACAAAAGCCCACTAGGACAAAAGCCCACTGGGACAAAAGCCCACTAGGACAAAAGCCCACTTATATGCATTTTACAGGGATAGGTTTGAACTGAGGGGGGGGATACTCTCAGTTTTTCTTCATAGGTAGGCTCAGGCCCAGCATCTACGGTTCACCCCCCAAAAATATCAAGAATTTCAAGCACCCCAAATATATATTTGAAATTTTAGCAACCCCCAAAAATATCCTCCATTTTGTACCTTGACCTTCAGAGAAGACCCTAAAATGCATCGTATAGTCCAATTTTGTGATGACCCCAAAAAATATCCACAAAATCTTCATACTTCCAAAAACATTCAGTTTTCTGAAAACCCCCAAAAATATTGAAATTCAAATTTTGAACCCTCAAAAATAGCCCGAGCCTACGTATGCATGAAAATATAAGAGTACCCCTTGGGGGGGGGGGACAGACAGACGGAAGAATCTTCCTTCTCAAATCTGAAATTTCAAACATCTTTTTTTGTTTGGCACCTCTCATAAAAATGCATGCTAATTGTAACTGACAGATCAAA
Organism: Loripinus fragilis; assembly: GCA_964019695.1. Taxonomy (NCBI): domain Eukaryota; kingdom Metazoa; phylum Mollusca; class Bivalvia; order Lucinida; family Lucinidae; genus Loripinus; species Loripinus fragilis. Next base: position 110,283,903 of record OZ026517.1, read on the forward strand.
GGGCATTTGGATTAATTAGACATATGTTTTCCAATTATTATAGATTGTTTGACCCAAACTGTAAATTGATTGTCTTCAAATATCAATGGCTTTTAACACCTAAATTAAGTTGTTTGTCGCAACATACAGGAGAAATGATAATGTCAGTGAAAACACACTGCATGTGTGACTTACCCTGAATGGAGCAGTCTGATCAGGGTTAACAGTTTTATAAAAGACTTCAACCTATTTTTCCACAGAAGTGGGCTTTTGTCCACCCTGCCAAATTAAGCAGTGGGCTTTTGTCCAGTGGGATATTGTCCAGTGGGCTTTTGTCCTAGTGGGCTTTTGTCCCAGTGGGCTTTTGTCCGTTCCCCAGTGGAGGCAACCGCACAAGAAAAAATACACGAGCTTTTAAAAACTGACAGAAAATCGTATTTAAGCGAAATTTCAGAAGGCTATAATAAACAAAAATACCATAAAATAACTTAAGATATCTGATTTTAAGCAGAACGGTTAAAACAGATCCGAACAAATAAGAAAATCTAATAAATAAAATTTTACTTTTCGCAACGCTATATCCCGTAGTTCTCATACAAATCCATGTTGTCGGTGCTCATTAGAATCGTCTCATTTAGACGATTGTAATGGATACTTCAACTAAGGGTTTGGATGAGAAATAAAGGATTTAGCAAGCTAAACATTCCTTTTATCTAGAGCTCTTTTTTGTTACATCGAGTCAATTCACTATATAAAACATCCTCGACATGACATCTGCCCGAAAATAAAACAAAAATCAGCGTATATGTACTTCAGCAGGTGACAATCGACAAAACAACAAATTCAATAGAATATATGTAGTAACCCTTTTGTGTCTATAGCAATATGCAAACACTGTTAAGTCCGTATATCATTGAACAGCTGCTTATGTACATGTATGTAAGTGAAATTACTTGACTTCTTTCAATGCATTAGCCAGACGTAGCAACGACAGAACTCATAATTTACCTTTGAAACAATCACAAATGTCACAAAATGGACAGATTTAAATTTGCATAACTACGTGTCTATGACGCAACGAATATTTTCATTGACATGTCCCACTTTCTGTTGTCCCGCCAAAGTTATTAAGAACGATGAAAGGTCGGTTAAAAAACTAAGTCAGTCAGTGTCGTTAAGTGAAGTTTTAACAAAATAAAACCCAAAACGACACCCCCTTTGGTGGCTTACTTTTTCGTTTTATTTTGTTAAAACTTCACTTAAGCTTTGGTCACACCTGTGTTGCGACCGATCGGCGACTGACTTGCGACCGAAAAACACATGCAACCGCTCTACGATCTCTCTGCAAACAGTTTAGTTGTAGAGTGGTTGCCGAACGGTAGGCGATTGTGACTTTTGTTGCAGTTGCAAGCAGAATAGATTCAGATCAGTCGGCTTCTAAAGGGGCCGCCTGATCAGGATCTTTATTATTTGCCTTTAAGATGACGAATATACAAAATCAAGCATTCTCATTGATGCCTCTACCGTTTGGAAATTATCTCTGATGAGCTCGTTCATTATAATATGTGCTAAAAGGATTGAGTTTAAGGGACTTTTGAGTATGCAACAGCGCCTTCTTTAGAAGTCGTCTGATCATAATCTTTTCTATTTGAGCTGTTTCATGAGAAAAAAGGTCCTTTATCGTATTTGCGACCAGTGTAGCCCCAGATCAATCTACGTATCCGCGAAGTCTGATCAGGGGCTAGAGACCTTGTTCACTAGAAGCATCTCTAATGCCTCTTTAACAAATTAGCAAACACGGACATGTAAGTGCTTAAAATGATCATTTGGAAACACAGAATCGGCGGTACGTTTTACCCAAATCTACCCAAATCTACCCAAATCCACCCAAATCCACACGTTTTACCCAAATCCACTACCCAAATCTACCCAAATCCACACGTTTTACCCAAATCCACTTACCCAAATCCACTTTATATTATCTGATTAATAGAAGAATGCAAAGAGATTGGATCCATTTTTTTTTCTGATTTATGCAACACTAATAGATATATACTCGAAAACACTAATAAATATTGCAGAATAAGGGTTAAGGTGTTACACGTTTATCACACCTGTTAATCATACCTGTAAAGATGTAGTTATTCAATATATATGAATTTCTCTAAATGAAATTAATTATAATTAAGTCATACCAGTTTTAAATTAGTACATTAAATAAAGAATATATCTTAAACAGGATTATTAATCAAAACATTCAAGACATAAATGAAGGAAAAAAACGGATAAAAAGATATGCGATGTGCAGCCATTGCCCGCAAAACGACATTAATTGAGCAGGTAAGTATCTAATATACATTTTTTGGTACAAAATTATTATCCAATCCTTGCATGACCTTTACAATTCGCAACACTTTCATTTGAACAAACTTGAAAGTCCTCCTCCTATAGATGCTACATGCCAAATATTAAGGCTCCTGGATAGCCGGTTCTTGAGAAGAAGATTTTTTTTAAATTTGTCCAAAAAATACCCCTTTTGGGGCCCCTCCTGGCTCCTTAAGGGGGCGGGGCCTCACCATTTGTAGATAGGATTAATACACAAGTGGTCCATCGATTATAAGTCGCTGATAACTTTGTGGACAGGGCGCGAAGTCGCTGTCACTCTTGGCTTGCGGGACAGCAGCTATTTCCCTGTTTGTGGCAGTTGTTGCCGTCTGTTGGTGGTCTTTGCAAACGGTTTGGACCCGGACTGGGACCGACGACAGAATGTCGGACCTGATCTGGTTCCAAGCCGTTTGGCACTCTGACCGTGTTCCTGTGCGAATATTTTGGATGGGCTGATTTTGATAAAGGTCGGCAGACGGCAGAGACTATTAAAAATGATCCAGCAGGGAGGGTGTTAAACCAAAATACAGGTAATGCATGTCCTAGTGGGGCTTCTCATTAGAGCAGTCCCGCCGGGATCTGTAAATGTTCAAAATATCTGATGACATCATCCTAGTTATATCCTGGTCAATATGCCTTAAATGCTTTCAGCATTAGCTACTTGACTTCTAATAATACTAAAACTACGTTAACGTAATACTATATCAACCGCCCGAGAAGACTGCATGGCAAAAAATGAACCAATGCATCAGTCCATCAAATTCGATTAGTGGGCGAGCTTAAAAGCGGGAGCTATTACAAGAAATGTAAATATTATGTTTAGTTGTTCAACATTTTGTATTATTCCTTCTTTGAATGTTATTACCTTCATACACACAAATACACGCACGCACGCACGCACGCACACACACATACAAAGCTGACTCTAGGGTTTACTAGTTCGTCTATTCAACTGCCACTACACATTAGAATGTATTAAAGTGCTTGGCCCGCGACACTGGAGCAACGTGTCAACACGTGTTGCCCCAGAGTTCAAAAAATTTTTTCATTAAAATATTTACTTACACGGCTAAAAAAGATAACTTAATCCAAATAACACTGTCCTTTCTAAAAGTTCTCTTAAGATGATGTTATTGTCAAAATGTCCCCGTCAACACAAATTCCCAGACAATATGGATTAAAATACCCGTGCACGCATGAGGTATATCCGCTTGATTGAGCACAGCTGTCGTAAACTGTTTATGAATGAGATAGTGAATATCATTACCGTAAATACCCAGTTATGTAAACTGCAGTGCTGGCAATGACCTATTAACCCCAAAATACAGTATTAAAAGTTTTATCCCAAATATTTTAATAGATTTCATGCTACGGAAATGGTTGAAGCGTTTCAGTGGATCATACGGTAATTCCTAATGTGTCCAAATTAAAACCTCAGATAATCTGACGGTCGATTTCATGGCGTTTCCACACTGTATTGTATTTATTGTACTATATCGTATTGTATTGTATTATATTTACTGTATTGTATTTCTAAAGCATCATGTACATGTTGCAGTATACTAGAGTGCGGGGCTTCTCGGCAATATATGCCGCCCTGCTATTATTATAGGGATCACACATGTTTTTTTTTTCATGCATTAACATCTGCCGGGTCCCGAGGAAGCTGTTTGAACACGAGGCCGATGGGCCGAGTGTTCAAAGACCTCGCGAGGAATCTGGCAGGTGTTGATGCAATGAAACAAACACGTCTGATCGTTATTCTTGCATATTTTACCCTTTTCCAACCCAATTTGCAGTGAAAACGCTGCTAAAACATTAAACTGACCATTTTCTTACAATGGATTTCGATTGTCATAACGTCATCACGACGTTATAACCATACACAACTTTTTCACGAACTTAAGCATCGGCGAAATGATCAGTCTGGTCCGCAACGCTTCCCGTATAAAATGTCTTGCAAATAATGCAGGGCCCATTTCAAGTATGTTCAAGTTCATAACCATGTTCAAGCAAAGATCTCCTGATTTGAGCATGGATTTTCGTTCAGTTGACAATGGGTTTAAGCAGCTTCACGAATCTATCTATGCAAGAATAAAGGTTATAAGTGGCATCACGCAATTGTCTCAGAAAAATAAGACTAATACACCGATAGCTTATAATGAAATATGAAGTGTTGTAGCATGAAACGCATTTTATTGGTGCTACATAATTCCATATTCTCCCAAAAAGGCAAACGTGATGCTGCTAAAATGTTTAGCGTTCATTTTGATATTTGATACTGTTTCACACCTCAGCTACCGTCTATGTTAATATGTTGTTCCTTATATGTCATGTAAATGACCTAAGAGAATAAAAGATTTGTCTGTCTGTCTGTCTGTCTGTAAAAATCTGTAAGCCCTTCACCCAATAATGCTTGTGACCAAATTTGAACCAAATCACCCCGGGGCCAGTAGTTTCAGAGAAGAAGTCATTTAAAGGAAAGGTTAACGGACACCGAACGCCGGACACTGACCATAGTAATAGCTCCCCCTAAGTATAGCTCAGGGGAGCTAAACATGGATGCACCCAAATATTGAAGTTTGGAGAGGTATCCAAGATTTGGAATCAGAGTGTTGTATTAAACTTACGTTCAAGATTCATTTTAGGACTTCACATAACTTGAATCATTATTCAAGATATTCTCTGGCATATATTTTATGATCAGCTACTAAAGAGTTTTTTTTTATCACAAATACGCTTTCTTACAGAGGTATAGGGCTGCAGATGACTGTACAAATTTTTATGGCAATTTCCAAATACCGGTTCAATTGCCGTTCAAATAACCGTACAAATATGGAATTAAACAGTGCAAACAAAAACCCCTCCCATGACAGTTTTATTGTATGCATCGATAAACAAGCCTATAAACTAAGTTTACAGATTACTAAAAATGTGAAAAATAGTGAAAAACTGAAATAAACAAATGTCTGGTTGAAGATATCGAGCTTGCAAAGACACTGAAACTCGGACGAAACCAGGTGATAGCGTGATTTTCGTTGTTTTGTGAAACTTTCGGATTTAATGAAAAAAATCGAATAGTGGAAATCGATAGCTCAGCCTGTGTAACCTAATTTCCATCCACCAGAATTCCACTTAGAATGAAAGGCGTTTGAAAAAAGAGAAACTTCTTGTCAACCTACCCCTCGCTTCATTGCACAAATAACTTATCCGTCGATGTACAATCTCAAAAGAATGTACAAGCACAAATACCGTACACTTCCGGTCCTACACTGTGGGTATGCTGTAACTTGGTTGGAGATTCCATCAGCTGTTATACTGTAACTGGATAGGAGATTCCATCAGCTAAAATGATGTAACTGGATAGGAGATTTCATCTGCTAAAATGCTCTGACTGGGTGGGAGATTCAAACAGTTAAAATGATGTAACTGGATGGAAGATTTTATAAGCTAAATATTCTAACTGGATGTGAGGATTTATCAGCAAAAATGCTGTAACTAGCCGTGAGATTCCATCAGCTGTTATGCTGTAACTGGATGGGAGATTCCATCAGCTAAAATGATGTAACTGGATGGGAGATTTCATCAGCTAAAATGATGTAACTGGATGGGAGATTTCATCTGCTCAAATGCTGTAACATAATGGGAGATTCCATCAGCTAAAATACTCTGACTGTATGGAAGATTCCTTAACTAAAATGATATAACTGGATGGGAGATTCAATCAGCTGAAATGCTGTAACTCGATGGGAGATTCCAGTAGCCAAAATGCTGTAACTTGATGGTAGATTCCATTAGCTAAAATGCTGTAGCTGGATGGGAGACTCCATTAGCTAAAATACTGTGTTTAGGGCAAAAAAATGGAAATGCTCTAATATTTTTTACCAGGGGCCAATCATCAGAATCTCCTCATGTCTATGGGGTTTTTTTCTATCCTAGATTACAGAGCACACACGTTTTGTTCTTTTTTTATAATTTTGGTTGACTATTCTATGAGCGAACTGTGAAGGCTGCATTTTGCGGGGTCTGATCTAGTTCTGCACTGTTTGCCTATATTTCACAGAGAGGTCACTAGGTCACATATAAACCCAGCCACTCAACAACACATAAAGCATAAATGGACTCTTTCCATTGGCAAGTTTGCGAAAGTCCATTCGGCTTAAAAAGGGTTAGCACCATACTTCGAATTATCAAACATTATTATTTACTTCGAATATGGCATTCGAATTATCAAACATTATTATCTTATTTCGAATATGGCATTCGAATTATCAAACATTATTATCTTATTTCGAATATGTCATTCGAATTATCAAACATTATTATCTGGCATTCGGATTATCAAACATAATTATCTTTTTTCGAATATGTCATTCGAATTATCAAAACATTATTTTCTTATTTCGAATATGGCATTCGAATTATCAAACATTATTATCTTTTTTTTTTTTTCGAATATAGTATTCGAATTATCAAACATTATTATGATATTCGAATTATCAAACATTATTATTTTATTTTGAATATGGCATTCGAATTATCAAACGTTATTATCTTATTTCGAATATGACATTCGAATTATCAAACATTATTATCTAATTTCGAATTTGTCATTCGAGTTATCAAATGTTATTATCTTATTTCGAATATGGAATTCGAGTTATCAAACATTATTATCTAATTCCGAATATGGCATTTTCAGATTCAACAATTGGCCTGTAAACAGGATAAACGGCCCAGTCATTGTCAATTCGACTTCTACATTATAAACGTACTTATTATCCTGCAATTCTGAGAATTATTCATAACTGTTTTCTCTAACAGTCTGGAAACGCATTTGAGCCATGACATGAGATTTCCAACAATGTGGTATGTGCGACCAGCAAAGGCTCAGACCAGCCTGTGCATACGCGCAGACTGACCAGAGCCTTTGCTAGTCGCTTGAATATCCTATGGCTGTTAAGCTACTGGCCGAATAAAATTTAGATTCTCTAAGCTTAGAAGGAGGTTGCACAGGCTCGTCTTAGTCTACACTTGTCAAATGCCACATTGTTGGAAATCACATGTCTAGGCTCATTTTATAGCAGCCGGTATCCAAGTATAAAGTACAAGTTGGTGTGCGTGTACAGCGAGGGTTCAAACAAGTCTGCGCATCCATGTAGTGTGATCAGAGTATTAGTTTTCCTCCTGAAGAAACATTGGACTCTTGGCTAACCATAGAGCGCCTATCGAAGACTCAGATCAGACTGCACGGGTGCACAGGCTGATCTGAGTCTTTAATGGGCACATATGCCAACTGGTATATTTTGCTCGACACCGACTCATATATTCCTACATTTATTTCTGCATGCCATTAGATAAGAGTGCGTTATTGAACTTGAACATTTATTTTCTTATTTCTCAACGAGAACGTTGTGTTAACTCGGCGCCCAAAGCAAAAGTACTCTGAACCGAAGTGTCTTACAAACTTTTAATCCTATAAAAGAATCCAAGGCTTTGTCGAGACTCTTCAAATTATGTTATGTCAAGTACTCGTAGAAGTCCGAGTAAAGGTACCCTTATTTCAAAAAGGTCACACGTTCTAGATACTTTATCCATTTATATTTTGCTGTTAATAACAGCTGTGATAAAAGATGGGGAAAATGAACTCTCAATTTCTCATCTACGTTAACATGAAGCCAGCCTAGCTTAGACATGCAATTTGCGTTTATGTAAACTTTGCATTGCTCTGTTCGCTTTGTTATCTGCGGAATGGCATTGAAACTTTCAGCGATTATTTATTATGAATGGGCGTCGCTGTTCTGCTTTAAAATAAACAAAAAAATCTTTTGCATATGCCATTTAAGTGACCTTTAAAGTTTCACGTTAAAACCGGTAGTGGACACCAGTATTGAACAAACTATCGCTAGAAATTTGGCTGATCAAGCTGTAATGTGCTTGGTCAAACATGTTCACATGAAATAAATCATATACAATGATTTTAGTATGTGTAGCTGATGATTTTCAAGAAACATCAGAAAATGCGGAAAATTCAAAAACCACTTAATTTTTTTTTAAATTTGGATATTCAATAAGAATATGGATAAAAGTATTCTATAATGGAATATCATCAGCAGTTATACAAAATGCCAATCTGTCTTCTTTTTTTTCTCAATTAGTCGTGGCTGTCGGCAAGGTGATATATATTCATAAATTTGTGCTGAGGTCTTATCAAATAAGTAAAGAAATAACAAATCAATAAAAGGAATACATATAAACCAATCAGAGCACAAGATTTCACAATATGCGGATGAATCATCAGTGTTTCTTGATGGCTCAGAAAAATCATTGAATGAAATGTTAACAGATGGAAGATTTTGCAAATATATTAGGCCTAAAAATTAACGTTGATAAGACACAACTTATATGGATTGTTTCAAAGAAATTTAACTCTTCTTCTATAATAACTAAATGGAAACTTCTGTGGGGCAAGCACCCATTTAAACTTTTAGGCATTAATTTCATTACAGACTTAACAAAAATGATGGAACAGAACTATACACCCAAAATAAGAGCACTAGAAAATATGGTAAAAAGGTGGGAAAAAAGAAACCGCACACCATTGGGAAAAATAACAGCAATAAAGGTACTATTCATACCTACTTTCAATCACTTATTTATCACTTTACCCAGCCCAGACCAAGAAATAATTAATCTCATTAATAACATACTCTTTAACTTATTATGGAGTAATACTGTAAAAATTAAAAGAAATGTGGTTATTAAACAATATTGAAAGGGAGGCTTAAAATGGTGAATCTTGCAGTATTTATTGAGGCATTAGAATTAACATGGATTAGAAAGCTTCTTCATTCTGATTGTAAATGGCAAGACTTCATCAAAATTTTTATCAAATCTGACAAATTAGTAGGGTGCAGTACAAAATACATCAAGAAGGAATTTATAAATGCAAAAAAAAATCCTTTTTGGATAGATGTTTTCCAAAGCTGGATAAAATATAATGAAAAACTTGTTGTTGATGATGAATTCATATTGAAAAGTTCAATATTTTATAACAAAACCATAGTGATTGGGAGACAGACTATATATTATGACAAATGGTTTAAAAACGGGGTAAGATTTTTCAGTGACCTAGTTAACGATAATGGGGAGTTTTTCAGTTATCAAGTTTTTGGAAAGAGTAAGAGTACAAACAAATTTTCTGCAATACGTTGGGATTAATACAGGCCATTAAGGCATATATTAAAAAGAAAAAAAAATAGATATTATCAACAAATATCAGAGCCCTTTTATACCCGCTCACTTTTCCAATATAATTAAAAACAAACAAGGGGCCAAGAGTATGTAAAATAAAAGCCAATCCATATACAGTAAATTTAAACTATCTTCATACATGCAACCCTTTGAAAAATTGTATAGGGCAGACTCCAGCTCCCCACCCATCCAAGCCCCCATTTTTAAGCTGTCAGGTATGCACTCACATACACACACAAATCTCTTTGTTTTAATGTAAAAAATAGTAAGTGAGTATGATCAGGAAATACCACAATCACAAACCGCAGACAACCCTGTGGCACCACGAGGAAGAGCAGCTCAACCATCACGAGACACCAGGATCACAAATTAAGCAAAGCAACCAGCTCTCTCTTCCCCATCAAGATGATTGCAATACTAGATCAGACACAAAACAACGTAAACCAACATAGAACAATTACAGACTACCACAATGGGAGTAACAATAAACAAAAAGTCAACAACAACAGAAACACCGCCTTAGAACGGACAGCAGCCTAAGCCACCGGGGGGGGGGGGCTTAAATGCATTTTACTGGTACCAAATCTTCGCCCTAGATTCTGCTGATGTTGAAGTACAAGAACTGTTCAGCTCGCATGGAGGCCATCTAACTAATGCAATGTACCATCATGGAGAAACACTCTAATCAAATTAACACATGAAACAAAGAAAAGGGCTCATGACTCACAGAAAGTCATGGCTAAAGAAAACCTCAAGTTGAGCCACGGTGGGTCCAGCTACAGATAAGCATCAGGCACCAACCCACCGATTAAAGCTTTACGTCAGAGCCGTCATAGAGTCTGAGGTCTGACCCACCGTCGTGCAATTAAAGAGGAAACCATAGCTATAAACCGTGATTGATTAAGATGTGCAATGAAAGATGGTACATATTATAGATATGCTACAAGTAAATATTGTACATTGGATATTATTTTGTAACTATGTTATAATAGAAATAAACATATATAATAAAAGAAAAGAAAATGCGGAAAATGAGGGTTTTTTTAAAAAAAACACACATTAAAAATCTGTCATAAGTAAAAATTCAAAAGTTTGGTGTTTTTTAAGTCGGCTAGATGGGTTTGTAATCACCTTAGTTGCCTGTAGTCTAATTCGATAAAAAAAACTGCACTCAAAACACTGGTCGCACATGTCATTTTTGGGTCCAGGCTTTTGTATATTGGACATCCGTAAACAGGTGCTTTGATCAACGGTGAAGATCTAGATTAAATGCCGCGTTCGTTTGCTAAGACAAAACAGTCTGTAGACAAAGTGCACTAGCCACAAAAGCATATATCAAACTCAATTGGCATTTTTTTTATCTTGAAATAATTTTAAGTTCCTCTGCATTATCGTGTTGCCATTTGTCAAAATCACATATTTAATTATTGTTTTAAATACAAACTAATATACTGTAAATTTAGCATCATATGCAGGAACAGCCTAGTCTCAGGCTACTTTGATTGCTCTGACAGATTGAATCATTCGCAGTACATACACACGAAGAACTGTAAAAAGGATATTAATGTATCTTATGATACACATAAATATCTAGTCTCTAGAGTGAAAAAACAGAAACCAAGACAAAAATCATATGGATATATGAAAGCTGTTTTGACATCAGCAGTAACACATTTCAAGTGAAACTTATGGACGCAACTATTAATCTGTATTGGAAATCCATCAGAATTTAAAGGGTTAATATATTTCCTTTGCCGTCTGTTTCATTCGTCTGCTTATGTTCTTAGGTACTCAATATTGCAAACAATATGGACCCAGATCAGACTGCCCCAGGGGAGCAGTCTGGTCAGGGTTCAGAGTGTTTGCTCCCATCATCAAATTAAATCTGAAGTGCAGTAGATGTAAAAAGCAGACGACATTTTCAAGGCAAAAATATTGTCAAGATATGGGTTAACACTTTGTATTCTGGGGACCCATAAACGAAAACGTCTGCAAACAGTGAAGATCCAGGTGAAATGCAGCATGATGCTACAGCTCATCAAGGTCTACACTGAATAAGATTTTCAGACAAAATAATACAATATATTTTTGGAAAATTACAACCTGACACCCCTAGATATGTGTAAAATGGAGTATCCCAAGTTTATTGAATAAAATCAGAAGGAAGAATCCATACGTTTACAAAGGGTTAATATCATTTCAAAGACATTCTTGAGAAAAAAATACAAATAGCGCACAAAGAATTAAATCGCAAACCACTATAGACGGTCTAAAATTGTAAAAAACATTTTTTAAGAATCTATTCATATGTCTACAAATAGTAACCCTAGACGTATGCGCGAGACTCGTGGGTGGTAATGACAAGCAAACTTATTTCTTGCTGTTAAAGAAATACATATCTGGCACAGTTGTCGAATGTCTTTAACGAGGCAAATTTCCTCTGACGATGTGTAATTTTAGAGAAAAGAGTAGGGCCACATCAAAACTTCAAAGTCCATTTTGGGCATCACCCAGAGCTCCAACTTAGAGCATGTCAAATATACTGAGCCAAACTTCTAACGCAACATTGTTTTATTTTGATAATATCTTTGTCCTTAAGCATGCGATAGGCATATTGGTTTCCCTAAACAAAAGTTAATTAAGTTTAATCGACACCTTTTGGTTTTAACAATATGTCGCGTTCAAGCTTCAAAGTAAGAAAGACAGCAAGGATCAGGAATCGATACAATCAAGTACAATGTACCACACCGTTCCCAGGATCCCAAATGGGAAAGTAACAAAATCATAATAAACATCACAAACAAGAGCCAAAGGGTCAGCCCTTTCCCTTCAGGTGACCACAAGGCAGCAATGAACAGCAATGAACAGACGCGATAGCATGACAAACACAAGACATAAATAACACAAATGATCCACTAAAAGAAGTACCGCCATGGAACGGTCAGTAAAAATTTTTACTGGATGGCTTCCACTCAATATAATACAATGGTCAAACAACTACAACATTGTTAGCAGCTTTATCTCAGAGATCAAACTTAGAGCATGTCAAATATACTGAGCCAAACTTCTAACCCAACATTGTTTTATTTTGAAAATATCTTTGCCCTTAAGCATGCAATAGGCCAATTGGTTTACCTAAACAATATTTCAATTAGTTAGGCATCGAAACTTTGGTTTAAACGAGTTGCATTATAACTTTGGCTCAGAATATATAGTACACATTTTTATTTAGTGTCAACATCCCAATAGAAATATACTCAATTGTACATTTTCAATATTTGACCAATAAACCTAACTCCAAAGATTGAGTGCGCCAGTGCGTGCGTGCGTAATGCCTTCAATTTGATTTGCAACAAGCCCACTTTCAGATAAAAAAAAATGATCCCTGGTCCCAACCGAGTATAAAGACAAAATGCAAACTGTATGCCATTCTGATTGTAAACCTACATACTTATAATATAAAAAACACACACGTTAATATTGAAACAAAAATCATTAAACGATAAAAAAAACTTATGTGGGGGTGAACCCAAGAATGCGGCGTGCGCGCCTAGCACTGCAAATCATAAAAAAGCTTGTAAAATTACACAGCATGTACAGAGATAATTACAAAATCAGGACTTTTTGACGAAATATCAATATAATCCCATCTTATAGTGACATAGATCTTAATTACAGTTTTCAAATTGGATTCACGTGACATTTCTAGCAATGACAGGTGACATTTGAAGATGCATTTCTATTTCGTATGTCGATATTGACTTATTGTTAATATAAGAATAGGCTGTCCTTTATACCAGTCTACAGACTAGATCAGTTGAAGGGCTTTCAAACCGCTCTTAATGAGCAGGTAGTCAGCACAGTGTACTACAGTAAAACCAATGTAGAACCTATGTAAAACATATGTAAAACCTGTGTAAAACGGCCACTCATAAATAGACAAAACAAAGATCTTAATGACAAACGGTAGCTTAATGAAGGTCAAAAGTATTGCAGAATGCTCCCATTGGAGCATTCTGCAATACTTTTGACCTGCATTAAACGATAATTGGTCTTGAAATCCAATTTGTTCTTTTTGAGAGTGGCCGTTTAAGACAGGTTTTAAAGTGATTGGCATGTGAGTACAGCGAAGATTTAAAATAGTCTGTGCACCCCCACAGTGTAAGCAGAGTCTTAGTTTTCTGCTTGAAAAAACGTTCAGCCCATGGCTACCACAGAAAAAAAAGAAATCTGCGAACAGCGTTTTGGATAGAAGGTCGAAAGTATTGCGGAACATTCTGCAATACTTTTGACCTGCATTAAGCGATAATCGGTCTTGAAAACCAATTTTGGTCTTCTTTTTGAGTGGCCGCTTATTTTAGGTTTTACAGTATTTCACTTGACTTTTGGAAGTAAAATGCAACTAAAAGACTAGTGTTTAATTGCGTGTCTTGAGGGCTCATTCTAGCCCTTTGAAATGCCCTTAAACTATTTTCTGTCACAGGGCTACACCCCTTGTCCCATACAGGGGGTGGGGGTACCACAAAAAAAACCAAAAGTGCGTACTCTATAAAAAAAATGCCACAAGAACGCGCTTGCATAGCCATACGTTCTTGGGCCCATATAGAAAGTTCGCCTGTACATGACATAACATTGAGCAGCCATAAAAAACGAATGGCTGAGACTGCTCTTGTCGCGATTATTATGAAACCACACTGATTAACGTTGCTCGGACGTACCATTGTCGATTAAAGCTATTAGTACTTCCATAATAGCTTTGTAACAACGTTGCTACTGTCCTGCCAGCCAGGAGTGACAGTGACGTCATGGTTTGTTTAAAAAATCATCAGGGACTTAGAATCAATAGAGCACTTGTGTATTAATCCTATCCATAGGATAGGATTAATACACAAGTGTTCTATGGATTGGCGGTAGCTCAAGTGGATTGTACAAGGTAAAATTTTATTTAACTATTATAAACAAAATATTACGTCACTGTCACTCTAGGTTGGCGCGACAGTACGACTGACGAAGTGCTCGCTATATGCCTAGTACCTAGCTTCTTTATAAAACATATGCTGATTTGCTTTTCTCTCTCTCTCTCTCTCTCTCTCTCTCTCTCTCTCTCTCTCTCTCTCTCTTTTGCCGTCATGATGCCTATACATATGTTATATTAACTATATATCCGCGCATATGTAACAAACTATGTCATCTAAGCTTGATAAACAAAGATATGGTATATTATGTTATGATATTTTGTCACTTATCGTATTTTCGAACAACAAAGGATCAGACATTCAGAGCCCTCGCTGCTCATGTGTACAAAGTATGACTGTAGATCAAGACTCAGACCAAATTTTAGACCCAGACCCTCAGGTTTACAGTAGACACATCAGCATGTGCGTTTATTAGAGGTTGTACATATAAGATAAGGGTACACTGCCTTAAATATTCATAAAATCTGGCCCCGCCTTTTGTGGGGAGAGCATAAATTTTTCATCAGAGCTAAGATGACGTCATTCTTCAATATTCGTTGATTGACATGTGTTATGGCGTGTTTGATTAAAAGATTCGAGTCATATTCCGTTTTATGGAGATGGCCAAGGTGACAAATTCCGGTTTTGCCTCTTGGACCCCTTGAAGAGTTATCTATATTAGATAACAAGTTGTTTTGTAGTTTGCCAGTTTAAAGGGATATAGTGTGGGATTGAGATGGGAAACATGTAGTTATAATTCATTGAAACTAACCGGCAAGGATGTTATTTTAAATGAGGCTGGTTTGGTAAATTTTGTATGTAAAGTTTTCGAACAATGTATTAAAATGTTAACATTGTCGTCTATGAAAACCTAATAGTGGAGTGCAACGGCCAACCATAAGGAGTTGGTATATTGTCTACAGGCGTTGTGAGCAAGCTTCTAACGTTCGTTTCTGGCTGGGTTGCGCGCAACCATAGCCTCTCCTGAGCTCTCGTATACATCCCTGTATTTAATTTATGCGAGCAACGAAGGCTCTGGCGAGACTGTGCCAAAATCTATTGAGCTGGCTTGTAGATTTTGCTGCTGTTCCAATGAGTACCCACAACACATGTTTTTGGTTGAGAAATAAGAAAACTGTACTGCGACCCTTCTCATTATCTAGAAGTCCTGAAAGTGATTTAGCTGTGCATTCAATCCGCCCTCTTCCATTGACATAACAGCACTAATATAATGCCAACTGAAATGGCAGTACAATCCTTAGATCCTTATTAATCTTTATTAGCCTATTATGGTTTTTTTCTGCGGTTTTCATGAGGACTTCAAATCACGCTTGCCATTTTCAATGTGCACACCGTCAAGAGAAAACAGTTTATGCAATACGCGGACAAAAAGGCGCAGATAGGTTAGCATTGACGTAGCACCCATTACGCAGGTTACGCACGAGCGTAATAAAAAAAGTAGAATTCAGGGGAGGTCACTTAATGTGATAAAATTGATTTTCCATACTATAAGGAACTGCTCATAAAGGAAAAAAAAAATCCGCCCCACTCATATTGGAAATCTTCACTCGAGATCAGTTTCTGGCAACGAAATATGAAGCTTGTATGAGGGTCTGGATGGGGTATAATGATTAGTGAATAATAGCCCTATTTTATAATGAAAAGTGAAATAATGAATAGTGAATATTGAGGGCCTAAAGTTTAATGAATAATCCTATCTTTTTTAATGAATTGAAGAAAAAATTAATGAATAGTGAATAATCAGATTTCTTTGCCACCTCTCTTACTTTACATGAATAATTGGTCTTATTTTAATGAATAACCCAAAAGTTTAATGAGATGAATAATGGGCTAAATTTTTAATGAATAGTGAATACCAGACCCCCCCCCCCCCATCTAGACCTTCTTGTATATGATTGACTCTTTCCTTGCTAGTGGCGACTATTGTCGTCGGCAGATGACCTTTGTAAACAGTTTGGATCCAGATCAGAACCGACAAAACGTCGGTCCTGATATGGATCCAAACCGTTTGACACTCTGATTGTGTTCCTTAAAGATATTTAGAAAGAGTTGATTTTGAAACTAGAGGACCTGAAGGTCCTGCATTGGGTCCCAAGAGCTTAATAATGTTAAATTAGGTCAAGGTCAACCTAGGCTTATTATTTAAACATGTATATTTGCTTTACCATATATGGGCCCGACGCCATTTCGGTCAAGTGACCTAAGCAAATGTCACATCTATTAAGTTTTTTTTTCAGCCCAGCGTTTTCTGAGGAAAAGATGTTAAGATATGTTTGTGGCAGTCCAAAATGGGTGATCTTAAAGTCAGTTTGACCTTTGGTACTTATATAAATTCATCGTCCCATTAGGTTAAACATTTCTCGTAAGTAGGCAGTTTATGGATTCAACTTTATCAGGTATGGAAAAATGACCTTTTCAAGGTTTTTCCATATAAATGCATTAGGAATCAAATATGACATTGCCGTAAAGTAGGCCAAGGTCATCATAGGATCATAATTTGTGCAATCTTGGTAGGGATCACATCCCCAACGCTACATACCAAGTCCCAAGGTCATCAGCCTTCTGGTTCTGGAGAAGAAGATTTTATACAAGTAACATTACCTCTAATTCCAGTGGCAATCATCGCTAAAAGCCACATGCTTAGCAAATTGATTTCATGCATCTTTTCAAAGAAATGTATTTTGTGGTCCTCGTTATTGTAATGTAGTACTTTATGTCCTTTCTAGTTTTGCAAGCATCTCGCCGAGGAAGAGAGAGATAGATGATGTATTTTAATTGTGTTCTTGCTGTCTTGTTGGTATGTGTATTCTGTGTATCTTCCTCATGGTGCCGTGGGTGTATCTGTGATCTGAGAGTGTGGCATTTCCTGGTCATAATAACTTTTGTGGAGACGCTTTCTTTAAACAATACATGATTACAGGCACACATATTGCCTTATATTTTATAACCGTATACAGTAAAACCTGTCTACAGTAAAACCTGTCTTAATCGGCCACTCAAAATAGACAAAATAAAGATCTTAATGACAAATGGTAGCTCAATGAAGGTCAAAAGTATTGCAGAATGCTCCCCTTGGAGCATTCTGCATTACTTTTGACCTGCATTAAGCAATAAGTGGTATTGTAAACCAATTTGGTGTCTTTTTGAGAGTGGCCGTTTTAGACAGGTTTTACTGTACCATATTGGAGATGCCCGATTTTATTTGGATTTTAAATAAAACTTTCTTTTCCAAGTTTCCACCTTCAGTTTTCGAAGATATTTTATCTTAGATGAGCCAAATTTGGCGAGCACAAATAGTTATTACTGTGTTTGATATTGCGAATAATTTGAACATTGTATTCTTTGACTTTTCGCTTACTGTAAAGGCGGCACCTCATGCATGCGTAATTAGGACTCGTCAACCTTAGACATAGGTAAAAGCTGAAAATGAGGCGTGGTTTTATTCAAAAGTAACTGTATCATCTTGCGCCATTATCTCAGTATAGACGCAAAGCACATTATTTAGTCCTTAAAACGCCAGCAAAATAACTGCATCTAAAATGTCTATTTAACATAAGCATAGAGGCAAACATTGTGGACCCAGACCAGACTGCTCCTACAGGAGCAGTCTGATCTGGGTCCACACTGTTTGTCTATGACTGCTCCTACAGGAGCAGTCTGATCTGGGTCCACACTGTTTGTCTATGAGTCTTCAAATATTTTAGTGGACGACAAAAACATACATTTTGTGATTATGCGCTTTAAGGGTTAATAAATATGAGTTAAGTGTGTATACAGATAGGATTTTCATGAAATGCACGCACGTTTGTGGCCTAAAAAATTATATATCCTTACCAAATTATGAATAAAACCTGATTTCCCTTCCTTAGCAGATGAGATAGCCAAACCACGCCCAGATATGAATATTAAAGTTGCCGCCTTTACAGTAAGCGAAAAGTCTATTAATATACAGAAATCTAGGCAACAATAGTTCAGTATTTCACCCATGTTCTGATGTCAAAACAGAGCGCGCATGAAATTTATCATGATTAATATGATATTAATATTTAAAGTAGTTTGGCCTCCTTATCTGAAATAAGTAGTCTGTGAGTTATAGGAAAACCACAAGCATATCTTCATGCCATCATTTACACAGAATACAGCGGCAGTATGGGAGCCCATCACGGAGGAAGAAGCAACGTTAATCTGAGAATCATATAAAATCTTAATACGCATATTCAGCCAATTAAAAAAGCGAAGATCATGCGCGGATCAAGAGGGGGACAGGGGATCCGGACCCTCCCCCCCCCCCTGAAAAATCACAAAAATAAAGGGTTTCTTAGCAATACTTGACCGGATCCCCTGAAATTCTCAAAATTCTCAAAGCTACCAAGCCTGTATTCCGTGACGCACTAGCGTCGGCCCATCAACTAAACGCCGTTTTTGCTGGCGCGTCGATGATAGCCCGCTTATAGCGGTATTTGGATCTTCTCTCCCCTCTCCAACAAAAAAAAATCAAACAAAAAAAAAAAAACGTTTCCTGAGTTGGACCCCCTCTGGCAAAACTTTCTGAATCCGCACATGGAAAATGTCTAAAAGCAACTGAGTATGGCCAGGAAATGTCACAATTACGAACTTCAGAACAACCCATGACACCGCGAGGAAGAGAAATAGAAAACTAAGTGCCACATGACAGCAACAAGACAATTAAAGTAAAGCAACCCAGCGAGGTGATTGCAAAGCTAGAAAAGACACTAAGTACTGCATAACAAAAGAAGGACAAAATACAAAACTCCCACACACAATGAGAGCAACAATAATTCAACTACAACGGAACCGTCGCCAGTGGGAAATTTAATGATAATACTACTTACACACAGTACACTGTGTCTAAAATGGTAAGTGAGTATGATCAGAAATACCACAATCACAAACTGCAGACAAACCCATGGCACCGCAAAGCAAGCCATACACCACTAAGACCAGATACTATGTTTTCTCCCTTTTTGGTCAGGCGAGGGACAAAAATGCCTGAAATTAAAAAAGAAAATACATATATATATTTGTGTAAGTTATTGTATGGCTTGTACGTCTGTATGAGGGAACTTATAAAAGCTCGTGTATGATCGCCCATACACACGCAACACTATAAAATAACTTGCTTATTGAACCAGTATGGCTTTGTGCGTTGCGATGTTGTTTTTTTGGCGTTAAACATTGGAATATCAATGAGTGATATTCCAATGTTTTACATCAAATGTCTCACAATTCACAAAGCGAAAATGCATACTGGTGCAATAAGAAAGTTATTGCATGTTGTGTGCGTATGTACGGGAGATAACAACTCGCTATTTTAGCTCGTGGATTATCTTCCCGTACATACGCACAAAACATACAATAACTTAAACGTTTTTATTTATTCATTCATTTACTTGTTTATTCATTTTTTGGCATGTATACTCGATGTGCATATTGCAACTGATCCTTCAATGTTCGATGATTTTATAGGGTGTGCACTAGACTGACTCCAATCCTTAAACACTTTTTCATCAATGTGTCATATCATATACTTGTAGCCAGTCTAACTCTGATGGCTGAGAGCCATCAGAGTTAGACCGGCTACAAGTACAATGTATATAGAGGTAGTTCAATCATTCAACTGCAGGTACTGCGGTTAGACAAAAGTTGATCAAACTCACTCTGGTTTAGTGTCACGTGATCACTTATCTATCTTCCTGTTCCTGTTTAGCCCTTGTCTGCGCATGTCCAGTTCCTGCTGGTCAACCATACCTTTTACTTTGGTCGATACTGGTTCTCCGCATTTGCCAAACTCTTAAAAATTAAGAAACCAGTATTTTGTTTCGATGGCAGTGATTGGCTGCCGATTAAATGTTTAACAAGTGACGGGAACCAGACTTACCCGGACTAAAGTTCTGTTGAATGATCGAACTACCTCATTATATGACACATTGATGAAAAATTGTTTTAAGGACTGGAGCCAGTCTAGGTATGTGCGAGCGTATGATTCTTCAATAAAATGGTACATAGTGTTTTTTTGTAATTTATTACTGGGATATTTCGAGTCAGTCTGTAGCCTGGCTTGTTTTGCCAGATTAGGATATATTTATTTCTAAATTTAGGTCAAGGTTTACTACTATTGTCGATAATTCTGGAACAAAATGCCTTAAAATATGTCTTTGTCGTATATCATCTGACTTGGTTTCCAGACAGTTCAATAACCCTTTAAAATACCCCCCCCCCATTTTTTTTATTCTGAAAATGTAGTCTGCTTTTTCATATGCACTGTAGACCCGGACTTTTCATCGAAGCAAAAACTATGAACCCTGATCAGTCTCATCTGGGTCCATTATGTACATATGCAGGCGAAATAAAGGACGACAAAACTGTGGCTGTTGGGAAAAGGATTAACGAGAATAGAAGACAATTATCTGAAACAAAAATAAAACTCTACTGCGCTAATCAATCTTTCAGTGAAAAGGATATTTGAGCTGCGGCGTGTGATTTCCAACAAGTTGGCATTTTGACAAGTGTAGACTCGGACGAGCCTCCGCAGCCTCCTATTAAGCTTAGAAACTCCAAATGGTGTTCAGTCAGTAGCTTAACAATAATAGAATACTCAAGCGACTGGCAAAGGCTCTGATCAGACTGCGCGTATGCGCAGGCTGATCTGGGGCTTTGCTGGTCGCACATACCAAATTGTTGGAAATCTCATGCACTGGCTCATTTCTAAGGATAATATCTATGCGTTCAATAACAGGCCAATGAGTTGACATTGTTGTTCAAAAGTTGACATCGCCATTAAGGAAATAAATGTGACCAATAGAAACATAAACGAGTATGACCAGAAAATGCCACAATAATAAACCACATGCCATCGTGAGGAAGAGACACAGAAAACTATTAACAACACGACAACAGGAACAGAAATAAAGTAAAGCAACCAGCTCTCAGCGTGCATTGCATGCGCGGATTCAGAAAGTTTTGCCAGAGAGTGTCCAACTCCGACAATTTTTTTTCTTGTTTTTTCCCCCTTTTTTAGAGGGGAGAGAGGATCTAAATACCGATAAAAGCGGGTCATCATGGAATGCTGACTTGGTAGCTTTGTGATTTCAAGGAGATCCAGACCAGTATTGCTAAAAAAAACTATATTTTTGTGATTTTTCTGGGGGGCTCCCCCACTCTGGGTCCGCCCATGCATTGTGTCTGATACATTGTGTACATACCAAGGTATATAACCGTGTAATGTGTCCGCGTAAAATGTTCAGCAAATGAAGTTGTGCATTTCATGTGCGGATCCAGAGGGGGGCAGGGGTTCGGATCCCCTTCACCCTGAAAAATCACAAAAAAATAGTGTTTCTAAGCAATACTGGTCCGGATCCCCTAAAAATTAAAAAAAAAAAAAAAGGCTACTAAGCCAGCATTCAATGTTAGGCCATCATCGACACGCCAGCGTTTCGCTGGCGGGTCGATGATGGCCCGCTTATTGTGGTATTCTGATCCTCTCTAAACAAAAACAAAACAAAACAATAACGTTGTCAAATTTGGACCCCCTCTGACAAAACGTTCTGGATTCGCGCAAGGCAAGGTGGGATCTTGGTACTTATCACAAATGCGCAACCCCCCCCCCCCCCCCCCCCCCCGTACGTATCCTTTGGAGATAGAGGTCAAACATCATCCTTATACATACGGCAGCGCCTTAGTTCATCGACAATGCGATAATTTCCAAACGCTCGTGTGTTGGTTCATTTCTTTTGTAAAATGTATCTTGCCTGGTATTTCTCTATTGAAACTTTCAGACATTTGAAGTGGGATGAATTCCTTCGAGAAGAGCTTTTTTGTACTATACATAAACGACATTTCTATTAATAAATGTCTCGTTTTTACAAGCTTTCTGATACAATCAGCTTTTGTTGGTGTATATGTGTAGGTGGTGTGTCATTTAAATAGGGCGAGTATTCCATATTTCCAAAGGCACTCAATTAAAAAAATAATAACAAAACAAGTGAATTAAAATGGCCAGATAAGGCCACAATAACAGATCACAGACTAGACCATGGCACCAAGAGGAGAAGAGACTAAAACACAAAGATATCCTTATAAAAGCAAGAATATGCAAATTTAGACATTTTCGCGAGATTTATTTTCGCGAAAAGCATTAGAAGACATATTAGCGACATTAGAATTCGCGACTGGAGCACGCTTCCAATTGCATGATTAAACTACATGAGTAAACGACAGAGCGATTTCGCCAAATGCGAGGGTTTCATTTTCGCATCTGCGAAGTTTCGCGAAAATAAAACCCTCGCGAAATTATCTGAATTTTAAAGTACAAGTATGGCATGGTAAAGCAAACACAACACTAACATGGGAAATGAACTAACTACAACGGAATAACTTATAACTTTCTCAGGGAGGCAATTGTTAGAAAGAACACAAAAAGAAATATGACTGTATAACAAAACCGGGATTGTACACGACACACCCCACCAATGGAGCCTGTCATTGGGCTTTCTTATCCAAGTACTACTGTTCTCTTGAAACCCTGATTTTGTACCAAACTTTGGTTTACTTACTTCTGGTCCTCCGGATTGCAATACAGAACAAAACAAAGATATTTTAGCTGTATTATAATACATTAAAGATGTCCAAAGATTTAATCAAAACCAAGCCTCCTTAGCCCTTAAGCATATTGTCACGAAACTTCATAAGAAGATAGATCGTATTAACTTATCTGAGCCAATACTTTAAGCCTCACCTTCACATGTACCACTGATCAAAATTCAAAATAAATTCTAAATATGTTTCAAAATGCTCTCTTTTAAAATAGCACACGTGGTTCTTCTTCAATGAGCGAAATGGGAACCAGAACTTAAGCATCTCCTCCAGAACAACTGATTCTTTAAATTAATTTCTGATAAATGTTTCTAGTTATGTTTGTAGTTATGTCCTCTACCTCGGATTTTAACATCTTCTTAGAGACCTCGGCCCAAAATTACAATGCCTCCTTAAAGTTAAGGAAGACTGAAGTTTAGTATTGATTTTTAGGATACGAAAAATAACGTCTCAAAGTCTTAAAATCAAAATTGTTTTATGTATACTGTCGATCACGATGATATCTTTGACCATATGTACTGCACCGCCCTGGCAATTTATATAACATTTAAAATGCCATGTCGAAATATCAATACTTAGCTAAGGTAGTACTTAACTTTAAGTAAGGATTGGAATTTTTGACCCTGTGAACGTGTATGTTTGAGCCTTATATTCAAACGGAATGGCTTATGGGCAATGTCATCATAACGGGACAATATTTATCACAGTCCCGCTTCTAACCATAATTGTCAGGCATTGTGTTGTCAGGATTAATGGCAGATGAGGTTTTCCAAATGATGCACTGGTACTGCGCACGTTTGACACCTTCGAGACACACAGCTCTTGGAAGTGGTAGTTTTTGCAATGCAGTTTTTTTCTTCCAAATATCCACTACGTCAACGCAATGAGTCGAACAATAACGGTGACTGGCTAATACAAAGTAAGATCAGGAATCGATACAATCAAGTATCACACCTGACCCAGGATACCAATGGGAAAGAAACAAACTCACAGTTAGACATCACAGACGAGAGCTAAGAAGTCAGGACAATATACAAATATATTACTCTAGTGCATCCGCCACAGTGCTTTCTATGGGCACTGAGCCGAGGTGAAAAAACGCTTCGTGGATAGAGTCACTAGCATAGCTAAATGCCTGCCAATACGATTTCTTGCTCTTTCCTTACATTGAACTAGTTAATATAAGCACCTGAAAATGCATGGAATTCGATCAGAGCCCTGGTTGTGACATCACCAATGCCACATTGACATCTTTAATAAGTGTTCTGATCTTAGAAACTTGATGATATATGAGCAAGACTGTTTCAGAAACTGTAAAATATCAACACTCTGCAATTGTTTTTATATATGTTTTATTTAAGCGGCGAAAACAAAATTCGCTCCTCTGCAAAACTGGGAGTAGGGTTGTGCATTAGCTCATATAAGACAAAATATTTAAGAAAGAAAAGCAAACTTTGGTTTTTGTATTCGTAAATTGAGTATAGGTTTGTTAAAGAGACTAAGTCTGCAACTATGAACATTTTTCGAATTTTTTTATTTTCTTTTTAAATCATTTGTAAAAGTAGAATTAAGTTATGTTTTCACAATAAATCTGTTCACTATAGCTGAAAACTGCACGGAAAAGTGAATTATCTTATAAAACAGGTGTGTTTTTCTCTTGTTGGTAATTATTTGCGTCCCTCCAATAATTATAGACAGGTAATTTTAACATAAATGCTGTTGTTTTGATACTGATAATTTGTTAAGATTTACGAAATTGGTAAAATATTTACCTGAATTTTATTTTTTTTACTGTGTTCTTGAAAAATAGAAACATTAGTTCTAAAATTAAAAGATAAAAGTTACAGACTATGCAGCTTTAAACGTAATCTAAAACGATATTCATTTATATTCTATAGGGAACAATGTTAAACACATATGATAATTTTACTCTTAATTCAATATTTCGGCCAAAGGCCTTTATCAAGAAAAACATGCACTTCAATGTCAACTACATAGTCTCTGTTCCACCATCTTGTAGTTGACATTGAAGTACATGTTTTCTTGATAATGGCCTTTGGCCGAAATATTGAATTAAGAGTAAAATAATAATGATAATCTAAAACGGTTTGAAACCGACTCAGAGCAGTCGTTAAACTAAATGATGATAGCCAAAATTACCACTTTTAAATTATAATTAAGTTCATGTAACGCACATAATACAACATGTAGCCGTAAACAGCTGTCATATATAGTAAAGTCATCCAGTAATTTGTAGACTATTAGAATGTTCATTGATTAGTTAGTTTTAAAGTCTTTTTTTCTGTAGCTCCAACTTTCAATTTTCTTATTCTCAAATGGATAAAGTAACATATGTAACAAGCTGTTACAGGCCAACACCCATGCTTACAGTGTGCAAACATCTCCTATTCGATGCACCTTGAATTGGTACATACGATAGAGTATATCTAAAAGAGTTTGAGATGGAGCAGGTCAATACTCAGCTTGCAGTCAAAATATTGTTTGGTGATTATTCTGTTTTTTATGAGATGAGGAGGACAATTATTTTACCAGAGAAGCAGAAATAATAATCGATATTGTATATGACTTGGATAAGAATTGGTTTAGAATATTTACATTAGAAAGGGATATTTACTAAATTGTACTGTTTAAATGTGAAACGATTATTTTCAATGTTCCTCTAGGATGTATCTTTATTTTAGAATTATTCATGTTAGGAAATATTAAAAATAAACATTCATAACAAAGGTATAGGGGCTTAATAATCATCAATACCTAAGACTTAGGCACCAGCTGCTGGAGACTTTAGCTAGGAAAACATGCGAAATATATTCATTTTATCCTGAAATATCATCTCTTACATCAAGTCAATGTCCTTGCTCATTAATTATGTCATGTAACATATGCTACAACCTTTAACAAGTGCTTCAATCTTGTTGTTAAACCTACAAATTCTATTATTATATTATTTATTAGCAAATGTTTTCATATATTTTTTACTTAAATGATGCCTACCAAATTCGGCTCCTTAAAATTGGGTTTAGCCTTTGGGTTGTTATATGCACGTATAAGACACTATATTTAAAGTATAAAAGCAAACTTTGGATTTTCTCTAACCAAAATGAGTTTGTTAGTACATGATAATCAAAACATTTTGGAAAATGCACATATCAGCTAAAAAGTAAATGATATTGGTCACAAGTTTCATGTTCAAAGGGTAATCTAATTAAAGTAACGTACATAACACCACAGGAAGCTGTAATTTTGCTCCAAAAGAATTTATATGTAGCTAAAGTTGTCAATATGCAGACCATATGAGTAATTAAAATAATTAGCAATCTTTCTGTAGCTCAAATTTTTAATTTTCTTTTTTTTCTAAATTTAATATGGTAACATATGTTACAGGCTGTCAGAGACTAACGCCCCGGCGAACATAGTGCAAACATCTATTAAAAGACGCAGCTTGGAATCCTCTTTTAGATAGGATAAGCTTGCAAAATTCCCCAGGGGGAGCAATAACATTCTCAGCCATCAGTCTAAAGGTGGCCCTATAAGCTGGATATTTATAGGAAATCTGCGGTATTTTGCATGCAAAATATAGTTATCGATAAATAATTCATTGTTAAAGTCAGGTAAAGCATTGAAGTAACCATCATATGACTAAAATAATTGATATTATGTTTAAAAAAAAGCGTTCGTGTTGGATAAATATGACCATACCAACACAAACTATAGCTTTTATTAACGGACAGTTTCTTATTATGGTCGCCATATTTATGACGTCATAACTAGCCTCAGACGCGGATTTGAGATGGGTGGCCACCTTTAAATTAAAGGTAAGACTCCACTGAAGGCTTTGATATAGGTCACCATAAATCGGCACACAATTCGCACGGGACCTATTTTTTGTCCCTAAGGGCCCTGACTATTTGTGCGTTGCGAGTTATTTGACGTTAACTTATACATCAGATTATCGTGATATTCCAATGTTTTACATCAAATGTATCACAATTCACAAAGTTGAAATGCATACTGGTGTAATAAGAAAGTTATTGCATGTTGTGTGCGTCTGTACGGGAGATAACCACTCGCTAAAGCTGGTGGGTTATTTTCTCGTACAATACTTTTATGCATTCATTTACTTGTTTATTTTGTTTTTGGCATGTATACTCGATGAGCATATTGTATCTTATCCTTCAGTGTTCGATTTTATAGGGTATGTACGAGCGTAATCTTCTTCAATAAGATGGTACATAGTGTTTAATGTAATTTATTACTGGGATAAATCGAGTCATTCAGTAGCCTGGCTTGTTTTGCCAGATTAGGATATATCTATTTTTGAATTTAGGTCAAGGTTTACAACTATTGTCGAAAATTCTTGAACAAAATTGTAAAACATCGTTTACAACTAATGCCTTAAAATAGGTCTTTGTCGTATATCATTTAACTTGGTTTCCGGACGGTTCATTAACCCTTTGAAATATCCCCAATTATTTTTATTCTGAAAATGTAGTCTGCTTTTTAAGTCTGCTGCATAGTTCAAATGCACTGCAGACCCGGGATTTGCATCGATGCAAAAACTATGGACCCTGATCAGTCTCATGTGGGTCCATATTGTACATACAGTAAAACCTGTGTAAAACGGCCACTCAAAAAAGATCAAAAATTGGTTTTCAAGACTTCTGTTGTATAGCCCTTTAAATGGAACACTGTTTTTCGGCAATAACATTAAATCCAAAATGCGAATTTTATATTTAATTGGAAATATATATTTAAACCAATAAACCCTGATCAAAAATATTTTTTGGAAGTTGCAAGCATTTTCATAAATGCTCTGATAGGATGGAATTTTAACATTCTAAATGTTTTAGGCCAAATAATATTCCCCTCTATTACCTTTAGCGAAACGGATCAATGACAATCAGTTGAACATATACCCATGTATACAATTTACAACAATGCTTCAGTGGTTTTAAATGTAGCTACATATTGGCTTGCGTTGCCGTTTATCAGCCTAGTCAATAATATTTCAGATATTATTTCCAACATTGTCACAAAAATGATGACCCAAAAGAAAGGCCATTATTCGTAGACCTATAAAAGCAGCTTGGATTGCATCGTAAGCCGCACAATTTGATGCCTTCAACAAGATGATCGTCTGCTGTAATCTCTAATGGACATTTTATAGATGAACAAACACTGGTATATCTACCCCAGGTGTATTGCACCGACAGTACAAATATAGGTACTGAAAGGGTATTTTCATACTAACAAAAACTAAGTTATTTATTTTTACAATCTATCAGAGCTGTAAAATAGATATCATTCTCCGCCAAAATTTAAATCTAGTTAGGAATTTACTATTTCCATGCGCATGCAAACTTTCAGTGTGAAGTATTTTTTATGCAAAATTTTAAAAACGAAAAACTGTGTTCCATTTGAGGTGCAATATACATGTACCAGTAATTATCGTTTAATGCAGGACAAAAGTATTGGAGAATGCTCAGGAGCATTCTGCAATACTTTTGACCTTCATTAAGCCATCTTTTGTCATTACGATCTTTGTTTTGTCTATTTTGAGTGGCCGTTTTACACAGGTTTTACTGTATGCAGGCGAGATAACGGGCGACAATTTAGCATAGAAGTCAATTATCTGACACAAAAATAAAACTCTACTCTACTCTACTAATCCATTCCAAGGATAGTTTTTATGCGTTCAATAACAGGCCAACGAGTTGACCTTGTTGTTCAAAAGTTGACATCGTCATTAAGAAAATAAATGTGACCAATAGAAACATAAACGAGTATGACCAGAAAATGCCACAATAACAAACCACATGCCGCCATGAGGAAGAGACACAGAAAATTATTAACAACATGACAACAGAAACAGAAATAAAGTAAAGTGTGCATTGCATGCGCGGATCCAGAAAGTTTTGCCAGAAAGGGTCCAACTCTGACAACTTTTTTTTCTCGTTTTTTCTTCTTCTTTTTTAAGAGGGAAGAGAGAGGATACAAATAGCGATAAAAGCTGGCCATTATGGATTGCTGACTTGGTAGCTTTTTGATTTTCAAAGAGATCCGGACCAGTATTGCTAAAAAAACAATATTTTTGTGATTTTCCAGGGCGGGATCCCCCAATCTGGGTCCGCCCATGCATTGTGTCCGACACATTATGTACATACCAAGGTATATAACCGTGTAGAGTGTCCGCTTAAAATGTTCATTTGAAGCTGTGCAACATATTTTGTACATTTCATGTGCGGGTCCAGAGGGGGGACAGGGGTTAGGACCCCCATCCCCCTCTGAAAAATAACAAAAATATAGAGTGTCTCAACTCATTCGTTTTGCTAGAGCATCTAGCTATGTTGCTGACTTCAACACTCGCAATTAATTGTTAACTCAGATACTTCTTAACCAGGTATCATAAACTTCGCAAAACATTTTTTCAAAATTTTATAGACGATACTATGATTTGATTTCTAAATTCCAAGTTGGACTTAAATCTGCCTTGCGCCAAGGACTTTCGTAACCTGATTTCTATGGTGACTTGGTGTATAAATTGAAGAAGATTGTTGACTCTAATAATTTTTCAGCGCAGTTCATTAAAATAATTTCCCATTATAAAAGATTGGCTATAACATTAATGTATTGCAACAGACTGCATGCTTGGTGGTCAACCCAATCACGGTTGGCAACTTTGCATTCCTCTTTAATTGCACGCCGGTGGGTCGGACTTCAGACTCTATGATGGTTCCGACTTAAAGACTTATCTATTGATAAGATGGTAGGGGCCTCATGCTTTGGCTGTTTGTTGGGTCCACCGGGGTTTACCTGTTGGAGTTCTTTTGCTCCGGTATTCAGTTTTATTTACTGTTGAGTCCTTATCTTTGCTTTATCTCCTTGTTATATCTTGATTTATATGTTTTAGGAGATGATGCATTGATAAGTTAGGGGTCTTTCATGCAAACCAAATATATATGCGTCTTGATCCACATCTGAATTAAGGGTGAGGTTGGCGCCGTTAAACCGGTTTAAGCCCTCCAGTAAAATATTTTACTGACCGTTCCAAGGCGGTACTTCTTTTGTGGATCTTTTATGTTTTTGTTCTGTCTTGTGTTTGCTATGTCTTTGTGCGCGTCTGTTTATATGTGATTTGTGGTCACCTGCTGAGAAAGGGCTAACCTCTTGGCTCTCGTTTGTGGTGTCCAACTGTGAGTTTGTCACTTTCCCATTGGTATCCTGGGTCAGGTGTGGTACTTGATTATATCCATTCCTGATCTTTGCACTCTCACTTACTTAGCAATACTGGTCCGGATCCCCTAAAAAATCACAAAGCTACCAAGCCAGCATTCAATGTTGGGTCATCATCGGCACGGCGTTTCGCTGGTGGGCCGATGATGACCTGCTTATAATGGTATTCGGATCCTCTCTCCCCTCATCAGCTAAAAATGTCAAATTTGGACCCCTCTGACAAAACGTTCTGGATCCGCGCATGGTGGGATTTTGGTACATATCACAAATGCGCGAAAGCCCCCCCCCCCTCCCCCCCATAAACGCCCAGGGAGACGTATCCTTTGGAGATAGAGGTCTAAAATTTGGTCCGACTCTTCATCTTAATATACTAATTCATCGACAATGCGATAATTTCCAAACTCTCGTGTGTTGGTTATTTTCAAATGTATCTTGCCTGATTTTTCTCTATTGAAACTTTCAGACATTTGAAGTGGGATGAATTCCTTCGAGAAGAGTTTTTTTGTACTATACATAAACGACATTTCTATTAATAAATGTCTCGTTTTTACAAGCTTTCTGATACAATCAGCATTTGTTGGTTTATGTGTGTGTAGGTGGTGTGTCATTTAAATAGGGCGAGTATTCCAGATTTCCAAAGGCACTCAATAAAAATCAACATTACAACAAGTGAATTAAATGGCCAAGGCCCTGAATTACAATGACTCCTTAAAGTTAAGGGAGAATTGTGTTTAGTATTGATTTTTCAGGATGCGAAAAATAACGTTTCAAACTTATTAAAATCAAAATAGTTTCATTTTTTCGGTAGATCACGAAGCTATCTTCGGCCATAAGTACTGCATCGATCCAGGCAATTTGTTTAGCATTTAATATAGCATGATGAAAAATCAATACTTAAGTCTTCACAAATTTGAAGGATGCATTGCAATTCCGGGCCCTGATAAAGCCACAATAAAAGATCACAGACCAACCCATGGCAACACGAGGAAGAGAGACTAAAACACAAAGATATTCTTATAAAAGCAAGAATACTGTAAATTCAGACATTTAGAATTTTATTTTCGCGAAAAGCATTAAAATACATATTAGGGACATTGAAATTCGCGACTGGAGCATGATTGGCATGATTAACTTACATGAGTAAACGGCAGAGCGATTTCGCCAACTGCGAGGGTTTCATTTTCGCAAAACTGTTTGCGAAAATAAAACCCTCGCAATATTTTCTGAATTTAGAGTACAAATATAGATTGGTAAAGCAAACACAACACATGGAAAATGAACCAACTACAACAGAATCACTTAAACCGTTCTCAGGGAGGCAATTGTTGCTGAACACAAACAAAATTATATATATAACAAAAATAGTAAGCGAGTATGATCAGGAAATACCACAATCACAAACCGCAGACAACCCCACGGCACACCGAGGAAGAGCCACTCAACCATCACGAGACACCAGGAAGACAAATTTAGCAAGGCAACCAGCTCTCTCTTCCCAATCAAGATGATTGCAATATTAGAATGGACATAAAGTAACGTACAAAAAAACGTAGAACGATTACAGACTCCCACAATGGAAGTAACAATAAACATAAAGTCAACAACAACAGAACCACCGCCTTAGAACGGACAACAGCCTAAGCCACCAGGGGGAGGGCTTAAATGCATTTTACCGGTACCAAATATTCGCCCTAGATTCTGCTGTTGTTGAAGTGCAAGAAATGTTCAGCTCGCACGAAAGCCTTCTAACTAATGCAATGTATCATCATGGAGAAACACTCTAATCAAATTAACACACCATGATGAAACAAAGAAAAGGTCTCATGACTAACAGATAGTCAGCTAAAGAAAACCTCAAGTTGAGCCACGGTGGGTCCAGCTACAGATAAGCATCAGGAACCGGGATTGTACACGACACACCCACCAATGGAGCCTGTCAATGGGCTTTCTTATCTAAGTACTGTTCTCTTGAAATAGGGAAAAATCCTGATTTTGTACCAAAATAGTAAGTGAGTATGATCAGGAAATACCACAATCACAAACCGCAGACAACCTCATGGCACCGCGAGGAAGAGCCGCTCAACCATCACGAGACACCAGGAAGACAAGCAAAGCAACCAGCTCTCTCTTCCCCATCAAGATGATTGCAATACTACAATCAAACTTTGATTTACTTACGTCTGGTCCTCAAATTATAATACAGAACAAAATAAAGATATTATATTAGCTGTATTAAGATAGGTACCCAAAGATTTAATTAATTTAACCAAGATGATTTTGATAGTGGTGTCAAATAGTTGCTTTATATACATTAATCTTGATAAAGTGTTCCAGGAAAGGGCTATACACTTTTATGCGCAGAACCAAAATTAAGGGATCCCTTGTATTTCTACAGGTACTTGGGGTTGCACTTCAGGGGGAATGGCAGCAGCTTCAGAGAGCAGAGATACGCAATATCATCGTCAGTATGCACGACAGGTGTTGTGTATGGGTTACTACACATGGAGGTTACACTCAATATTGACTTGGACACATTATTTTTTGTTCCTCGTTAAAACATGAAGTTGAAATGTGTCAGGAAAAATGTATGTTTACACCATTATATCCTTATATGCTTACCATCTACTGTGTATGAAGAGGGCGATATGATGTTGTCAAAACTTGTGTCCATTTATGCAATAAGATATGTTTTAATCTAATTATTGTATTAATAATCCTCCGTCGGTGGATGTGGTATTACTATGCGTCCGCCCGTCCAAATGTTTGTCCGGGGTAGAACTCATCAGCATATTCAAATAACATGCGCGGATCCAGAAAGTTTTGTCAGAGGGGGTCCAAATCTGACAACGTTTGTTTTGTTTTGTTTTTCAGTTGATTAGGGGAGAGAGGATCAGAATACCACTAAAACGGGCCAAATGGCGTTTCGCTGGCGTGCCGTTGATGGCCAAACATTGAATGCTGGCTTGGTAGCTGTGTGGAATTTTTTGGGATCTGGACCAGTTTTGCTGTATTTTTTTGATTTTTCAGGGGGGGGGGGGGTCCTGACCCCCTGCCCCCTCTCTGGATCCGCCCATGCATAAAAAGGTCGTATTGATGATGAGCGCAGTGCACTATAACCATAACTCTGTCTGAGTTATTGCGCTGTCAGTAACCGCTGTACAGGCCTTAATTCCTAAGCCCCTTAGCATATTGAAATGGATCTTCATTGAGCCATGGCATGAGATTTCCAACAAAGTAGGTTGTGCAACCAGCAAAGGCTTAGACCAGCCTGTGCATACGCGCAGTCTGATCAGAGCCTTTGCTAGTCGCTTGAGTATTCTGTGAATATTAAGCTACTGACTGAACATCATTTGGAGTTTCTAAGCTTCAAGGGAGGCTGCACAGACTTGTCTGAGTCTGCACTTGTCAAAATGTCGAATTGTTGGAAATCACATGTCGTGGCTCATTTTATTATGTAGATGCAGGAGACGAACCACACGTCTCATTTCTGCATTTTGGAGTTGTTGTCCTTTGATCATACATTTATGATGGTTCAAAAATGTATTCCAAGCATAACTCCTTAACCCTTAATCATATTGTCACGAAACTTCATAAGCAGATATGTCGTATTAACTTATCTGAGCAATTACTGCAAAATTGTAACGTTTTACGACAGAAATGAGACTTAAGAGTATGCTTAATCTTATATGATAAATAGAATTTAACATTCGTGCACTTGTATTGTTGAATTTATGAAACTCGTTGCGAAAAAGAGATAAAATGCGAGATAAAATGCAAGCCTCGCATTTATATATTTTCCTCACATCGTTTAATAAATTCAATAAAACATGAGTTCTCATGTAAGATCCTCTATTTCTGATACATGTTTCTAGTTATGCCCTCTACCTCAGTTTACAACATGACCCTAGGGACCTGGGGAACGTGTATGTTTGAGCCCTCGATTCAAACGGAATGGCTGATGTGTCATTTATGTTAAGGGAGGCAAATCGAAAAACACCTTTGATTAGCATTAGTATGGATTTGTCCATTCCATTGCTCTGGTTGCTAACGCGTGATCGTATTTAATTAGTATCTGAAAAGTTAGCTATAATCGTAAAAGTAAGCCATTTTAGGAAAGTTCGACCATAATTGTTGTTCTAAGTTGATCAATACCATTAGCACAGTAACAAAACACACTTGCACGCGCGCGCGCACGCACGAATGTACACGCAAGCACACTAAAGAAACCAATCAACCTTGACGTAACCAACCCAATGTTTTGCTGTTGTGACGACACCATTAGAACTAATCTTCATGAAAAGGTGAGTCAAGCTTTGATAAAAATGCATATTTTTTTTTTTAAAGTTGACATTAAAAATGCGCTGGTATTATCATTTGACCCTTACCCTGTCAGCTAAATAGGTCTCATGATTGTATAATAACATCTTCATCTGGAACATCCTCAAAGTATCATCCCTGAAAATGCCTACCTTCGTGGAAAGGATTCCGCATATATTGGAAGATGTTCCTAAAAGTAACATCCTAAAAGTAACATCACTGAAAATGCCTACCTTCGTGTATATATTTCGTTGTCATGGTTACAAGCATAAGCGCAATCTTACAAACATACAGAAACTTTGAATTACCATACATCGATGAATAATATAATAAATAAGTGGGTATAGAAAATTAAATTTTCATCCTTATGGTATTGATCGAGTTAGAAACTTTATTGTATCTCACCTGCAGACCTGATGCAAACTTTTGTCATGATCTGACAAGCGGTTTTGGAGAAATATTTGTATCTCACCTGAAAACCCTATATAAAATTTCATCATGATAGTGACAAGCGGTTTGGGAGAAATAATTGTATCTCATCTGAGGACCTGATAAAAAATTGCATCATGATCTGACAAGCGGTTTGGGAGAAATAATTGTATCTCACCTGAAGGCCCTATATAAAATTTCATCTTGATCTGACAAGTGGCTGCTGTCCGTTCTAAGCGGTGGTTCTGTTGTTGTTGACTTCTTGTTAATTATTGCTCTCATTGTGGGAGTCTGTAATTGTTCTATGTTTTGTTGTTCTGTACTTTGTGTCCATTCTAGTATTGCAATCATCTTGATGGGGAAGAGAGAGCTGGTTGCTTTGCTTAATTTGTCTTCCTGGTGTCTCGTGATGGTTGAGCGGCTCTTCCTCGCTGTGCCACGGGGTTGTCTGCGGTTTGTGATTGTGATATTTCCTGATCATACTCACTTACTATTTTTGGCAGAAATAATTGTATCTCACCTGAAGACCTGATACAAAATTTCATCATGATCTGACAAGCCGTTTGGGAGAAATAATTGTATCTCACCTGAAGACCTGATACAAAATTTCATCATGATCTGACAAGCCGTTTGGGAGAAATATTTGTATCTCACCTGAAGATCTGATACAAAATTTCATCATGATCTGACAAGTGGTTTTGGTTGAAATATTTGTATCTCACCTGAAGATCTGATACAAAATTTCATCATGATCTGACAAGTGGGTTTGGTAGAAATAATTTTATCTCACCTGAAGACCTGATAGAAAATTTCATCATGATCTGACAAGCGGTTTGGGAGAAATATTTGTATCTCACCTGAAGACCTGATGCCGGATTTTTATAGAAGCAAATAATATAAACCCTAATTCAACGCTCCCCGTAGTCTGATCTGGGTCCATATTGTTTGCTACCCAAGAGGATAAACAGACGAGAGAGCAAACGACAAAAAATCATGCGTGATCGGTATGTAGCTGAAAAAGCTGTCTGCTTTTTTTTTCTTTTGCTGGATATTCAACTGCACTTCAACCTAAATTGTATCATGGAAGCAAACACTATGAATCCTGGTCAGATTGCTCATTGTGAGCAGTCTTATCAGGGTATATAGTGTTTTCAATATAGGCTACAAAAGAAATAAGCAGACGAGAGAGCAGATGACAAAAATCGTGACATTCAAGAAAATGTTTTAAAGGCTGCTTAACATATCGTCTATTCATGTCGTCTGCTGATGTCATCTGCTACAACTTAACCCTTTTAGCACCAATCACGACTGCAGCAGACGACAAATATTGATACATCTCTCCCAATTTTCGAAAAAAAATAAGGAATGATATTTCATAACAATCGTCTGCCAGCAGACGATTCTCATGAAGTATCAAACCTTATTTGTTATTTTTGAAAAAGCAGCAAAATTTGAAATTGTCGGCTGCTGCAAATTGTAGGTGGCGCTTTAAGGGTTAAGCAGCGTTTGCCACAGAAGCTAAAAGAAACACAATAATAAAAATAAACGCATAAACATGATAATAGGACCAATGAACTGAAATGAATTTTGATATATAGTATTCCGAGAACCCCTGCTGTGACAGAATAAGCGTTTTCAATCATTTTTTTCAATACCCAAGGTCTGTAGATATTAAAAAAAAAACTCCAGCTGATAAGTTTTTAGACCTAATTTTTTCGCAATAACTTTTTTATCTTCAATTTTAGCAAAATGTGTTCGCGATGAAAAGTATTCAGGAACATCTCCGCCAACTTCTCCAAATAGTTCCAACACCCTAGATGCTGCAGGTTCCTCTGTGCTTAGATGCACTCTTTGAACATTTTAAGCAAGGCGCAAATAAACCAAGTCCAAGATGTCAGTCAAAAAGTTACATTGCACCGCCGTAATTCAATTACTAAAGCGATGGATGGCTTGTTCAAATATAATAGAAATCGCGCCTGATTCGCTCGTGCGTTAAACTAGCAGGGTCATCTCAAAACCGTCCATTTCATAGCACGTGCATCAGAGAAAAAATCACGTCATGCGGAACCCAGCCTTTGTTCTTACAAATGAGCCTGCTTTAAGTTGATTATGCATATGCACGGTAAATTCTGAGTATGATGTTATGCACATCCTTTGGAGAATATGCACCGCTTCCGAATATTTTTGAAAATACGCCTTTCTGTCACGCCTATACGAATTATACCTGTCAATAAAAGACAGAAATTTAGGACGAATTCAATTTATTGCAAATTCTTCATCTATATACACAAAAATCTGTTTCCGCCACAAGCACAAGACCTTTTGGAGAAGTTGGCGGAAATTCATCTCTACAACTTTCATCGCGAACACATTTTGCTAAAATTGAAGACAAAAATGTTATTGCGAAAAATTAGGTCTAAAAACTTATCAGCTGGAGTTTTTTTTTTTTTTTTTTTTTTTTTTTTTTGATTAGAAATATAGAAGTTTGTGATATTGGCCTCGACAAGAGACAACCTGTCTTCCGCATTTGGGACTAGGTAAGATTTGGACCAGCCTGCTGAGCTATGTAGACTAGCTGGAATAGTGAAATGGTAAAATGGAACTTGTAGGCCTAGTATTGTCGCATTTTTGAGACCTTGTCGCGAGAAAACCTGCCTTCGGGGTTGCCGACAAAGTGAGTTTCAAACCAGTCTCTTCAGTTACAGAGACTAACTAGAAAAAATGAAATTTCGCTCGTAGCAAGTCGTAATATGATACTTGTCGATAAGCGAATAACAAAGGGGCTGATCAGAATGCGCGGATGCGCAGGCTGGTCTGCGCCTGTGTTGTTCGAACAACCCCGAAGACAGGTTTTCTCGCAACAACCCTTTTTTGGCCCTGAAGTTCAAAGGCAGTGATCTTTGCTATTTTATCTCCGATCTGTTATCGATAGTTTACGTCAAAAATACGGGAATAAATTAGGTTATCAGTTAAAACAGTTGTAATACGAATATAAGGTCAACTGTAGTGCAGTGTGCTAAGCGCAGGACTCGTAGTATAGAGGATGTAAGATCGAATCTCACGAGGAGCCTTTTATTTTTTCCTGTAAAACGGGTTTCTGTGGACTGAATACTTTAAATAAGCGTGAAATGCTTAATTTTGTGCGATTGTATATGTTTGCAGTTGCTAAAAAAATCGAGACTGTTTCACCTTTGGACCAAGCCAAAATAAAAGTTGGTCGTCCAATTGCAACTGCAGTGTTATCATATGGGTCATTATCAAAAAATGGAGGAATCCAGAAAGACTAAATCATAAAAAATAAGTGTCAAGATTTTCAATCGTGCTGCAACATTTATATTAAACATACACGGAGGAACTAATATTGAAAATATGCGAAGTTTAACTCGACGAACAATGGGTCAGTTAATAATTTCATGCCTGCTACTACGGCTAAAATGTCAGTGCAGTCACAAACAAATTTTTTATCATCAAATCAGTCTCTGTCGAGATGTTCATTATCTTAATAAGGCTTAAATGAAATATATGTGTGGTTCCTGTTGCCTACCTACCCTAATTTTTTTAACCCTAGCCTAAACATTAAAATGGTCTTTGGAGAAAAAATACCTAAAATGGGCACTTTTTCAGATTTTGTCACTATTTTCGTTGTTAAATGTTATAACAAAATTTAATAATTTCCCTACCTACCTACCCTAAATTTTGATGGTATGCAACAGGAACCACACATATATTTCATTTAGGCCTAAGGTGATCTACAATACTGATCATAAACCTTATAAGACTCGCGTTTTATCCAATTTCGTTGTAATTTGTGTGAGAGAGAAGTGTTTAAAGTAAACTTACACGAAAAAATTGTATTTTCAAAGTGTGGTGTTTTTATGTACAAAATTGTGTAGACTTATATTCTAAATGATTTTTGTCAAAAGTTTAGTATTTCATTATTGCATAGTCAGATATAAAAAGTAAGTACATTATAGCGATGGACTCTTTGTAATTTGAATTATATTTGAACGTGACTGCACTGACATGAATGTGACTGCACTGACACGTTTGTGATTTCACTGACATAACGTGCTCCACCTTGCGAAATAATAGAATTGAATAAAAGCATGATACATTGCATAAGATAGCATGATACACAGTGGAAACTAAGATCAGCCCGTACATTAATGCAGTCTCAATGGTGCCATCGAGAATGATTTCCGTTTTCGGAAATGGACACTTACCAGGACGTACGAGGGTCCTTTGGAAAGTTGGTAGCATGGTCTTTTATTTCAGTAACCGAATTACAAACCCTAACATGTTTGGTATCATTTTAAAAAGCTACATTTTCTTTATGTTATGGCACAAGTTTCATGAGGATGTTATGGTGTAGACACGAAAAAATATTATTGTAAATACATGTCCTGAATATAAACGCAAAATTTCAGTGGAAAATATAACGTTTTACCTTTTGAAAAGAGTGCAAAATATTATCAACATTAATGAGTGCAGAACATTATAAGTGAAACTAGACATATTGTACAATTTGGTATACCACAATCTGGTTCAGTATTTATACAACTGATGAATGAGTTGGATGTTTCATGTAACCAAATATGGAAATGGCAATACCAAACCGTTTAAAGAGCAAAGCAATGCGCTTCAGTATTGTTACGACTAAAATCGCATGTCACATTGCACATATTTTGAAAATATATAACCGACGGTAGTTTAAAAATGCCCTGTGTTGGTATTTTTGTCTTACATTTTATTTACACACTTTATGCTCTTTGTATTGAAACCAAAAGAAATTGTGTGAACCATAACAAAGGAAAGGTAACTCTTAAAATCTTCCCATGGGACAGCATGAGTTTAGCTATGAGTTGACGTTCTGGTTCATTTAAAAAAGTAAAAATACGCCTCGGGACTAGATTCCTCTATCAATTCGGTGATGGTTAATTTTGGCAGACTATTCCTCATGCAAGCAGTGGTCGCATAATATATTTTTATAAAAAAAAAGCTGGCACCAAATCGCTAATTCGTCAAATCATAATCGTAAATAAGTTCCCCTATTTTTCTTCGTTTTTTCCCTAATAATATGCTTAATATTTCGCAAGTATATAAACTTCTACGCATAATGAGCATGCGCAGCACTTGCAAGTGATGTCTTTTTTTCGACAAAAATAAACCATCCAGTAGTCATTGAATTCTAGTTTCCTAAAAAATGCTATCAGCGCATTGTGGAGTTATGATGCCATGCTACGAACTTTCCAAATGCACATCGTACAAGAACTGTGCATCTGTACAATTTGTACCAGATTTTTTGCTGAATCTAATGATAAGTTTTGATGTTTTTATTCTGTCTTAATCAGGTGATATTTTGATAATTTAACGAGATTAATAGATGGGTATGGGGCGGAGGCACGGAGGTGGACGGGGATATACTATAGTCAGTCGACTGGAAAGTGAAAAAAGTATGGAATACTTGAATCTGCTACAGTTGTATGGTTTGGAGATTAGTTTGGCTTGTACCTGTGCACTGTCATATCGACAAAGATACATATAGCACACCTTTTCCCACTTAACCACTTTCTGCGGCTATCAAACATCTCAATTCTGGCTTCAAAATCGAGAGGCTGGAAGGATAGTAACCAGAGATCCCTGA
Source organism: Loripinus fragilis (assembly GCA_964019695.1). Classification (NCBI taxonomy): domain Eukaryota; kingdom Metazoa; phylum Mollusca; class Bivalvia; order Lucinida; family Lucinidae; genus Loripinus; species Loripinus fragilis. The sequence continues at coordinate 110,324,754 of OZ026517.1, forward strand.
AACCGCTCAACTGACACCTGGTCATAGTGGATCGTATTTTAATGCTTATATAAGCGTATATTTGCCCAATGGCAGTGGCAGACGAACGAATAGGTACATTTCTTTTAATGCCAACAGATGTCACTTGTCACCCAGCTATGCAAGACTAAAAAATTACACATTTCTCCTAGAGATAAAATCTAACCATGCTTTAAAAATAGGCCAAGACATACCTATTTTCACCAAAAGGTTATTGTCGTGGCCATCTTGTCAAGCGTCTCAGTTGCCCCGAAGAAACAGGCAGGGAGGGGTGGGACATTGATAATTCTACTTAATCCTTAATATTAGCAACAGTACTCACAGTTTTGAACTCAAAGTAGGTAATGGTCAGTGCTGTCACACAACATGTCAGTGCTGTCACAATAGGGAACGTGATTGCACTGACCGTGACTGCACTGACATTCACACATTTATTCGATTCTTGAAAGAAAGGATTTCTTTGAAGTAAACCAAATCATATGTCTGCTTCAACTCGCCCTCAACGCCTATTGAAACGTAGCCGTGGAAATGTACTCAGCGTCACGAAACGTGTCAATATATTCGTGATTGCACTAACAGTTGTTGAAATGACACTCAATTTTTGACACACTTGTGTGGCATAAAATCTGTAGGATGTAAATAAGCCAAAACGTGATCCTATGTGTCCCCTCCAGGGGTCGTTGTCAACGAAATATCGTCATTTTTAAACTTTCGGAATAATGGGTTGCTCCACCAAACGCTATTTTCTATAACTGCAACTGCACTGACAGGATCTCAAGGGACGGCCGTAAACACATGCTATTGCACTGAAATAGTTTATAATTACTGACATACTTTATGGAAACTACTTCTATACAGCTAGATATATTAACCCATTAAATAATAAACAACTAAATATTTGTTTCTGTAACAATTAACGGCAACGGTTACCAACCACCCTCAAGTTTGGACACGGGAAAATTCGGCGAAAGTGCAATTACGTCAGCTTTAGTTTACAAACAGCGTCGTCCAGAACCCGACAAAGAATTTTATTCTTGTGGTACATGCCGTCAATAAGTGTTATTGACAGAAAAGCAACAGAGAGGAGGTCGAGGATGTGAGAAAATCAGCAAGGACACAGATTCCTCCATTTTTTGATAATGACCCATATGTACATTTACAATTACAATACGCAAATCGCACAAAAATACAACATTTTCACGCTTCACTTGTGGTTTTAGCGCATACAAACAGTAAGTGAGTATGATCAGGAAATACCACTATTACATACTGCAGACCAACCCACGGCACCATGAGGAAGAGCCACAGAACATTTATAGTTACAATACATCTGTAAGACATAACAATAATTGCAAAGTTAACAGCTTTCTCTTCCTCTTCAAGATGATTGCAAAACTACAATGGACAGATTGTAATGCATAACAAAACAAAGACAAGCACAGAACTTCCACAAACAATTGGAAGTACAATAAACAATCGATCAACGACAACGGAACCTTCGTCTTAGAACGGACAGCAGCCCAAGCCACTGGGGGGGGGGGGGGCTTAAATGCATTTTACTGGTGCCAAATCTTCGCCCTAGATTCTGTTGTTGTTAAAACACGATTTTTTAGCTCGCATGGACAATTAAATAAATAAAATAAATAAGGGGTCCTAGTGTGATTCGAACCTACCTCCTGTATGATACGATCGAGTCCTTGGCTGATGATATTATCGAATTGCTACTAATGCACTCTTATAACACATTCCATTTCAAATTACCTAATTGATTCCCGTAAAATTGGCGAAAGTTATCGATAGTAGATCAGAGATAAAAAAAAACCCAAAAAAACATAGGTCACTACCTTTGAACTTCAGGGTCAAAAATACGACAATACAAGTAAGGATAAAGCACCTTGCTTAATGACACAACGCGGTTAGCCGTCAGCAATAGTTTAAATAGGAACCAATTTAATTGGTAATTCGATAGCGTCAGTCAGCCCAATCAAGGAAAGGAATGACTTCGGATCAAACCTAGCAGCGCAGCATGGCTGGACCAGCCTGCACAGTCTGATCTGACATGAACATGCGCATATCCATGAAAGGAATGTACGTTATAAATATGATTTGGCCTTCTGAATTAAGCATGCAACATTCGCATAAGTATTTGATACTTCAGAAAAGTATACCTTCTTATTATCTCTACTGTTGACTTTTGTGTAGTACGTAGAATTGAATGGAACATGCAATTATAGCAAGGTCAAATAATTATGTTATTTAAAACTTCCCAATATTAAAGGTTTGGATGTATTTTAGTTGAAAAAAAAGTTTGAGTTTCTTGTTTGCGTTATGGGATTTTTATCCAGGTTAGCCAAAATTTTCCCTTTGCTTTGCCTTCTTTCGCATTTCACTCCAGTAAAACTTTTCTTTGAAACAAGTTTCACTGTTTTATATATATGAGCCACGACATGAGATTTCCAACAATGTGGTATGTGCGACCAGCAAAGCCTCAGATCAGCCTGCGCCTACGCGCAGTCTGATCTGAGCCTTTACTTGTCGCTTGAAGATTATATGAGTGTTAAGCTACTGACTGAACATCCTTTGGAGTTTCTAAGCTTAAAATGAGGCTGCACAGGATCGTCTGAATCTACACTTGTCAAAATGCCACATTGTTGGAAATCACATGTCACGGCTCATATGTTTCACATTCCTGCTTTTGTTAAATGCAGAAGCATCATTTCTAAATGTGCGTAAAAGTGTGATATTAGTACATACGAGTGTTTTGGTTGAGAAATAGCAAACTTATATTTTAATTACCATTAGGTTTGCATGGTTCGATTTTTATTTGGGCCGCAACGTGAGAAAACCTGTCTTCGGGGGTTTGCGAACAACACAGGCGCAGACCAGCCTGCGCATCCGCGCAGTCTGATCAGCGCCTTTGTTATTCGCCTTTTGGAAAGTATCATATATAGACATGATACAAGTGAAATTTCAATTTTCCAGCTGGTCTCTGTAGCTGAGGAGACTGATTAGAAATTCACATTGCCGGACATCCCGAAGACAGGTTTTCTCGCGACGAGGCCCATTTGTCAAGTAATCAGCACCATCCTGGACTCCAGTATCCACCATATCTTGATGGATTGGCCCTAGGGGTCGTCCTTAGAGAAAAGGGGGCTACCGCAGATGCCTTATATCCCTCCAGCTTGTTTCTCAATTGTCGGACAATATTTGGATTCTCTCTGGATATGTCCCTGGTCTCGTTTGGGTCGTCCTTGAGATTATACAGCTGCTCGCCCCGCCGACTTGGTCTCTCCCTCTCCGACTGGCGCCCAAACCAACGGTTTCCGCTGAGAGCATAAATGTCTCGAATTGCTTTTCGAGTCGTCATTTCGTCATCATCACGTGTGTCTGTAAGCTGTAATTGCTCGTTCTCGGCAGGTTGGTAATATTCTTGAAATGGACCAGGATAACCTTGAATTAATTTGTAATCACCATATCTTATTGCACCTGCTCCAGTGAGAGGTAAGAGAGACGTATCTAAGTTATACACGAATTCATCTCTCTTGTGTCCTCCATTCACCTTGATAGCATCCCATTGGTTTATTCCGTCAATGTCATAGTCTGTAGTATCACCAGCCATTGACAGAATTGTAGGATGCCAATCAACAGCGTGTATGAGTCCCTCATAGGCGTACCCTGTCATGTTAAGTCCCGCCCCTGACACAAATCCTACCGCCTTTGTACCGCCTTCATATAAGCTAAATTTTGCTCCGCGTAGAGGATAGTTGTTGCCGAATTGCTGTGGTGTACCGCCATTGTCCGAGGTAAATATGATCACCGTTTCGTCATATAGACCATTTTCTTTCAATGAATCTACCACTGATCCTATGGCATCGTCAAGCGCTGAGACCATCCCTAGATATTTACGCCGTCCCTCATTTTCAATATTTGAGTATATGTTTTCATACATCTCTGGTACCTGTATGGGGCCATGGGGGCTTTGAAACGGTAGATATAAAAACAGGGGCTGTGACTTGTTGTGCGTGCTGATAACTCTTCGAGCTCGTTCAGTGTAAATAAACGTTGAATAGGTTTCATTTAGCAATGGTTCTTCATTGTACCGGAAATCGTAGCCCCCACTGGCGATCTTTGTGTAATAATCCACTTCACCGTTATAGATACCCAAGAAGGAGTCGAATCCGCGGTGTGTAGGGGTGCAGGCTAAGTTACAAAATCCTAGATGCCATTTACCAACAATATGTGTGGCATACCCTAGCTTCTTCAATTTCTGAGGTAAAAACTCATTTTTGAGCGGTGAGCAAATCCGCTGGCCACGGAGGATAGCGCCCCGCTGCATTCCGGATTTAAAGGGATAAATGCCTGTCATAAATGCATGTCTAGATGGTGAGCATGTAGGTTGAACATAGGAATTGTCGAGTGTAACGCCATCAGCTGCTAGTTGGTCAAGATTGGGTGTCTTTACTGTTGGATTGTGAAATCCTATATCATTCCAACCTGCAAAATATAGAGTATGGTACATGAGTGCTCTTGTACGATTGAATTTATTGAACGAGTTGGGGAAAAGAGATAACATGCGAGGCTTGGTGAACATTTTCTCTTGCTTTTTCGCAACGTGTTTAATAAATTCATTAATACAGGAGTACAAAATATAAATATAAGATTATAATATTTATCTTGTGGCATTAAAATTACTGTGACTTGCAAATGTTAAGGTTTTGTCAGTATGTACCTATACTTCTACCACGACCTCCAAGTAATGACACTCGATTCATTCAATTCATTTTCCATTACAGACACACCTCAAAGCTTTTGTGGAAGTATAGCGTATGCTATGTTATAGCTTCATTACATAACAGTCCGAAATATGTAAACCACTAGTGATTTATAGATCTCAATAGTCTGCGTTGTGTCACACTCAAAGACACGACGGCATGTGATAGATACAATTACATCATTTTCATGGCCGCACGCAAGGATACAGAGTGGGGAGCGAGGGTCCGACCCCCCCCCCCCCTGGAAAATCATAAAGCTATAGGGTTCCTAACAGGAACATGGGCTATGTATGTTTTGTGAGGTATGATAAAAGTACTCTGTCTGCAAATATTTTGTTTTGAATAAATGTTAAAATATTATACTGAAACAATAAAGTTATGTCGGCGTGACGTCTATGTCTGCCAGTTCTAAATTTATGAACGCATTTCATACAAATTTTTACATTTCAAACTGTTATCATAATAGAAACGTTATGCACCTAAACGAATTCCATTTGATAATCAGTAGAGCCGCTGACAACTCAGAGAACGCGAGTACCCTTAAAATTAAGTCACAATTCGCCAATAGCTTTGGTGTCCATCATAATTCCAGACCCGTTCAAGCCTATTTGAATTTCTTTTTCGTCATCACAAGCATTTTAATATTATCATCAAAACACTTGATTATGGAAATTCACTTGTGTTATTTTCAGTAAGGGGGATATAAAACACAGATTTAGTGAACATGTGATGGCCGACATCAGCCAAAGTTTTTACTTTTATCTTTTGTGCCATCGTCGTCATACACAAGCACAACAAATTAAAACAATTATTTTAGGTTAAGGAGAATCGGAGGTTCTTCGATTGTTATTTGTTTAATTCAAAGGTTGAAAATTTGATTAACGGTTTTAAGTTTCAATTTCGCTTGTTTAATAAGCACATTTGGGAATTTTAGATGTTTGTTTCATAGTTGGACGTTCCTGTTATTTAACGTAAAATGTGGCACGTTTTCATGATCAACTTGCTGATATTAGTGGAATGAGCTGTTTTCACTTTAGTTTTAATAATTCTTCCAAATAAGAAGATAAAATCAAATAATTACCATTTTTTGTGTGTCAGGCGTTTGATAAATATTTTGATTACTTTTGCTGCGACATCTTAACTGGATCGAAAGATACAGTACCATGAAAATCGGACGTTTCTCTTCTGTTTGAGTATATAAGCTATGGATGGGTCCCAAGTAAATCTGCTGATTTTCACAGTCAGTCCGTATATCAATGGTGTCATAAGCAACATAATTAGTGGTACACAATTTGTGTCATGATTATTTTCAGTAGAAAGTACTAATTTGGGTTCATTTAGGGAGTATCCTATGAGTTTGTATGAATGTTTGGGTACACCCTTATAACACAAACCTTGACTTAGGGGTTAGGTATCGCTTTGTGCTGTCTTTTCAATCTGAAAGAATGAACCATTTAAAGACTAATTGCTTCGAACACACAAATGTGGAGTCTAGGTATACTGATTTGCATGTGAATTCATTTGATAACTTCATTTTTGTCAGGGGTACAAATACCCCCCCCCCCTATATGGCGGTAAATAAATTAGGAAGGTGTAACACAACTTGTTCTTAGCTGACAAGTATAGCAAACTAGCAACATTGTCGTCAAAATGGTGTTCCGTTTGTGAGTTATTTATGCAGTCATCTATTTCAGTTGTAAAATTTAAATAATTTTAAATTCTAAAATTAAATAAACGGAAACCCTAATTTAAGTGGCCTTCGGCACCCAGATTATTGATATTTTTACTTAATATGTTCTCAACATGATGCCTAGTAATTTTTTATTACGTATGTACCATACATCTATTTCAATGTATAAAATAAACAAGTCCATATCAAATTTTGTTTGAAGGTACACCTAAATTTAACATTTTAAAAATATTTTCAACATATTCAATTGTCAATTTTGCCTTGTTGCAGTTCTTGTCAACCTATGAAATTGTTATCAAATTTGTCAACACATGTGTTGGTTATAATCGTAAAATCTCAAGAAAAAATAAAACCGGTAAAATCGTGTTTTCTGAATTTCAATCTTGATGACCACATTTTGCAGAATGTAAAAAATAAGCTTTTTATGTATAGTTCCAGCAGTATGCTCAATTGACATGAAGTTCTGTTTTGCACAGGAATTTTCTTGATATACATATTGACTGTTTAGCTTATAACTATTTGATTTTCTATCGCTTTTCACTGGTCGGTTACAACATTTGGTAGTTTGTACCATGTGAAAATAGGGTAACTCCCCCCCCCCCCCAAACACACACAAATCACCCCAATTTACATCTATCAGAAATAAGAATTTCTGAAATTGATTTATTAGAATAATCTGTTAGTTCTTGATTATGCGGTATATACATTACCATTACTATCACATAAAACGGTTAAAATAAAGTTGCTTTTATAATACTTCTCAAATTCAGCTGTACAAAATAGACCAATACCGTTTGGGTTTTAATTTTGGTGTGCTGTTATTCTTGTGAACCTTTTGCATCTATACATAATTTGACGATATGTATAAGGATATTATTTTACAAAATTTGAATACGGAAAATATAATTTGTTTGAATTATGAATATTAAGAGTCTTATATTTGCTAGATAAATAATATTATTGAATGCATTACGAATAATTATGTTCAGGAATTTTCTAGTATGTCAGCATTATGTTGTTATTTGAAAATTGAACTCATGATTCTATTACCTCAATGGAAATAATAGTACAAAGACTTTTTCACATTGTCTAACGCCACGGACTTTATGTAACTTGTTCAATATGTATACGTTCGAAAAATCGCTAAATGTGTCTTATTATAATCTTAAAAAGTATCCTTTTTATCCTCGATTCCAATTCTATTTATTAGAGCAGTTTAAAGCTTTGGTTTGATTGTTTCTTATTTTAAATGGGGCTGTTATAATTATATATTTTAGATACTCTTTTGATATGCGTTGACAGATAGAACTTAATGCAGGAAAAATAAACACAAGTAAAACTAATTAAAATGATATTCCATTCAAATACGTTTTCTGTCAATCATTCATTAAAATGTACATATTGCATGACTAAGGGGCTGTAGAATAAGGGTATTATTTAAATATTGTTGAAAACGGATCATTCCATAATAGAAATAACCTACAAAATTTTAAAACTTCAGACTCAGTTTCACTCAGTCACTTCATGAGATTTAATGGAAAGCGCTACAGCTCTCATGCCTTCTAGCATTGGCTTAAATGTTGTTCTACTTTCTGTTAGAACTCAATATTCCCAAAGGACAAGAATATGAAAATATAACAACACTTTATCAATGTATGGAGGAGAAGTTTAACCAGATACAAAGACAGCTGTTGTGCAATCCAAGTTACCTAAAAAAGATACTACCACAATAGTGAGAACGTACACAATTTTAAGAACACCTGACCTGGTTTCACTTAGTCAGTTTATGAGAGTTAATGAGAAGCATGTCCAGTTTGCCCTCGATATTTGATATGGCTGGTCATAAGATGGAGGAAATTCTAGGTGCGACAGAAACATAGAATGTAGATGGAGACTTTGAATTACTTAGCATAAATTCCAGTCTGTTTGAGTTTTTTCAATGGTTAGATAAATTTAAGAGCATAAACACCTGTCGACTTTGGTCGGAAAATAATTTGGAAACCAGTGGAAGATCGATTCACAAATGATATCTGCTGGACATCCACCCGAACAACTTAGTTCTAGACCAAGTGTTACTTATCAACTGCAACTTACAAACTTGGTAGTTTTAAGCTATTCAATTAGCTTACACTAACACTTCTGAATTGTTTTTTTTTTTGTACATTTATGCTTATTTTCTACATTATTGGGGTCTGTCCGCGAGGCAAGGGAACTTATTGCATATGTGAGGCGTTTTTTTCATTTGGACCGCATAGAAACTATGCTTTTTGGTCTGATTCTTTATCTGCTGCAGTTCTTTCTGTGAGGAACGAAGGTACATTAAGCTGTCTTGCCTGGATCGCCACTTACCGCCAGTGAGACTAGATACCTGACCAACTGGGCCCTTAGTTCTGAACCGAACTATACCGCTTTAATAGTACATAGCTAATTAATGGGACTCAAACCTCAAATATTTCTAAAAAATCACCTTGATGCCCATATTTTATGTGCGGGTCAAGCGAAAGTTCAGGCGAGTCTGCATTGACGCACAGGCTCGACTGAACCTTGACTGCTGGGGGTAATCTTACTATACTGAACCACACTTCTAACGCAAAATCAAACAGAACCTTTAATATTGCATATATTGTTTCATCCATTGTAACGCAATTTTATCAAAATTAAAGCGGGGATTTATGAAAACATCGGTCAATTATTCCCCTTTAATCATAACCTGATTGGGTAAATGTCTGTCATAACCCCTGACCAGTACAATGATTTCTGCAGAACCTCGTATGTTAACTAAAAGTACATTTCTGAATCATTTTGCGTTGGAAGTGTGGGTCAGTATATAATGGATCCCACCTTATGTTGTAAGTGAGTCACACCAAACTGATCACAGGTTGCATTTTGAAAGAGTCTCGCATAAGTAATCGCATCTTACATGAAATGAAATTTGGAAAATGCAAATGTTTACTCTGGTCATTCACGCTCTTCGTTTTCAATTGAAAAACGTAAAGGAATCTTGGGTATGGCGTTCTGATTCGGAGCACTCACTTTATATATTAGGCTAATATTTATTGAAAACGATCGAATAGCTAAAATTTTCATGATTGCCAACTTTGAGATCCCTACCCAGGCCCTATTAGAGCATAAGTATAGAAAGGAGCATGCATTTTCGCCCAATGACTCGTCCTTCATTATATAAGGCTTTTATGCCTATTTTCATCTGGGAAGGCGTTCCTTTTTTCTACATACTCGTACATGTGGGTTTTATGTATATTATTCTTTTTTCTTCCGTCGACCACAGCCAAACTGTTTGCCAGTTACTCATACTTTAATTAATGAGTATCACGTTATGCTCGTATAACATAAGAGGTATAGGCAGTGCTATGAAAAGAGAACAGATATCGCATGGCTTAAAGATAAAAAAATGATATATGTTTACTCCAAGAAAATCATTCAGTAGAAGAAAATCGCGAACTGTGGGAACTGGAATTTGTTTGTTTGTTTGATTTTTTTCTTTACGTCCCATCAACAATCTTTCAGTTATAAAGGGACAGGTCTTCCTGGGTTGAACCAGTACTAAGCTAGGATTAATGTTCTTGCTCAAGGACACAGCGCAGTGACGTCGGTGAGGCTCGAACCCGCGGCCCTTCGGTCTCGAGTCAAGCACTCTACCACTGAGCCACTGCGCTCCCTAGGAACTGGAACGGGGCAAATACTGTTTTTTCAGTGGTAAAAGTACTAGCATACTATTAAATCCAAATCTTTTGTGTGAGATACTTTGATCACATAGAACTAGTTAGTGGACGGTTACAGGCACTTGAAATAAAGATACAAGAAAAGTAAGTAACAGTCCTTAACATATATGGTTCCAATAAAGATTAGATTGATATATTCGAAATCCTTGAATTGTACATTAGCACACACGAGGACAAAATTTTATTATCAAGGGAGATTTCAATACTGTTCTAGATATACATCTAGACAAGAAAATGGTAAACTCGATACACATAAACGTTGTAGACAAAAGATAACTGATATACTAGAAACATATGACTTAACAGACATTTGGAGAGACAAACACCCAACTCTAAAACATTTTACATGGCACTCATCACATAAACCTCCAATTTTCATGTCTATACCTATACAAGCACAAATGGTATTGAAGGCTTCTATATACAGTGCTTTTACTATTCTTGTTCAAACTAAAGCATATGCTTTAAGACTAACAAATTGAATGTCAGGTATCAAGAAAAAATTGGAGTACCTCAATGTGATCTCCTGAGACCTAAATTACCCTTTTGAAGATGATAAATACTTTTTTGCAGTTGATAGGTCAGTGGCACTTAGCATGCATAGAAACAAGAAAATCCAAGTGTGGGCGCATATGAGACCCCCTCCCTTTTGAGATAACTAGAAAAGAGCCCACGCAAGCGCGGAAATATTTCATGATTGTCAATTTACCTTTATTTTGCATTTAAAAAAGCTGAAACTTGTATCCCCCTTTCATGTGTGTTAATTTTTCACAGCTTTATGAAATCTGAAACTTGTATTGGCGATTCTAGTCGCCGAAATGACCATGGGCCCAAATAGGTATGGGCCGAAATGACCCGAAACCGGCGAGTTTTAATTTTTTTTACAAAAGCTGATACTTGTAAACATGATTATGCTTATATCTTCTCATCTTGAAAATCACTAAAAATCTTCAGCGAGGTGACTTTTACTATATTTGTTTTCCTCCAAACAATGCCAAAAATCCCTCAAATCCAGGTTCTTATTTCTGAACAATGCACTTTTTTAAACAGATTTTATTGATAGCGTCATTGCCTACTGCGTCAAGTTGTACGACCAAGCCTATCAATGTAAGCTGTTTAGCGACCTTGAAACTTAGGATTATTGAGCGTGAGTCAGAGAAAGGTGTCTTGAACTTTCATAACTCTAGTTGCCATCAATGGTAGTAATTAACTATTTTATAGAAGTTCTGTTTGTTTTGTTACTGTTTTGTGAGTCCCCCCCCCAAAAAAAAGTCTGTACTTGTTTAAAGCTAGTGTCAATTTAAGTTTATACTAAGGTCTGCTGATTATTATAGTTTAGTGTTGTGTTGGTTACTGGTACTGTCCAAAAATAGGGACAATGTCGGAAAAATTAGTCTGCAATTTTTTAAGTGGTAGCTGCCCAAATCAATAAATGAGTGATTTTCACACTCAAAATGCAAAGAAATACAATATTTAAGGAAATTTTTGTATACCAAATTATCTTCTTCAAAGGCAAACCTGGAAATGTCGTTACTTTTCGTGGTTAAAAAACAAACTTTTTCTCCTTATTTTTCTTCCAACTTCTGATTGGGAATTTTACTGTGCCAATTGGGAAAAAGGAGGTGTTTCGCCTTTGGGAGTGGGGCCGAATTTCGCCCCCCAAAATGGCCTGAAAAGGAACACTGATGCCGAAATGGTTTGGATTGATTGGTGTTTTACGTCCCGGTAAACAATTTTTCAGTCATGTTGAGACGGAGCCACTTCTTCCTGGGTATTATTAGTACTTTGGGAAGGTGAAAGTGCCTTTCTCAAGGACACTACACAGCGGTCGTGGGGTTCGAACTCGGGGCCTCTAGGTCCCGAGTCCGACGCTCTACCACTGAGCCACCGCGCCTCCATATGCCGAAATACACTTCCCTTTTTACGACCATTATAGGCGAAACGGAGCGGTCTGGGGCGAAGTATTTCGCCGATTTGCCCTCAAACTGGAACCCTGCTTGTACCTGAAAGCTAACATATAAAATTTGGGTTTGATTGGCCCATCAATTTCCGAGAAAAGCCAGTTTTAATTTTCATATACGTAAATGACCTTTAGCCAAGGTCAAGAAATGACCTCGGCCTTCAATACTCACAATTCTTCATTATTTCAGTTGGTTTCAGGTCAGAGGCTGAAATATTTGTGAAAAAATCAACAGCTTTCACTTTTTCCTGTAGAAAAGCCTAAGTTAACAAATTTGACCTTGTTGTAAAATTGGTCAAGGTCAACCGTAGGTCATCATTTGAACAAAGTATGATGGTCAGAGTCACCACTGCTACATACCAAGTTTCGTGGAAATTGGTTCACCGGTTCCGGGGAAGAAGATTTTTGAAGGGTTTTTACCATATATGGGCGTGGCGGCCATCTTGGTCATGTGACCCAGATGCAACAAACAAACTTTCGTTCCCCCTACCCAAAGAGGCTCCACATAAAATTTGTCTTTGATTGGTCAAATGGTTTCCGAGAAGAAGATGTTTGAAATTGTTGACGACAACGGACCATGGGCATCCTATCTATAAGCTGACATATGCTGCTAAGGTGAGCTAAAAACAAATTCAACCTCAAGCCCTCACCAGTAGCTTGCACCTGACCGTTCTAAGGTGGTGATTTTGGTGTAGTTCTTACTTCGTTATTTGCATACCTGTCAACTTTTTGAAATCTTAAAGAGTGAGATTGCGCGCGACACCCTTAAAATGGTTATTTTCTGCTCGCATTTACCGCGCGGACCAATTTTACCAAATTTTTTAGGAGTGAGATTTATTTTTTTCTAAGAACCAAAAAGGGATTATTGGGCCGAAATGACCATGGGCCGAAATGACCCGGAACCGACGATTTTTTTTTTATTTTCTTTTTACAAAAGCTGATACTTGTAAATGCGGTTATGTTTATTTCTTCTCGTCAAGAAAATCACAGAAAAACTTCAGCGAGGCGCCTTTTACTAATAATATTTGATAGCGTCATTGCCTACCGTGATATAAGTGGTACGACCAAGCCAATCGATGTAAACAGTACATTATGCGCAGCGACCTTGACACTTAGGATTATTAAGCGCGTGTCGAAGAAAGGTGTGATGATTACCGCGACTAATAATCAGTTTTGATAAGGGATTATTTAAAATTACAGCCATATCTTTTTTTCTTTGGCGAGTTTGGCGGCGTTTTCCCCATTGTTGTTTATAATATGGCCGACTTGACACAGCATAATACACATATACATATGATATATACACAAAAATTCGGAACGCTTCGGTCATCTCCATTCAGTTTGTATTGGAAACCCAATCGATCTAAAAATAGTGACGCGTGACCATGAACGTGACATACACTAAATATAGAAACATTCGCCAGAGGGCGCAGTTCTTTTAGAAAACACACTTAATTCCAAAATTCTCTAAATCTATGCTAAATGAAAACTCATCCTAACCGAGATTATCAATGAAAGCAATATCTTAAAGTAACAGTAAAGAAATCAAGCATGAAAATGACCTCGATTTTTCAGTTTATGCGGTAATTCGTTTATTTAGTATTATAGATTTGCATTTCTTGTTTTAAAGAAATCAAAATTTTAAATGTACATAGACTTTTGCAAACGAAGCACTGTCAGCCATTTCGGGAAATTATACATGACCACTGAGTCTTATGCAATGCTGGTGATAAACAAAGTTTTGGAGGGTTAAATTGAGAATATTTCCTTATCCATCAGTTTTAACCTTTATTTCTGGTGCTCAAAAGCAATTTATCGCTATTATTGTTAACGTTAAGCCTCGAACAAACATAATGACGCGTTTTAAAACAAGCACCCATTGACAATTTAACTTCTTACCCAAGTCGTCGGCGACAATAAACACAATGTTGGGCTGGTAACATTCTACACAGCTGAGGATAATTAACCCCCTCAGTGCCACAGGGCCACTTTTGGGCCACACGTACAACTACGTTGAGTGCCACGGGGCCACTTTTGGGCCACTGGTTTACGGGCTTATTCTGAAATTATTACACAACAACTTCAAGCAATATGGGCGATTATATGAAGAAAAATCATTTTGTAACAGGATGCAGCATTTTATTTAGCATTTTAGCAATCTGTTTGTGTGCAATATGTAAAAATATGAGGGTACTGTTGCTGCATTTTGACGCGGGAAACTACGCCATTTGTCTAACGGACACAACGTTACGTCACAGACTCGATAACGTTACGTCATAACTTGATAACGTTACGTCATAACTTGATAATGTCTTGCGCCAAACGCCAACTGTCTCGTGCAACGGCGCGCCTTTGTCACTAATTGATTACAATTGGTTGCAACACCGGCGGTCCATTTCTGCTTTTTTATCTACAACAAAATATACCTACCGCATCGGCGAGCGATGGAAGGACATGCGTGCATATGCGCAGACTTGATTGAGCCTACGTTGCTAGCATGCACATAGAATGAATATAAGTTAAGACTCAGAACATATATATGACTTCTAGCTACGCTGCATTCGTCAGCATGTGGCCCCAAATTGTTCATTTTTCTCGATCTTGGCAGTCCATGTTTGCATGTGAACGAGGTGTCTGTCGACGCATGCGTACGTTCTACGGAGTTTGGTAAGTTATATCATGTGCGTAAGATCATTCACAGCTATATTCAGAATGACAAGGTCCGAGTCTCTGGCGGCTACATGTCTGTACTCGTATATAATGAGCGAAGCATTAAAGGACGCGGTGGCTTAGTGGTAGAGAGCTTGACTCGAGGTCGAGGGGTTGAGCCTCACCGGCGTCACTACGTTGTGTCCTTGGGCAAGACACGTTAATTTCTTTTTATTGCTGGTTCAACCCAGGAAGGCGGGGTGATTTCCTGACAGTACTGAGCAGCAGATAAACTATCTTGCCCAAGAACACAACACAGTGACTCGCCAGCGATGTGTCATTTAAATTTCAATTAATGTTTTACGTACCAACCAATACTTGTTCAGTCATAACTAACATGTACTAAAGGAGGCGACGATATCGAGCACATATTTTAAACAAAAATATGTTTCTTATTCGGTTGTTTGAAATGGCACTGCTGTACAGTACGATATGTGAGATCTTTACGACGATATTCCTCGGTTTCGTGCGGCAGTCTTACCGCGTTGTGCGATATCACATGGTCGCAAGGCTGCCGCAACGACAAATATGTTCATTTTTTTTTGTGATTCTTGTGCGATCTTATGAAGACGTAAGACGGCTGCAAGGCTGCTGCATTACAACGTAAGGTGTATGTACCACTAACGTAAGAGCTTGCACTCACGTATTTGGTTTGCGAATGGCATATGTCCTTGCGCTTTATCACTGATAGGAAACGTTAACTTAGACAGAACCGTCGGCTCTGATAAAGAAATCTTTATGAGGCTCTATCCAGGTCTGTATATGGAGGCTGAAAAAATCGCCTAAAACCGTAAGTTTTCCATTCAGTGCTTTTATGATGTAAAAAAGTGAAAAAGGAGAATGTAGTGCACCACTCTATATATCTAAGCTGATTCGAGCTGAAGATTGTGTTAGGTTTCGTTTGTATCATTTGTGTCTTGGTGTAAAGGAAGGCTGTTTACCTCACGACAAAAGGGATTCAGAGAAAAACCGTACATTTTGCAGCTTGCACCAGCTTTGATTATAAGTTGAAGAACAAGAGCGGAGCGTTTTTTCGCTATTTTGCACGATATTAGAAAAACTTTTTTCAGCCTCCATATACAGAACTGACTGTTCTGTGTATGAAGTTTCCTACCCGTGTTTATTGCACGGCTGCCGCAAGAATGCTGAAAAACGTACGACTACCGATGGAGCCCCAAGTTCGCACGACTGACGCATGGCCTCACTTGCGGCAGTTTTCAATCTGCATGACCATCCTGCGACAGCCTTGCGCGCGAACGTAAGACAATCGTGCTAGCGTCGTACAGCTGCCTTAGGTGTCGTGAAAATCCACCCGAGGTATGCAATTTTGTTTGCAATCTGCTCAACGGCCAAACGACTGCAGAAAATCGCACGGCCAAACGATCGTGTGATTGATGTGAAACAGGCTGAAGCAGGTGCGCTTCTGAACAGAGCTATATGAGAGAGTTATGACCCTGGATTAAGTTTTAAAAAATGACAAGCGCTTCTTATGTGTTGCACCCAGGATCATGAATATTGGTTGATACACATGTACATTTCAGGTAAAGATTCCATTGCTAAACGCATACGAGTGTTTGTAGAGAAAGTATTCTCATATCATATTTACTTTACGCGTTATGAACACTTTCCTGCTGGATTCTGGCACACCTTCATTACCCCAAAAGTAAATAACACGGAGCGTTTGGTAGGCGTGTTGGCTGTATGCTCAGGTGGCCAAAGGCCTCTTAACATTTCGCGTGTTCCATTCCATGATTTTTTTCACGGCGCTAATTCGGGAACATGTTCCCATACAGGAAAAACTGGCAGCGAGCGGCAGATGGAGCCTACAAAAATCCGTATGCTTTTCTCCTATTTTGATAGTAATGCAAGTGTTTATAGTCCTAAACATGCATTGAAATATCACCTTACAGTTCAAAGAGAATAATTGCTGCAACTAATACCGTAGCATTATCAGGTACTCCTTATAAAATTAAACGTCTTAATTGGCGCAACGTCAATTAACGTTGAATGTATATAGTGGCGGGAATTTGACGTCAATGTAAGCTGTTTATTTTTAAAAACGTCGACGTCACCGGCAAGTTGTTTATTTTCAAGACGTCGACGTTATGAAAATTTGGCACTCATATAGGAAATAGGCTCGGCACTCAACTGGTTAACAAAACAATTCCATAAATATTTGAATATTTTGCCATCTCCTCGCTCCACGAGACTGCATTGACAATTTATCGCCATTGTAAAACTTCTTACCCAGGTCGTCGGCGACAATAAACACAATGTTGGGCTGGTGACATTCTACACAGCTGATGATAATTAACAAAACAATTCCATAAATATTTGAATATGCTGCCATCTCCTCGGTCAACTAATGATGCTTTCAAAAATCTGAAGCAATTATCATTCCATATCAAAACCAGTTCACGAGAAAATGGTACTTATCACCATCAGCGAGCAGCCAATGGTCAGACGATACTGCGCTGATGCGCAGTCTCGTCTGAGCATTGGCTGCTCGCGTACGAGGGTTAGTCAAAAATAACTGAGCCCTACCTCATCATATCTTAGCCTCACATTGTAGACATAAAATGTGATTATCTTTTAAAAGTATAACATGTCATAGACGTTTTGACCCAAAATAATTACCCTGATGAAGCTTCTGTTATAGTTGCTAGGCAACTAAAGATCGTCAGTCAGAGCGATGCGTTCATGATCTCCGCCAGCAGGAATATACAGAATGTCTTAAAAAAGCTTGTTGGCTTGATAGTTTTTGAAAAAGACATATTCGACATTTTCTTGAATAACATATGTCATATTATCTTCTCATTATACTTGGTTCGTAAATGTTTAGGTAAACACTGATTGCATGCGTTGCCTAGCAACAAAATAAGTCAAAATTCCACTAATTTTCAAATACATGAGGATTGTGTTGCCATGGAAACAGAATAATTTATTCCAAACAAGGAATTTAATATTTCTGAGGATTTGTTTGTGTATGCAGTACTGCAAAAGCATTATAAGGCTATTATTTTACGTTTTCTATTAAAATTGTGTTAATATAAGTGTGGGTGGGGTAAATTATAGGACTTGAGGCACGTAAAAAAAATTGCTAAAATCTGAAATCAAACTACCACAGCATCTTTAACTTGGGGTCAGTTGTTTTTTTTCTGTGGCACTGAGTAGGTACATGTAATAGGTATCAAACGACAGTGAATATAGCATTTCATTGGCATTATCGTTTCCATGGCAACGCTTAGATATTGATGCATTACAGCGTGAACGCACCCGTTGGACAGGTCATGTTCGGTTGCCTAGCAACCAGTATATAAAGCCTACCAACAGATATAAATTAGGTTATTGAATAGATGACATATGTCTGCGATGAAATATCATTTAAGTATGGATCCATTTTACTTGAATTAAATGTTATAAGGTAGGGCTCAGTTATTTTTGACTAACCCTCGTACACAAAGAATGTAAGTAGAGGCGTGCTCAGGCCGAAGTTTAGACGTCTAGCCCCAATATATTGGTGCGCATGCGTACTTTAAGAATGACTTTACTGCTTTAGAATACATTCGATTCAGATCAATTGACATATTAGATCAGATTTCTTTTATTATATAATTTCAAGTGCTATGTTGAATAAAAATACAGGGATATTTCTGGGATGTGCCCGAACCATTTTATGAAAAAACTACGAGTGATAGAGTTATTCTGAAGTTTCATTTTTGGCTGGGCGCCATACATGAGCAATTCAAATCTGGTTAGGTGGATATTGAGGTTTCCTGGACCCATCGTTTTTTTCCAAATGGCCAATCAAAATTTCAAATGGCCCATCAAAATCTTGATTTTTGCATGCAAATGAATGCGACATGGGCCATTGGACATGGGCCATTGGCCCATTTATATTCTGGACCAGAAATATCCCTGAATTCAAAAGAACCGCCTCACTTGCTAAACTAAAATAAGACTTTGGCTCGATTTTTTTTTGGAAATATGCAAACAGCAAAGACCCAGATCAGACATGTCTGGTCAGGCCTGTTTTTGGTTGCAGGAATTTCTTCAATTCAAAATGAAATAGAAATTAAATATATACAATGTATATATTAACGAAAAATGATTCGTCCGATTGATAAGGAAAGACTAGTTCGTTTTAGTTGCAATTTCCCTATGGGTGTTTTCTCTTGCAACAAAAACCAGTTCAAGCTAAGGGCATCATCGAATATGACTGATTTCATACCGAAAATAATGCATATGTTTTGCTACAGTAAGAGTTGATGTTTATATTCTTATTATTTATTGTGTTTTTGTTCTGTTCAATTGGCTTTAGGCTAAAGTTTAGTATGTACAACAACAGCATATGCCCAGCGTATTACTAGCGTTCTTGACTTATAAGGAACTAATGCCGAACAGGTACATGCTATGCTTAAATTGCATGTAGCGTACATCTAACTTATGTCTAACGTATAAGCATGTACAACATTTTGGGACCCCTTCGCCGTGTGACAACGTATGTTCGTAACGTATTTAACTCTTAACTTATTTAGCGTACACCGACGTACTTGATGATTTAACATACGTCGGTATACGTTGATGCTAAACCTACCTTAACGTATGCATAGCTTACATGTAGCGTACATCTACCTTTGTCTAACGTATAAAGCCATACGTCGGTATACGTTGAAGAATTTTTATGCCATATGACAACGTATACCAACGTACTGTAGCGTGTTCGTAACGTGTTAAAACTTATCTCTAACTTATTCAGCGTACATCAACGTACTTGTTGAATTATCAATGTTTTCGTCGGTATGCGTTGGTTGTGACAGGGCCTTGGAAAGATCACAATATTCGCTTAGCATACGCTTTGTATAAGTTCAGAGAGAGCTTTCTCTGATTTTTTTTAATTCGATTTCAGCCTATGCCAGCGTACTGGATATATTTTAATACGTCGGCATACGTTGGCTAAAACGTATAGTATGACAGGGCCATCAGTTGAAATAATGCTTTAATCTTTGTCGGTGCTCAAAATAAAAGAAGCTAGAATACTTTTCAAATTACGCATTCCTAAACTGGAGGCCTGGGCCCGGAATTACAATGCCTCCTTAAAGTTAAGCAAGACTAAAGTTAAGTATTGATATTTCAACCTGCTATATTAAATGCTAAATAAAGTGCCTGGATCGATGTGGTATTTGTGGTCAAAGATGTCATTGTGGTCTTTAGAAAAATAAAACTATTTTGATTTCAATCAGTTTTAAAACGTTACTTTTCGCATCCTGAAAAATCAATACTTAACTTAAGCCTTCCTTAACTCTAAGGAGGCATTGTAATTCCGGGCCCAGACTTCTAAAAATGGTACTTATAGCATATTGCAAAACAACACGTTTCAATAAATTCTGCTCGCGTAGTTATTTAGTGGGACTAGATAACTACGCGTATCAGAGTCATCATTTTATGTTGATTCGGTTTATGATTTCAAAAGAATGGTTGGAATTTTTGACTGTTACATGTAGTATACCAAAAACAAGGCTATCAATATCATAAACTTCGTAAAGCGTTTTTTTTTTAATATTATCGCATGCACTCAGAATTGAGTGTTAAAATACAATTTTGGTTTGAAAACTTCTGCAACAGTGCGTATCAGTCATCATTTTATGTTGATTCGGTTTATGATTTCAAAAGAATCGTTGAAAATCCATCTTTTCCTGAGCAATTTAGAAATGAATTCAATTTGTGGAATGTTCATGGAATCATGAATACTTCGGGTCTCTTGCAAAGTAAGTGAAGCCCGAAGGGTCTCACGTTAATTTTGCAAGAGACCCAAAAAGGAATCATGAATACTTTGGGTCTCTTGCAAAGTAAGTGAAGCCCGAAGGGCCTCACGTTAACTTTGCAAGAGACCCAAAGTATTCATGATTCCATGAACATTCCAAAAATTGAATTTATTGCTTATATTTACATTTTATTATAAATATCTAAAATATAAAAAATTGTTTTAATTTTATGAATTTAAACAGTTTTGCATTTAAAGTATAATCGCATTAACGGCTTTGTCGGAGTTTAAAATGGAAAAGCGGAACAGCCCGTGTGAACACGGACAGCCAATGGAGCGAACAAGAGGCTTGTTTTGCACGTGCGATGCAGGTGTGGCTCGCTGTCAATCACGACACTTCTGGCGAATGAATTCGATGTTCGAAGCAAATTACACGGGCAAGTGAGCTTGGCAGCTGTCAATCAAGTTCGTGTAATTCATGAGGCTATGAAAGGTTGCAAAAATCTAAAGATCATTAAAGGCTTGCTTTGAAAATGTAAATATTTCAAAAATATAATCATACGCCATAAGACATGGATATGTCGGGACAGCCTGCATACTACATTGTACTCTCCTTTTGCAGAGGTTAGCGGACTTCACGTCTTCTGTAGACTTATTTGAAACAAGAGTGGAAAATGTAAGCGCTGATATGGGAGCGTACCTACATACATGTACCTGGTTATAAAAAAGCAAGTGAATATGACCAGGAAATGCCACAATCGCAGACCGCAGACCAAACCACGACACCGTAAGGAAGAGACACAGAACACTGACAGCCACACACAATTAGAGTAACCCAACTCTCTCTCTCTCTCTCTCTCTCTCTCTCTCTCTCTCTCTCTGCAAGACGATTGCTGAACTAGTGAGGACATCACGAACCACACAACAAAGCAATTACCAAACACAACAAAACCCCACTCTCAATGTGGCTTCTGCTCTGGGTCTGCACTATTTGCATGCGTCATAAAAAATGGACTCAAGTTTTATACGGGTATTCCTATTACGCGCTCTGTCCTCAAAATCAGATCATTTCCCGAGGTTATAACACTTTTTTCCATGCTCAAATCAACTGAGCATGACATTTCAACTGCACATAAAAACTAAAAGTTTGAAAAAAGCCATTTATTCCTTTCAAACTCTCACATGTTTTGTGTATCATGCTGATAAATGTTAAAATGTCAACAATTGTCGGCACTTTAACATTTATGACCATGATAAATTTAATGCTGAGCTTATTTGAGCATGAAAAAAGTTTTATAACCTCGAGGTAATATTGCTTTGTTTCAGGAAGGAGAGGATGTATTTCGTGAGATCAAAAGCATTACATGTGACGTCACTTTTAATAGTCATCTTTTTCATCGGTATTACCTATTGTCTGAGTTATTTACGTTTGTATCTACAAACCGAGGGAAATGGTATACCATCTACCGGTGGAAAACTCCAGCAACCCGAGACAATATATTTGCGAACCGAGGACAACCATCTACTCACTGAGAACCAGCATCTACTAACAGAGGACCAGCATCCATTAACACAGAACAAACGTAAGCTGTTACCATGATCTCAGACAAACTCTCGATCTAATTAATAAAGCGACTGAAACCAAAGCAAAATTTCTGTTGTTGGATGATGTTGCAAAACATATACATGCGGTAGAAACTCTCCTGAAAACCATTTTATTTAGGCATGTGTTCCAAAAAGCTACGTGCATTAAGGGGCTCCCCCCCCTTATGAGGTTAAAATATAAACATTGTTTTCAGCCAATTTGTTCTTATTAGTATATTAAAACAATAACCAAAGTGTTAAAGTCTTAAATTACTTTGACTTTCATCGTTGCTATGGTAACAAAAATGGCCGTTAAAATAGACTGAATATAGGAAATTGGCCATTTTGGAGCAAATTGAGAGGTTTGACAGAGAAATTAACATAGAGCACAAGCCAATACCAAAAAGATAACTAAATAGATGAAAATTACCACGGCACACAACATATTAAAAGGATTTTTTGTATTAAGCTGTGCTAATATCTTATACTTAAAAAAATGGTCTCCAAAAGCCTTAAATTTGGTCTAAAATGGCAATTTCTCTGTTTAAAGCATATTTTGTCAGCCATTTTTGTTACCATAGCAGTGGTAAAATTTAAATAAATGCCGAAATTTTATACTTCAGTTATTCTTCTAATAAACCAATTAAAAGAAATTGGCAAAAAGCAATTTTCAGTTTTGGCTCTAAAGGGGGCCAAAATAGCCCCTTAATGCACGTACCCTTTTATTGATGATACGATGAAATGAAGAAAGTCTGTACTCTGCAAATGAAGCCATACATTTAATGCATGCATTATGTACTAATATGTTTACTTTTCAAAGTATTTTCTTTAATATAAAAATAAAGTACACATGCAAAAATCACGAATGATACTAATATACTATGTTGAAACTTTATCTTCTTTTATGTATAAATATAAATGGTCTGTAGGCCCAATGCGACCGGGTTCTGAGGTAAAACTTTCCCAACTGTGCATGAAATGTATCGTGCTATTGCATGATAAATACAATATCTGAGGGTTTGAAAGCAAGAAAGGTTTATATTTTTCAGCATTTTAGTTTCTATGAGAGATTGAAATTTCATGCTCACTTGAGTTGAGCATGACCTCTGGACCGGTTGTTGTTATACACACTATTTCATGTTTGCATTGTATAATGAGAATACTAGGTGAGTGTCTTTTGATATCAAGTTTACCAGGCAAGGCTTTGAGAATGCTTGTTGACATCGTGCGGCTTTCCGACCGATTCACCATGCGTTTTCAAAGCCAAGCCTGGTAAACTTAATATCAAAAGACGCAAACCTGGTATTCTATTTATCAGTTTACCCATTTTTTTACTCTTGAAACTAGCGATTATGACGTAATTTTCGATTTTTGTGTTGATTCAGTGTCATAAGCGACGTCATTCAAAAAGTGCAACGTCATCATGACCTGATAAAGGCACATGCCATGAGATAGACAACGTTTATCAGGCAACGTGCAACAATGCAGTTAATATGGGAGGTAACTGATAAATACAGAATACTAGGTGAGTGTCTTTTGATATCAAGTTTACCAGGCAAGGCTTTGAGAACGCATGTTGACATCGCGAGGCTTGCCGAGCCATTCAACATGGGTTCCCAAAGCCGAGCCTGGTAAACTTGAAATCAAGACGCAAACCTGGTATTCTATTTACCACTTTACCCATCGTTTTACTCTTCAAACTAGGGATTATGACGTAATTTTCGATTTTTTGGTTGATTCAGCGTCATAAGCGACGTCATTCAAAAAGTGCAACGTCATCACGACCTGATAAAGGCACATGCCGTGAGATAGACAATGTTTATCAGGAAACTTGCATCAATGCGGTTAACATGAGAGGTAACTGATAAATAGAGAATACTAGGTGCGTGCCTTTTGATATCAAGTCTACCAGGCAAGGCTTTGAGAACGCATGTTGACAACGCGAGGCTTGCCGAGCGATTCAACATGCGTTCTCAAAGCCGAGCCTGGTAAACTTGATACCAAAAGACGCGAACCTGGTATTCTTTTTATCAGTTTACCCATTGTTGAACACTCTTCAAACTAGCGATTGTGACGTAATTTTTTATTTTTGTGTTGATTCAGCGTCATTAGCGACGTCATTCAAAAAGTGTAACGTCATCATGACCTGATAAAGGCACATGCCATGAGATTGACAACGTTTATCAGGCAACGTGCAACAATGCAATTAATATGGGAGGTAACTGATAAATTATAATACATGTTACTTTTATCAAGTTTACATACTGTAACTTACTTTTAGAGGATAGCCTTCATCAAGCTACCGCACATAACTACGTTGACCTTATGAAACAGTTAAACAACGAGAGGGTAGCACAGGACGACCCACGACTGATTAAACTGATTCGTGACCATTATATACTACCACCATCTTCACGTCCTTACAACTTAACCTCATCTAAAAAGCTAGACTATTCTCAATATGGCCAAACTCTGGCTGTCGACCGTCGACTGAACAGCTTGGTATGTTTTTTTTCTTGGTATGTGCACTAATATTTTAAGCATAGGTGGGCCAGTTAAATCCAAACGTTAAACGTCTTCTTTCTGCGCATGCGTACAAACAATGCTAAGCTATGCGACGTGTGACCTAAGATGTGTTCTACATATGCTGTGTATGTATGTAGCGACATTTCATTGTCCCAATGTTATCTTGGATCAATGGAAAGGTGGGAGAGAGAAGCATCTAAAACTGAACTGAAAGACATGTTTCAACTTTCCAATGACAAACGTTAAGTATCTTAGCATTTTTCGTACACATGCGCAGAAAGAAGATATTACACTTTTTGATTCAAAGAGCACTTCTATCCATTCCTTAATAATCCAGCACGTTCACACTTTGGAAAATATTACTGCATTCATGGTCGAAACGGCACCAGGCTTAAGGATGACACATTAGGTGCGGGGGTAGAAAATGCAAGTTTTCACAACTCTGTAAACGGCGAGTTGCTTTGAAATATATTTTGATGGTTGACTCAGCGGGGACGAAGACCTCGCGCATACCAAAAGGGCAATTTGTTCGAAATAAGGATTATCAATATAGGAATCAAAATCGATTTTTGTTTGATTTTGTTTGATTTGATTCTTTACGTCCCATCAACAATCTTTCAGTTAAAAAGGGATGAGTCTTCCTGGGTTGAACCAGTACTAATCTAGGATAAATGTGTCTTGCTCAAAGAACACAACGCAGTGACGCTGGTGAGGCTCGAACCTACGGCCCCTCAGTTTCAAGTCAAGCACTCTACCACTGAACCACTTCTCTCCCGAATTAAGATTGAAGTAGAATTGAACGTTTCAACAACATTTGCCTGATCTTGTCAGAAAGGGACAGCATGATGTCCTTCTTATAACAAAACAACAACACATGTCCCTTTAATAGATGTATGCGCAATGTTTAAAACGTCCCACCAACAACAACGGTCATATGGAGACTGCACCCAGGCATAAATTCTCACCCGACAGACTAGTGAAGCCGGGGATCTAACCTGCGACCCCCCCCCCCCTTCATCGCTACACCACGGCAGCTCCTAGATGCATGAGGTGATGTAGAAGCAGACCGGGGGAAAATATAAACGAAACTGTAGCCCTAGGCAAGTGCTAGCAGAGGAGTTGGGGTATAGGAAAAGTTTGGTTATGGTGGTGCACTCAGATTCGCTGCAATTGCATTATTTAGCTCTGTTCAAATCCTTGCATGTTAAAATACCAAGTTACGTAGCAAAATCGCTTGGGATACACCACCACCCGATAATGACCCACACTGCCAGTGGAAGGTGTGAGGGGGGGGCGTCTATATTCATTGTTTTCTGGCTAAACTATCTGGTTGGCTTACAATCCACTGACTACTTTGCTCCACACCCCTTCCTCAAGATATATGTATCAAACATGTCCCAAAAACATTTAAATTTGAGTAAACCCAACCTCAGAAACTATTCCCAGCCTTAGCCTAAGAGTGGACCAAACATGACCTCCCCCCACCAAAAAAAAATCCATTTAGAAACAACCCACACACCCCTCTCGCCCCCAGCAAAAAAGAATAAATAAAGAAAATCACCAAGTGAAAACTTGCACATTGGTTTGGGTGGTGGAAGGGGGGGTATATTCAAAAGTTTCCGTCTACAGTACTAGTTCCCCCTCATCTATACATTTCTAGCACGCATCCCACCGCACACACACACGTACGAAATATAGCTTACCCCCTTCCCCAAAGTATTCCTATCTTACCTTAACCTTAATGAGAGCCTAAAATGACCAAACATCCCCATTCAATGGCAAACCCCTCCACCCACCCCCACACCTCACACGCACAATTATAATACTATTCAAAACTACGTTGATCTCAAAATCTGATTGAACCAGTACCAAGCAATTAATCAAGTATTTGTTTGAAGCCACACCGCAGCGCCTTTGCTGAGGCTCGAGCCCCTCTAGCTCACCAATTAGTCACTGCGCTCCTCATTATAACTTTGAATTGAGCCATACCATGCGAAAATGCGTCTTAGGGATTTCTAGGCTGATCAGGTAAAATTCAAACCAGAGTCCTCAGCCACAGAAACAAGCTGCATCATTGACATTCTTGTTTTAGCATGTTTAGGCTGGCTTTAACATCAGTAGATATCCTGCTATCAAAGAAGAATAATAATGGATGCTGTTCAGACTGCGCAGGCAGGCTGATCTGAGCCTTTGTTGGTCGAAATTGACATTATGCAGGTTTTCACATGACGAGGATAAATTGAATTTATATTAGTGACACGTCATGCATCACAACGAGAATATTTTCTAAAACTTATCTGCTCTACTTTTCTCTTTGAACTACCCAAGTTTATTCGTCTTATAAGGGGCAATCGTACCATTAGGGGCAACCAATGTAAGGGGTAATGGGCACCAAAAACTCGTCGCAGACACAAAGTGACGTCAAGAAGATGGTGTATACGGCTTATGCTTGAAATATAAGTTGGAAAGGATATGATTTTTTTACAAAAATAATGCATTTAAGAACATTTATTGAACAGAACACCTTCATTAGCAACCACTAAAATGATATTATGCGTACACCTTACTCAGGAGAAAGTATATCATTCGTTAGATGTAAACTTTCTTACGTCAGATTCTTTTGCCTCTTGTACAGAAATGGACATTATTGGGAATAGCATTCTCCGTTTCCTTATATTGGGCTCCAAAACGGTAAAAACAATTAAATATGACTACTCACATAGCTGATTCCATTGTTTATTGCTCCCGTAGCTCATGTCCGCATGATCTCGTAAAGATTTCATTTGCATAACCGTTCGATTGCCCCTTACGACATTACCACCCGTGAAGTCGTTCGCAACTTGTGCAAGCCAATATAGCTGGCCCACAGTAATTTAAAATCCTTAGAATGGAAAGGAGATATGTAGCAGATATGGAATTCAAGCATAAACGTCCATATCTTGTTATGATGATTCATATAACGAACTACTTGGGAATTTGGGTTTCCCCTTGACCCTTAAGAGGACATGAATATATGCACTAGTCATTTCTAACACGAGAACAGCAGGGACTTTGACTTTTGTTAAAACCATGGCAGTTTTCCCCACCCTGTCGGTTAATAGCTGTACATAGCTAATGTTAATTTGTAAGATTTCTGACTATAAATAAAATTTGTACTTGTATTCTGTCTGTCATGTTTTACTTTATACTGCCATATTTGCCTTTGAATAGCAATTGCCCCACATTTACCCACACTAAGGGGACAATGCAAAAAGTTAAAACATGGTTTATTTGCCCAGCTATATCCCCACCATATCAGAGGATAGGGTGCATGGTTAAAACCGACTGGTACATAATACTAATTGGGAGAGAGCTCGCTTGCAGCAGAAAGCTGATGCTTGAGATGTAAGGATCAGGTGCGTTCCAAGGGTATGTTATAGAATTCCCACTCTGGAGAGTCCCCCTTTATGAAGCCAGGGGTTAAGCCCTTTTGCAGAAAATGGTTTTAGAGAATTTCACAGAGCTAAAATGAGCTATGAAGACACGCAGCATATACACAATAAACTGGATTTTTCTTCCAAAAATCAAATTGAATGGCTAAAACCCTATACTTGCATCGTCAAGTTGTAGGCTCATGCGTATTTATGTACACTTAAGTACGCCCCTGAGTATGCAAAAAACTTCCACCAGACATTTAGACAAAATCTAGTTCCCAATGTTTCAGAATCTAAGAAACCATGACGCATACTGGGAAATTGCTAATGTAAAGTTAAATCAGTGGCCCATCCAGATGGGGTTCAGGGGGTTCGCTCGGTTTGCCCGCCCCCCCCCCACCCCTTGTTTTTAAATATCCTATGAAAATGAAATAATTTGCTCTCAGTGAGGCCACGTTAAACATTTTCATGGGATATTTAAGAAAAGTGAGATAAAATCAGAAAAGCGAACCCAGCACCCTTATACATATGAACCCCATTTCCAGATATCCTGGATATGCCCCTGTAAATACACCAAAAGTCAATATAGTCTAACTCAGTCGATTCTAGTAATTCAAGTGTCATTCACAGCTATATTCAGAATGACAAGGTCCGAGTCTCTGGCGGCTACATGTCTGTACTCGTATATAATGAGCGAAGCATTAAAGGACGCGGTGGCTTAGTGGTAGAGAGCTTGACTCGAGGTCGAGGGGTTGAGCCTCACCGGCGTCACTACGTTGTGTCCTTGGGCAAGACACGTTAATTTCTTTTTATTGCTGGTTCAACCCAGGAAGGCGGGGTGATTTCCTGACAGTACTGAGCAGCAGATAAACTATCTTGCCCAAGAACACAACACAGTGACTCGCCAGCGATGTGTCATTTAAATTTCAATTAATGTTTTACGTACCAACCAATACTTGTTCAGTCATAACTAACATGTACTAAAGGAGGCGACGATATCGAGCACATATTTTAAACAAAAATATGTTTCTTATTCGGTTGTTTGAAATGGCACTGCTGTACAGTACGATATGTGAGATCTTTACGACGATATTCCTCGGTTTCGTGCGGCAGTCTTACCGCGTTGTGCGATATCACATGGTCGCAAGGCTGCCGCAACGACAAATATGTTCATTTTTTTTTGTGATTCTTGTGCGATCTTATGAAGACGTAAGACGGCTGCAAGGCTGCTGCATTACAACGTAAGGTGTATGTACCACTAACGTAAGAGCTTGCACTCACGTATTTGGTTTGCGAATGGCATATGTCCTTGCGCTTTATCACTGATAGGAAACGTTAACTTAGACAGAACCGTCGGCTCTGATAAAGAAATCTTTATGAGGCTCTATCCAGGTCTGTATATGGAGGCTGAAAAAATCGCCTAAAACCGTAAGTTTTCCATTCAGTGCTTTTATGATGTAAAAAAGTGAAAAAGGAGAATGTAGTGCACCACTCTATATATCTAAGCTGATTCGAGCTGAAGATTGTGTTAGGTTTCGTTTGTATCATTTGTGTCTTGGTGTAAAGGAAGGCTGTTTACCTCACGACAAAAGGGATTCAGAGAAAAACCGTACATTTTGCAGCTTGCACCAGCTTTGATTATAAGTTGAAGAACAAGAGCGGAGCGTTTTTTCGCTATTTTGCACGATATTAGAAAAACTTTTTTCAGCCTCCATATACAGAACTGACTGTTCTGTGTATGAAGTTTCCTACCCGTGTTTATTGCACGGCTGCCGCAAGAATGCTGAAAAACGTACGACTACCGATGGAGCCCCAAGTTCGCACGACTGACGCATGGCCTCACTTGCGGCAGTTTTCAATCTGCATGACCATCCTGCGACAGCCTTGCGCGCGAACGTAAGACAATCGTGCTAGCGTCGTACAGCTGCCTTAGGTGTCGTGAAAATCCACCCGAGGTATGCAATTTTGTTTGCAATCTGCTCAACGGCCAAACGACTGCAGAAAATCGCACGGCCAAACGATCGTGTGATTGATGTGAAACAGGCTGAAGCAGGTGCGCTTCTGAACAGAGCTATATGAGAGAGTTATGACCCTGGATTAAGTTTTAAAAAATGACAAGCGCTTCTTATGTGTTGCACCCAGGATCATGAATATTGGTTGATACACATGTACATTTCAGGTAAAGATTCCATTGCTAAACGCATACGAGTGTTTGTAGAGAAAGTATTCTCATGTCATATTTACTTTACGCGTTATGAACACTTTCCTGCTGGATTCTGGCACACCTTCATTACCCCAAAAGTAAATAACACGGAGCGTTTGGTAGGCGTGTTGGCTGTATGCTCAGGTGGCCAAAGGCCTCTTAACATTTCGCGTGTTCCATTCCATGATTTTTTTCACGGCGCTAATTCGGGAACATGTTCCCATACAGGAAAAACTGGCAGCGAGCGGCAGATGGAGCCTACAAAAATCCGTATGCTTTTCTCCTATTTTGATAGTAATGCAAGTGTTTATAGTCCTAAACATGCATTGAAATATCACCTTACAGTTCAAAGAGAATAATTGCTGCAACTAATACCGTAGCATTATCAGGTACTCCTTATAAAATTAAACGTCTTAATTGGCGCAACGTCAATTAACGTTGAATGTATATAGTGGCGGGAATTTGACGTCAATGTAAGCTGTTTATTTTTAAAAACGTCGACGTCACCGGCAAGTTGTTTATTTTCAAGACGTCGACGTTATGAAAATTTGGCACTCATATAGGAAATAGGCTCGGCACTCAACTGGTTAACAAAACAATTCCATAAATATTTGAATATTTTGCCATCTCCTCGCTCCACGAGACTGCATTGACAATTTATCGCCATTGTAAAACTTCTTACCCAGGTCGTCGGCGACAATAAACACAATGTTGGGCTGGTGACATTCTACACAGCTGATGATAATTAACAAAACAATTCCATAAATATTTGAATATGCTGCCATCTCCTCGGTCAACTAATGATGCTTTCAAAAATCTGAAGCAATTATCATTCCATATCAAAACCAGTTCACGAGAAAATGGTACTTATCACCATCAGCGAGCAGCCAATGGTCAGACGATACTGCGCTGATGCGCAGTCTCGTCTGAGCATTGGCTGCTCGCGTACGAGGGTTAGTCAAAAATAACTGAGCCCTACCTCATCATATCTTAGCCTCACATTGTAGACATAAAATGTGATTATCTTTTAAAAGTATAACATGTCATAGACGTTTTGACCCAAAATAATTACCCTGATGAAGCTTCTGTTATAGTTGCTAGGCAACTAAAGATCGTCAGTCAGAGCGATGCGTTCATGATCTCCGCCAGCAGGAATATACAGAATGTCTTAAAAAAGCTTGTTGGCTTGATAGTTTTTGAAAAAGACATATTCGACATTTTCTTGAATAACATATGTCATATTATCTTCTCATTATACTTGGTTCGTAAATGTTTAGGTAAACACTGATTGCATGCGTTGCCTAGCAACAAAATAAGTCAAAATTCCACTAATTTTCAAATACATGAGGATTGTGTTGCCATGGAAACAGAATAATTTATTCCAAACAAGGAATTTAATATTTCTGAGGATTTGTTTGTGTATGCAGTACTGCAAAAGCATTATAAGGCTATTATTTTACGTTTTCTATTAAAATTGTGTTAATATAAGTGTGGGTGGGGTAAATTATAGGACTTGAGGCACGTAAAAAAAATTGCTAAAATCTGAAATCAAACTACCACAGCATCTTTAACTTGGGGTCAGTTGTTTTTTTTCTGTGGCACTGAGTAGGTACATGTAATAGGTATCAAACGACAGTGAATATAGCATTTCATTGGCATTATCGTTTCCATGGCAACGCTTAGATATTGATGCATTACAGCGTGAACGCACCCGTTGGACAGGTCATGTTCGGTTGCCTAGCAACCAGTATATAAAGCCTACCAACAGATATAAATTAGGTTATTGAATAGATGACATATGTCTGCGATGAAATATCATTTAAGTATGGATCCATTTTACTTGAATTAAATGTTATAAGGTAGGGCTCAGTTATTTTTGACTAACCCTCGTACACAAAGAATGTAAGTAGAGGCGTGCTCAGGCCGAAGTTTAGACGTCTAGCCCCAATATATTGGTGCGCATGCGTACTTTAAGAATGACTTTACTGCTTTAGAATACATTCGATTCAGATCAATTGACATATTAGATCAGATTTCTTTTATTATATAATTTCAAGTGCTATGTTGAATAAAAATACAGGGATATTTCTGGGATGTGCCCGAACCATTTTATGAAAAAACTACGAGTGATAGAGTTATTCTGAAGTTTCATTTTTGGCTGGGCGCCATACATGAGCAATTCAAATCTGGTTAGGTGGATATTGAGGTTTCCTGGACCCATCGTTTTTTTTCCAAATGGCCAATCAAAATTTCAAATGGCCCATCAAAATCTTGATTTTTGCATGCAAATGAATGCGACATGGGCCATTGGACATGGGCCATTGGCCCATTTATATTCTGGACCAGAAATATCCCTGAATTCAAAAGAACCGCCTCACTTGCTAAACTAAAATAAGACTTTGGCTCGATTTTTTTTTGGAAATATGCAAACAGCAAAGACCCAGATCAGACATGTCTGGTCAGGCCTGTTTTTGGTTGCAGGAATTTCTTCAATTCAAAATGAAATAGAAATTAAATATATACAATGTATATATTAACGAAAAATGATTCGTCCGATTGATAAGGAAAGACTAGTTCGTTTTAGTTGCAATTTCCCTATGGGTGTTTTCTCTTGCAACAAAAACCAGTTCAAGCTAAGGGCATCATCGAATATGACTGATTTCATACCGAAAATAATGCATATGTTTTGCTACAGTAAGAGTTGATGTTTATATTCTTATTATTTATTGTGTTTTTGTTCTGTTCAATTGGCTTTAGGCTAAAGTTTAGTATGTACAACAACAGCATATGCCCAGCGTATTACTAGCGTTCTTGACTTATAAGGAACTAATGCCGAACAGGTACATGCTATGCTTAAATTGCATGTAGCGTACATCTAACTTATGTCTAACGTATAAGCATGTACAACATTTTGGGACCCCTTCGCCGTGTGACAACGTATGTTCGTAACGTATTTAACTCTTAACTTATTTAGCGTACACCGACGTACTTGATGATTTAACATACGTCGGTATACGTTGATGCTAAACCTACCTTAACGTATGCATAGCTTACATGTAGCGTACATCTACCTTTGTCTAACGTATAAAGCCATACGTCGGTATACGTTGAAGAATTTTTATGCCATATGACAACGTATACCAACGTACTGTAGCGTGTTCGTAACGTGTTAAAACTTATCTCTAACTTATTCAGCGTACATCAACGTACTTGTTGAATTATCAATGTTTTCGTCGGTATGCGTTGGTTGTGACAGGGCCTTGGAAAGATCACAATATTCGCTTAGCATACGCTTTGTATAAGTTCAGAGAGAGCTTTCTCTGATTTTTTTTAATTCGATTTCAGCCTATGCCAGCGTACTGGATATATTTTAATACGTCGGCATACGTTGGCTAAAACGTATAGTATGACAGGGCCATCAGTTGAAATAATGCTTTAATCTTTGTCGGTGCTCAAAATAAAAGAAGCTAGAATACTTTTCAAATTACGCATTCCTAAACTGGAGGCCTGGGCCCGGAATTACAATGCCTCCTTAAAGTTAAGCAAGACTAAAGTTAAGTATTGATATTTCAACCTGCTATATTAAATGCTAAATAAAGTGCCTGGATCGATGTGGTATTTGTGGTCAAAGATGTCATTGTGGTCTTTAGAAAAATAAAACTATTTTGATTTCAATCAGTTTTAAAACGTTACTTTTCGCATCCTGAAAAATCAATACTTAACTTAAGCCTTCCTTAACTCTAAGGAGGCATTGTAATTCCGGGCCCAGACTTCTAAAAATGGTACTTATAGCATATTGCAAAACAACACGTTTCAATAAATTCTGCTCGCGTAGTTATTTAGTGGGACTAGATAACTACGCGTATCAGAGTCATCATTTTATGTTGATTCGGTTTATGATTTCAAAAGAATGGTTGGAATTTTTGACTGTTACATGTAGTATACCAAAAACAAGGCTATCAATATCATAAACTTCGTAAAGCGTTTTTTTTTTAATATTATCGCATGCACTCAGAATTGAGTGTTAAAATACAATTTTGGTTTGAAAACTTCTGCAACAGTGCGTATCAGTCATCATTTTATGTTGATTCGGTTTATGATTTCAAAAGAATCGTTGAAAATCCATCTTTTCCTGAGCAATTTAGAAATGAATTCAATTTGTGGAATGTTCATGGAATCATGAATACTTCGGGTCTCTTGCAAAGTAAGTGAAGCCCGAAGGGTCTCACGTTAATTTTGCAAGAGACCCAAAAAGGAATCATGAATACTTTGGGTCTCTTGCAAAGTAAGTGAAGCCCGAAGGGCCTCACGTTAACTTTGCAAGAGACCCAAAGTATTCATGATTCCATGAACATTCCAAAAATTGAATTTATTGCTTATATTTACATTTTATTATAAATATCTAAAATATAAAAAATTGTTTTAATTTTATGAATTTAAACAGTTTTGCATTTAAAGTATAATCGCATTAACGGCTTTGTCGGAGTTTAAAATGGAAAAGCGGAACAGCCCGTGTGAACACGGACAGCCAATGGAGCGAACAAGAGGCTTGTTTTGCACGTGCGATGCAGGTGTGGCTCGCTGTCAATCACGACACTTCTGGCGAATGAATTCGATGTTCGAAGCAAATTACACGGGCAAGTGAGCTTGGCAGCTGTCAATCAAGTTCGTGTAATTCATGAGGCTATGAAAGGTTGCAAAAATCTAAAGATCATTAAAGGCTTGCTTTGAAAATGTAAATATTTCAAAAATATAATCATACGCCATAAGACATGGATATGTCGGGACAGCCTGCATACTACATTGTACTCTCCTTTTGCAGAGGTTAGCGGACTTCACGTCTTCTGTAGACTTATTTGAAACAAGAGTGGAAAATGTAAGCGCTGATATGGGAGCGTACCTACATACATGTACCTGGTTATAAAAAAGCAAGTGAATATGACCAGGAAATGCCACAATCGCAGACCGCAGACCAAACCACGACACCGTAAGGAAGAGACACAGAACACTGACAGCCACACACAATTAGAGTAACCCAACTCTCTCTCTCTCTCTCTCTCTCTCTCTCTCTCTCTCTCTCTGCAAGACGATTGCTGAACTAGTGAGGACATCACGAACCACACAACAAAGCAATTACCAAACACAACAAAACCCCACTCTCAATGTGGCTTCTGCTCTGGGTCTGCACTATTTGCATGCGTCATAAAAAATGGACTCAAGTTTTATACGGGTATTCCTATTACGCGCTCTGTCCTCAAAATCAGATCATTTCCCGAGGTTATAACACTTTTTTCCATGCTCAAATCAACTGAGCATGACATTTCAACTGCACATAAAAACTAAAAGTTTGAAAAAAGCCATTTATTCCTTTCAAACTCTCACATGTTTTGTGTATCATGCTGATAAATGTTAAAATGTCAACAATTGTCGGCACTTTAACATTTATGACCATGATAAATTTAATGCTGAGCTTATTTGAGCATGAAAAAAGTTTTATAACCTCGAGGTAATATTGCTTTGTTTCAGGAAGGAGAGGATGTATTTCGTGAGATCAAAAGCATTACATGTGACGTCACTTTTAATAGTCATCTTTTTCATCGGTATTACCTATTGTCTGAGTTATTTACGTTTGTATCTACAAACCGAGGGAAATGGTATACCATCTACCGGTGGAAAACTCCAGCAACCCGAGACAATATATTTGCGAACCGAGGACAACCATCTACTCACTGAGAACCAGCATCTACTAACAGAGGACCAGCATCCATTAACACAGAACAAACGTAAGCTGTTACCATGATCTCAGACAAACTCTCGATCTAATTAATAAAGCGACTGAAACCAAAGCAAAATTTCTGTTGTTGGATGATGTTGCAAAACATATACATGCGGTAGAAACTCTCCTGAAAACCATTTTATTTAGGCATGTGTTCCAAAAAGCTACGTGCATTAAGGGGCTCCCCCCCCTTATGAGGTTAAAATATAAACATTGTTTTCAGCCAATTTGTTCTTATTAGTATATTAAAACAATAACCAAAGTGTTAAAGTCTTAAATTACTTTGACTTTCATCGTTGCTATGGTAACAAAAATGGCCGTTAAAATAGACTGAATATAGGAAATTGGCCATTTTGGAGCAAATTGAGAGGTTTGACAGAGAAATTAACATAGAGCACAAGCCAATACCAAAAAGATAACTAAATAGATGAAAATTACCACGGCACACAACATATTAAAAGGATTTTTTGTATTAAGCTGTGCTAATATCTTATACTTAAAAAAATGGTCTCCAAAAGCCTTAAATTTGGTCTAAAATGGCAATTTCTCTGTTTAAAGCATATTTTGTCAGCCATTTTTGTTACCATAGCAGTGGTAAAATTTAAATAAATGCCGAAATTTTATACTTCAGTTATTCTTCTAATAAACCAATTAAAAGAAATTGGCAAAAAGCAATTTTCAGTTTTGGCTCTAAAGGGGGCCAAAATAGCCCCTTAATGCACGTACCCTTTTATTGATGATACGATGAAATGAAGAAAGTCTGTACTCTGCAAATGAAGCCATACATTTAATGCATGCATTATGTACTAATATGTTTACTTTTCAAAGTATTTTCTTTAATATAAAAATAAAGTACACATGCAAAAATCACGAATGATACTAATATACTATGTTGAAACTTTATCTTCTTTTATGTATAAATATAAATGGTCTGTAGGCCCAATGCGACCGGGTTCTGAGGTAAAACTTTCCCAACTGTGCATGAAATGTATCGTGCTATTGCATGATAAATACAATATCTGAGGGTTTGAAAGCAAGAAAGGTTTATATTTTTCAGCATTTTAGTTTCTATGAGAGATTGAAATTTCATGCTCACTTGAGTTGAGCATGACCTCTGGACCGGTTGTTGTTATACACACTATTTCATGTTTGCATTGTATAATGAGAATACTAGGTGAGTGTCTTTTGATATCAAGTTTACCAGGCAAGGCTTTGAGAATGCTTGTTGACATCGTGCGGCTTTCCGACCGATTCACCATGCGTTTTCAAAGCCAAGCCTGGTAAACTTAATATCAAAAGACGCAAACCTGGTATTCTATTTATCAGTTTACCCATTTTTTTACTCTTGAAACTAGCGATTATGACGTAATTTTCGATTTTTGTGTTGATTCAGTGTCATAAGCGACGTCATTCAAAAAGTGCAACGTCATCATGACCTGATAAAGGCACATGCCATGAGATAGACAACGTTTATCAGGCAACGTGCAACAATGCAGTTAATATGGGAGGTAACTGATAAATACAGAATACTAGGTGAGTGTCTTTTGATATCAAGTTTACCAGGCAAGGCTTTGAGAACGCATGTTGACATCGCGAGGCTTGCCGAGCCATTCAACATGGGTTCCCAAAGCCGAGCCTGGTAAACTTGAAATCAAGACGCAAACCTGGTATTCTATTTACCACTTTACCCATCGTTTTACTCTTCAAACTAGGGATTATGACGTAATTTTCGATTTTTTGGTTGATTCAGCGTCATAAGCGACGTCATTCAAAAAGTGCAACGTCATCACGACCTGATAAAGGCACATGCCGTGAGATAGACAATGTTTATCAGGAAACTTGCATCAATGCGGTTAACATGAGAGGTAACTGATAAATAGAGAATACTAGGTGCGTGCCTTTTGATATCAAGTCTACCAGGCAAGGCTTTGAGAACGCATGTTGACAACGCGAGGCTTGCCGAGCGATTCAACATGCGTTCTCAAAGCCGAGCCTGGTAAACTTGATACCAAAAGACGCGAACCTGGTATTCTTTTTATCAGTTTACCCATTGTTGAACACTCTTCAAACTAGCGATTGTGACGTAATTTTTTATTTTTGTGTTGATTCAGCGTCATTAGCGACGTCATTCAAAAAGTGTAACGTCATCATGACCTGATAAAGGCACATGCCATGAGATTGACAACGTTTATCAGGCAACGTGCAACAATGCAATTAATATGGGAGGTAACTGATAAATTATAATACATGTTACTTTTATCAAGTTTACATACTGTAACTTACTTTTAGAGGATAGCCTTCATCAAGCTACCGCACATAACTACGTTGACCTTATGAAACAGTTAAACAACGAGAGGGTAGCACAGGACGACCCACGACTGATTAAACTGATTCGTGACCATTATATACTACCACCATCTTCACGTCCTTACAACTTAACCTCATCTAAAAAGCTAGACTATTCTCAATATGGCCAAACTCTGGCTGTCGACCGTCGACTGAACAGCTTGGTATGTTTTTTTTCTTGGTATGTGCACTAATATTTTAAGCATAGGTGGGCCAGTTAAATCCAAACGTTAAACGTCTTCTTTCTGCGCATGCGTACAAACAATGCTAAGCTATGCGACGTGTGACCTAAGATGTGTTCTACATATGCTGTGTATGTATGTAGCGACATTTCATTGTCCCAATGTTATCTTGGATCAATGGAAAGGTGGGAGAGAGAAGCATCTAAAACTGAACTGAAAGACATGTTTCAACTTTCCAATGACAAACGTTAAGTATCTTAGCATTTTTCGTACACATGCGCAGAAAGAAGATATTACACTTTTTGATTCAAAGAGCACTTCTATCCATTCCTTAATAATCCAGCACGTTCACACTTTGGAAAATATTACTGCATTCATGGTCGAAACGGCACCAGGCTTAAGGATGACACATTAGGTGCGGGGGTAGAAAATGCAAGTTTTCACAACTCTGTAAACGGCGAGTTGCTTTGAAATATATTTTGATGGTTGACTCAGCGGGGACGAAGACCTCGCGCATACCAAAAGGGCAATTTGTTCGAAATAAGGATTATCAATATAGGAATCAAAATCGATTTTTGTTTGATTTTGTTTGATTTGATTCTTTACGTCCCATCAACAATCTTTCAGTTAAAAAGGGATGAGTCTTCCTGGGTTGAACCAGTACTAATCTAGGATAAATGTGTCTTGCTCAAAGAACACAACGCAGTGACGCTGGTGAGGCTCGAACCTACGGCCCCTCAGTTTCAAGTCAAGCACTCTACCACTGAACCACTTCTCTCCCGAATTAAGATTGAAGTAGAATTGAACGTTTCAACAACATTTGCCTGATCTTGTCAGAAAGGGACAGCATGATGTCCTTCTTATAACAAAACAACAACACATGTCCCTTTAATAGATGTATGCGCAATGTTTAAAACGTCCCACCAACAACAACGGTCAT
Organism: Loripinus fragilis; assembly: GCA_964019695.1. Classification (NCBI taxonomy): domain Eukaryota; kingdom Metazoa; phylum Mollusca; class Bivalvia; order Lucinida; family Lucinidae; genus Loripinus; species Loripinus fragilis. Next base: position 110,364,377 of record OZ026517.1, read on the forward strand.
ATGGAGACTGCACCCAGGCATAAATTCTCACCCGACAGACTAGTGAAGCCGGGGATCTAACCTGCGACCCCCCCCCCCCTTCATCGCTACACCACGGCAGCTCCTAGATGCATGAGGTGATGTAGAAGCAGACCGGGGGAAAATATAAACGAAACTGTAGCCCTAGGCAAGTGCTAGCAGAGGAGTTGGGGTATAGGAAAAGTTTGGTTATGGTGGTGCACTCAGATTCGCTGCAATTGCATTATTTAGCTCTGTTCAAATCCTTGCATGTTAAAATACCAAGTTACGTAGCAAAATCGCTTGGGATACACCACCACCCGATAATGACCCACACTGCCAGTGGAAGGTGTGAGGGGGGGGCGTCTATATTCATTGTTTTCTGGCTAAACTATCTGGTTGGCTTACAATCCACTGACTACTTTGCTCCACACCCCTTCCTCAAGATATATGTATCAAACATGTCCCAAAAACATTTAAATTTGAGTAAACCCAACCTCAGAAACTATTCCCAGCCTTAGCCTAAGAGTGGACCAAACATGACCTCCCCCCACCAAAAAAAAATCCATTTAGAAACAACCCACACACCCCTCTCGCCCCCAGCAAAAAAGAATAAATAAAGAAAATCACCAAGTGAAAACTTGCACATTGGTTTGGGTGGTGGAAGGGGGGGTATATTCAAAAGTTTCCGTCTACAGTACTAGTTCCCCCTCATCTATACATTTCTAGCACGCATCCCACCGCACACACACACGTACGAAATATAGCTTACCCCCTTCCCCAAAGTATTCCTATCTTACCTTAACCTTAATGAGAGCCTAAAATGACCAAACATCCCCATTCAATGGCAAACCCCTCCACCCACCCCCACACCTCACACGCACAATTATAATACTATTCAAAACTACGTTGATCTCAAAATCTGATTGAACCAGTACCAAGCAATTAATCAAGTATTTGTTTGAAGCCACACCGCAGCGCCTTTGCTGAGGCTCGAGCCCCTCTAGCTCACCAATTAGTCACTGCGCTCCTCATTATAACTTTGAATTGAGCCATACCATGCGAAAATGCGTCTTAGGGATTTCTAGGCTGATCAGGTAAAATTCAAACCAGAGTCCTCAGCCACAGAAACAAGCTGCATCATTGACATTCTTGTTTTAGCATGTTTAGGCTGGCTTTAACATCAGTAGATATCCTGCTATCAAAGAAGAATAATAATGGATGCTGTTCAGACTGCGCAGGCAGGCTGATCTGAGCCTTTGTTGGTCGAAATTGACATTATGCAGGTTTTCACATGACGAGGATAAATTGAATTTATATTAGTGACACGTCATGCATCACAACGAGAATATTTTCTAAAACTTATCTGCTCTACTTTTCTCTTTGAACTACCCAAGTTTATTCGTCTTATAAGGGGCAATCGTACCATTAGGGGCAACCAATGTAAGGGGTAATGGGCACCAAAAACTCGTCGCAGACACAAAGTGACGTCAAGAAGATGGTGTATACGGCTTATGCTTGAAATATAAGTTGGAAAGGATATGATTTTTTTACAAAAATAATGCATTTAAGAACATTTATTGAACAGAACACCTTCATTAGCAACCACTAAAATGATATTATGCGTACACCTTACTCAGGAGAAAGTATATCATTCGTTAGATGTAAACTTTCTTACGTCAGATTCTTTTGCCTCTTGTACAGAAATGGACATTATTGGGAATAGCATTCTCCGTTTCCTTATATTGGGCTCCAAAACGGTAAAAACAATTAAATATGACTACTCACATAGCTGATTCCATTGTTTATTGCTCCCGTAGCTCATGTCCGCATGATCTCGTAAAGATTTCATTTGCATAACCGTTCGATTGCCCCTTACGACATTACCACCCGTGAAGTCGTTCGCAACTTGTGCAAGCCAATATAGCTGGCCCACAGTAATTTAAAATCCTTAGAATGGAAAGGAGATATGTAGCAGATATGGAATTCAAGCATAAACGTCCATATCTTGTTATGATGATTCATATAACGAACTACTTGGGAATTTGGGTTTCCCCTTGACCCTTAAGAGGACATGAATATATGCACTAGTCATTTCTAACACGAGAACAGCAGGGACTTTGACTTTTGTTAAAACCATGGCAGTTTTCCCCACCCTGTCGGTTAATAGCTGTACATAGCTAATGTTAATTTGTAAGATTTCTGACTATAAATAAAATTTGTACTTGTATTCTGTCTGTCATGTTTTACTTTATACTGCCATATTTGCCTTTGAATAGCAATTGCCCCACATTTACCCACACTAAGGGGACAATGCAAAAAGTTAAAACATGGTTTATTTGCCCAGCTATATCCCCACCATATCAGAGGATAGGGTGCATGGTTAAAACCGACTGGTACATAATACTAATTGGGAGAGAGCTCGCTTGCAGCAGAAAGCTGATGCTTGAGATGTAAGGATCAGGTGCGTTCCAAGGGTATGTTATAGAATTCCCACTCTGGAGAGTCCCCCTTTATGAAGCCAGGGGTTAAGCCCTTTTGCAGAAAATGGTTTTAGAGAATTTCACAGAGCTAAAATGAGCTATGAAGACACGCAGCATATACACAATAAACTGGATTTTTCTTCCAAAAATCAAATTGAATGGCTAAAACCCTATACTTGCATCGTCAAGTTGTAGGCTCATGCGTATTTATGTACACTTAAGTACGCCCCTGAGTATGCAAAAAACTTCCACCAGACATTTAGACAAAATCTAGTTCCCAATGTTTCAGAATCTAAGAAACCATGACGCATACTGGGAAATTGCTAATGTAAAGTTAAATCAGTGGCCCATCCAGATGGGGTTCAGGGGGTTCGCTCGGTTTGCCCGCCCCCCCCCCACCCCTTGTTTTTAAATATCCTATGAAAATGAAATAATTTGCTCTCAGTGAGGCCACGTTAAACATTTTCATGGGATATTTAAGAAAAGTGAGATAAAATCAGAAAAGCGAACCCAGCACCCTTATACATATGAACCCCATTTCCAGATATCCTGGATATGCCCCTGTAAATACACCAAAAGTCAATATAGTCTAACTCAGTCGATTCTAGTAATTCAAGTGTCATTATACTCATAACTACTTTTCTGCTAGTGGCGACTGTTGTCATCTATTGATCAGCCACATTTTGGAACAAGATTAGGCCGGACAAAATATTGGGCTTGATCTAAATCCAAATTGTTTGGCACTGTCATGGTATTCCCCAAGTATCTTTTTTTTAAATAGGTTAATTTAAATAAAAGAAAAGATAAAAGAAACTGTAGACAATGAAAAAGCATGCAAAATTACCCAGCATGCATATAGATAATTGTTGAGTCGATTTGGGTGAACTTTATATGATATTGACTGTTCATGGTAGTGATCATAAAAATCAAAATGCATCAAATATCATAAATGAATACAGGAGGGACAGGCAGACAAGCTAGATCATGTATGTGATAAAACTGCATCCTATCATATCAAGCTCCTTATCTTCAACATACTAAAAGAGTTCACCAAACTATTATTATTATTATTAATCATTATTTCCCACCTTTGAAAATGCTAAAACTGTTTTATTCAATACAAGCTTAGTTGACCACCCTTAGAAATGCAGAAGGAGTAAAATACGAAAAGACAATAAGTAAAGCTTTTTATCTCATGTAATTAATTTGGTGGAGTGGGTTGGGGTGGCACCACAGATTTTTATGACAAGCTTGTCTAAGCGGTTTAACAGTACTTCGTGCACATACCTATGCTAGAAACTGACAACAACCCTTCTTGTACCAGCAGAACTCAGTTCCGATCAATTAAAATTCCCTAGGGGTAGAGCTGTAACGAGGCTTTGATTTAATGTAGCTCAATGCAAGGGTCTGGCAAACTATTTGCTACCATGTTGCTGCATATACCATATTGTGAAAAGTTGATTTTTGGCCAACGACCCACCCCTAAGTCCACACAAAGGATTGGACCCAGGCCTACAAACTAAAATTTTACTTGATATGTTTCAATATCTATTGCACCTCTGCCTGCATACTAAAAAAAGGTAAAAAATAATTACAATCTGACTTAGTTATTGCAAAATCATTTCATGATCAAATTCCCCAAAAGTATGGGGCCAGGTCAAGAGCGAGCTCATAACCCCTGAATTATAGATCTGCAGTCAGACTTAATAGATTGAATATAATTTCAGTTTCTAGCGCAGAAGTGGAGGTTAAAATCTTTTTCTCTAACAGAGTCAAACCGTTGCATGAATTGCAGTCTGTTCTGGATTCATTATGTTTACTTCCATCATAAAATTAGTCCAGAGTCCATTTTAATATAATCAGCAGACATAAAAAGCATGCAACATTTTCACGACTACAATAAATCAGCACTTTAAAAGAAAATATTAGTTTGCTGAAGGTGACTTTATTAAAGCACTTCGTATGATTTCCTAACAAGAAATTATCAGAGTCGCAAGATACAACTAATGAAGTTATTAAACGTTTCTGAATTACACTGCTTAAATCGCCCCTCTATAATAACGTAAGTCTAAGGTGTGCTACATCTTACAAATCCTAATAGACATTTTTCAGTTACCGCGGACCTTAGGATTTGTACGGTGTAGCACACCTTTGACTTACGTTATTTATGAGGGGCGATCTCAGCAGTGTATTTCAGAAACGTTCAACAACTTCATTAGTTGTAACTTGCGTCTCGGTAAATTTCTTGCTAGGAAATGATATGAAGTGCTTTAATTAAGTCATCTTCAGCAAACTAATATTTTCTTTTAAAGTGCTGATGCATTGTAGTCGTGAAAATGTTGCATGCTTTTTATGTCTGCTGATTATATTAAAATGCACTCTGGACTAATTTTATGATGGAAGTAAACATAATGAATCCAGAACAGACTGCAACTCATGCAACGGTTTGACTCTGTTAGGGAGAAAGATTTCAACCTCCACTTCTGCACTACAAGAAAGGAAATTATATTCAATCTATTGAGTCTGACTGCAGAAATAAAGGAGAATCACTTTCATTTGCACACTCTTATTTGGATGCTTGATTGGACATTTCGTGCAAGAGGACTCAGTTTGGAATTTGGTCCGATTGAAGTCAAAATTCATATGGAGCATTCTGATGGCTTCCATGCGAGCTGGACATTTCTTGTACCTCAACAACAGCAGAATCTAGGGTGAAGATTAAGTACCAGTAAAGTGCATTTAAGGCCCCCAGTGACTTAGGCTGCTGTCTGTTCTAAGGTTCTGTTGTTGTTGACTTTTTGTTTATTGTTACTCCCATTGTGTGAGTCAGTAATTGTTCTTTGTTATGTTGTACGTTATTTTATGTCCATTCTACTTTTGCAATCATCTTAATGGGGAAAAGAAAGCTGGTTGCTTTGTTTAGTTTGTCTTTCTGGTGTCTCTTGATGGTTGTGTGGCTTTTACTTGCGGTGCCATGGGTTTGTCTGCTGTTTGTGATTGTGATATTTCTTGATCATACTCACTATTTTTTAGGTAGTGAATACCCTTTGTAGCTTCTTTACATGAATCACAAGACTGGTGACCTTGAAACATGGTTTACACCATTGGATAGTAAGTGAGTTTGAGCTGGAAATGCCCCTGACCAGGTCCCAACCTGTTTTAGAATTCGATCATGAAATAATTTTGAAATTACTAAGTCAGATTGCAATTATTGTTTACCTATTTAAGTATGCAGGCAGAGGTGCAATAGATATTGAAACATATGAAGCGAAATTTGAGTTTGTAGGCCTAGATCCAACCCTTTGTGTGGACTTGGCGGTAGGGCGTTGGCCAAAAATCAACTTTTCACAATATGGTATATGCAGCAACATGGTAGCAAATAGTTTGCCAGAGGACAAACCCTCTATCCTTGTTAGAGCTCTACTCCTAGGAAACTTTTATCAATCAAATCTGAGTTCTGCTGGTACAAGAAAGGTTGTTGTCAGTTTCTAGTGTAGGTATGTGCATGAAGTACTGTTAAACCGCTTAGCCAAGCTTGTCATGAAAAACTGTGGTTCCACCCGCAACCCACTTCACCAAATTAATACCATGAGGTAAAAAGCTATACTAATTGTCTTTTTGTATTTACTCCTTCTGAATTTCTAAGGGTGCTCAACTAAGCGTGTATTGAATTAAACAGTTTTAGCATTTTTTGGATGGTGGGAAATACTGATTAATAATGATTATAATAGATTGGTGAACTCCTTCAGTATGTTGAAGATAAGGAGCTAGATATGATAGGATGCAGCTTAATCACATACGTGATTTAGTCTGTCTGCCAGTCTGCCTGTCCCTCCTGTAGTCATTTATGATATTGATGCATTTTGATTTTTTTAATGATCACTACAATGAACACTCAATATCATATAAGTTTCACCCAAATCGACTCAATCCCAGTATGCGTCATGGTTTTAGTATAATGATGACCCCAATTGAATAGTGTAACACCAGTCAAGGCGACGAAACAAAAACTGTCAGTGTTGATGTCTCTTCATTATGGCTCCGTGTGTGACTGCGTTGGCGGAAGCTTTTTGCATACTTAGAGGCATTCTTACGAAAATACGCATGTGTGTACAACTTGACGATGCAAGTATAGGGTTTTAGCTATTCAATTTGACTTTTGGAAGAAAAATCCAGCTTATTGTGTTTATGCTGCGTGTCTTCACAGCTCATTTTAGCCCTGTGAAATGCTCTAAAACCATTTTCTACAAAAGGGCAAACCCCTGACTTCATATAGGTGGACTAAAATGCCTAGGAAGGCGCCTGATACTTATATCTCAAGCATCAGCTTTCTGCTGCAAGTGAGCTCTCTCCCAATAAGTATAATATACCAGTGGGTTTTAATCACGCACCCAATCCCCTGACATGGCAGGGGTATAGTTGGGCAAATGTACCATGTTTTAACTTTTTGCATTGTCCCCTTAGTGTGGGGAAAATGTGCGGCATTTGATATACAATACAAAGGCAAAGGCAAATATGGCAGTATAAAGTAAAACATGACAGACGGTGGAGAAAACTGCCATGGTTTTAACAAAAGTCAAAGTCCCCGCTGTTCTCCGGTTAGAAATGACTAGTGCATAAATTCAAGTCTTCTTAAGGCTCAAGGGGGAACCAAAATTGCCGAGTACTTTGGTACATGAATGATCAAAACAAGATACAGACGATCATGCTTGAATTCCATGTCTGCCCCATATCTCCTTTGCATTCAAATGATTTTCAATTACTTTGTTCCAGCTATATTGGCTTGCACAAGTTGCAAACGCCTTATGCATTTCCACTGACCATTAACCTGAGCTTATTGAAATATTGACGCCAAGAAATAATCATATTGGACGCAGAAACATCGAATTTACCTACTCGCAAGCTACAACAAGTGAATGTATACATGCATGGAACAAGAATTGACTTTAAAAAAGATATTCGGCTGCATTTCAATTGTGAAATATATTTTTCGGTTCATGTTTTTTTACACTTGCAAACTGGTGAAATGCCATCATCCGGCATTTAATCAGGGTATGCACTGTTTATTAAGGTAAAAAAATCTCAGAGCAAAAAATATAATATTTAGTAGCAGACGAAAAAGATAGATTCCAGTTACTGCTGACATCGCCCCTCTTAAATAAACTCCAAAGTAAGTCTCCGTTGACGGACAAATCGTAATGTAATGTGCAACTGAAAAATGTCTAATATAAGGTCCGCGGTAACTGAAAAATGTCTAATACTCACTCATTGACACCAATGGGGAAGCATGGAAACTACGTATATTGGGTATTGCGAGTCGTTTGGAAGGCCGGGCTTCATTATCGGTAGTCATATCTCTGTTCTATTCCATTTGAAACTTGAGCAGTGGACTATCAAGCTTCCTTACCTCGTGGACAGTATGTACTCTAAAGAGTGTTTACTTTGTATTGCAGGAAAATGGATTCTTCGTAGAATGTGGCGCACTTGAAGGAGAGCGCCTCTCGAATAGCTTATACTTCGAGAAAACCAGGAAATGGGGAGGGTTACTGATTGAGCCAGACCCAGAATATTTTGCTGTGTTGAAGACCAAAAACAGAAAAGCATTTTCAATAAATGCCTGCCTTAGTGTGGAGCCATATCCCGTGGAGGTACTTGCTTAGATTCCAGGGGGGGGATACTCTCACTTTTTCTTCATACGTAGGATCGGGCCCAGCATCTACCGTTCACCCTAAAAAAATATCAGGAATTTCAAGCATCACAAATTTTTTTTTTGAAATTTTACCAACCCCAAGAAATATTCCCCAATTCTGTACCTTGACCTTAAGAAAAGGCCATAAAATGCATAGAAATGACCCCTAAATATAGTCCAATTTTGTGATGACCCCAAAAATATCACAAAATCTTAATACCCAAAAAAATATTCGTTTTTCTGAAAACCCCAAAAAATAATGAAATTCAAAATTTTTAACCCAAAAAAAATGACCTGAGCCTATGTATGTATGAAAATATCAGAGTAACCCCCCCCCCCCCCCCCATGGGGCTTAGATGTGAAGCGATATCCGCATTAAGTACAAGTTGGCATGTGCCTACAGTAAATTGCCTTAAGCCGCCACTCAAAAAGAAGACAAAAACTGATTTTCAAGATCGATTATTGCTTAATGCAGGTCAAAAGTATTGCAGAATGCTCCAAGAGAGCATTCTGCAATACTTTTGACCTTCATTAAGCTACCATTTGTCGTCAAGATCTTTGTAACTTCACGACAAATAATCAGGCTGTCGTCGTGGCCAGCCTTAAAATGGATTTTATCGTGGCGTCGCAACAGTCATTGTGCAGTGGCGGATCCAGAGGGGGTTCGCTCAAATTCCCTCCCTGCCCTTGTGATGCTAATTGCTTTAATCCAGCGGTACCTGCTGGTCTTTGTTGCACTTATGTATATATATGTTTTAATGTTTAGTTATATGTTTCAGAGGGTCGCAAGGTAGAATGAATAGTTATCCAAGCTAATTGTGTCCCCTCTATAAAAAATTGTATAAATAAATAAATAAATAAATAAATAGAAGAGATGTGACGCAAACAAATAAACTAAGTAAGGAGGTAAAGATCAGGAATCGATACAATCAAGTATTACACCAAACTCAGGACACCACATGGGAAAGTGACAAAATCACAATAAAACATCAAACATGAGAGCCAAGAGGTTAGCCCTTTCCCGACAGGTGACCACAAGGCTGCAATGAAAAGACATGAAAGCATGGAAAAACTATAGGTTTCTTAGCAACACAGGTCCGGATCTCCTGAAAAAATCACAAAGCTAGCAAACCAGTGTTCAATGTTGGGCCATCACTGGCACGCCAGCGAAACGCCAATTAAATAGTGTTTTGCTGGCGGGTTGATGGTGGCCCGCTTATAGTGCTATTTTGATCCAACCTCCCCTCATCAACTAAAAAAAAAAAAAAAAAAAAACACGACAAAGTTGGACTCCCTCTGACAAAACTTCCTGGATTCTGGCATGGACAATTATGAGCTCATAAATGTTGCTTAATTGAAACAATGTACAGTTAAACCTGACTTAAGCGGCCACTCAAAAATAGACAAAACATAGGGCTTAAAGACAAATGGTAGCTTAATGAAGATCGAAAGTATTGCAGAATGCTCCCCTTGGAGCATTCTGCAATACTTTTGACCTGCATTAAGCGATACTTGGTCTTGAAAACCAATTTCTGTTCTTTTTGAGAGTGGCCGTTTTAGACAGGTTTACTGTAATAATTCAGATATGATGAAAATTTTGTAGATGAAGTTCAATAAAAACAAGATGGGGCGTGGTCGTATAGTTCACAGCCAGGAAGTGCTTGATTGGATGAAAAGACAGAACTTTAAAAAAGACGAGTTGAGGGTACAGTGTTTCCCACTGTACTCCATACTCGCAGCAATAAACAGGACTACAGTGGACTACTTCAGTCTAGACATAGAAGGAGACGAATTAAGAGTTTTACAAACAATTCCATATAAACTGGTGGACTTCAAAGTATTAACTGTTGAATGCCACAATCAAAAACGAAACGGTCCCGTTCTAACTTCTTATTTAAAGACCAAAGGATATAAGAATGTTATGAATATCAATATAGATATTTTATTTGCGAAAAGTGAAAACAAAACACAAGTTGTATAATACAGAACTGATAGTCTGGTTGTAAGAGAAGGCAGAAAATGTTGACCAGAATAAATCTGTTACACAATTGAAAATATGTCCCTTTTTTCATGCTCAACTCAACTGAGCATGAAATTATCGTGCTCATAAGTGTTAAAATGCCAACAACTGTTGGCATTTTAACATTTAAATTATAAGCGGGACAAGTTGGCATTTTAACATTTATTAGCAGGATAAATGCAACATCAGAGTTTTAAAGCAAGAAATAAAGTGAGCCACTTTAGTTACACACCACCTTTTTCTGACGAAAATGCTGGAATCAAACATTCTCTATGATGATTTACTTATTGACATACTGTCTGTTTGATTAAATCGAAAAAATATCAAAATCACTCATGCGAATCATTCTGCAACGTCAAAGGCAATTTTGACAAAAATGGCCCTGCAACCTAGACGTATATATTTCCTATTTGCGTTTTGCACTAGGAATTACCCATGGTGATCGTTGTGACAGAAAAACACCAAAAATAATTGTTTTATTCAAGTAAAACCCCTTTTTGATCGTTGAAGTTAGTAAAACTGTTGCTTTTTGAAGAAATGCTCGTCTTGACGTCAGATAAACGTCAGTTACAATAATCAAACAGCTTTTCCTTCGCCAAATTGTTTTGTTATGAGTCACTTGTTGACATAGAAGTATCAAAACACTAAAAATCCTTATCATTGACATGTCTTATAGCCTTGGTAGTAGTGACGTCATCACTAACGTCAACACCATGCCGCCAATAAATCCATTTATTTTTTTACCAAAATAAACGGCGGATACATGGTTGTTCAAAAATGAAATTATAAAAGACGTGTTTTGATAACTAGTTTACTCAGAATCATACGAAATTTTAACTAACTTTAAAAAAAAAATAAAGTGTAAAGAAAGATATTGTGAAATAAAAGTTATAAAAAAAACTTTATAAAAAGTAATAAAATCAACTTTTTTCAAACCTTCGTCAGCCTGGAACCAAAATAGTCAAACGCTTAAAAAACTAATACAGTTAACAAACACATTCCAGTCTTAGATATTGCCAAGAATAAACCGGCTCTTATCTCTGGCCTTGCAGAAATTCGACCCTGAAGAAAGTGCAATCTGATCTGAGTTTCCTTCAAAATAATGCAATGTGAAATGGTGTTTTGAGGGTTGTGCCCTTCAAGACCCATTTTCTCACTTGTTTCTCATCTGATCACAATAAAATTTAAATGGCTTATGCAACTATACATGCGCTTTACGCTAGTAGTCTCAAAATAAAAAAAAGGCATATTTTTTCCCAGAGTAGTTTTATATTTGATAAGTGGTGCGTAACTAAAGTGGCTCACTGTATATCTTATTTTTCACCACTGTACCTTTTGTATGCAATTAAATTTCATGATGCATTGAGTTGATCGTGAAAAAAGTTTTATAACCTCGGTGCCTGCAGAGATTATACCATTTTTTCCATGTCCATTTTCCATTATAATTAACATAAATAACAAATTACAAAAAACTGAGACAGTTTTCTCACTTGATAGGCGGCAATCGAAAACATTAGTATATCAAAGAATGTAAATAAAAAAAGCGTTAGAAACAGAGTCTTTGATTGCCATTTGTCACCCAAATGGCGACAAATGGCAGCTGAAAACACTTTCTAGCGACTCTAGGTGATGATCCGTATCCCTCGTTGTTAAGAGCATTTATGATTGCCTCCTATCCGATGTGGTTTTCTTGTCGTAAAACTCTGAAAGGTCTAGCATCATGAAAATATTATTGTTTGCATGCACATTTCTTATTTTCCTGCCACAATTAGTATCTGTTCAAGTCATAACATAAACCAGATCAGATGAACCAGCCCGTTTCATTATAATTGATAATGGAGGACTGTCTACCATTTACAAGTTTTAGTACATAAATGTATGCAACAGACACACCTCTTGGCATTGCACTTAGAAACATTAGGATACATTCTGCATCCTTTGAATGCATTAAATGGTTTAGTATACTTCCTAATGATAGGTGACCCAAAAACATAATTTTATGGTGGGAAGCATATTCCGAAAATCTTTAACTAGGAATATGAACAAAAGATGCCGAATGTAACGTAATTGGTTAAAATAATTAAACTTTCTACTTTAGTTCATATCATAAAGGTCATGAGGTAAGTACCATCCCAAGACAGGCGATCAACACACCGTTTATTAAGATGATATGACCCGATTCATTTTGCATCCTTCAAGGAAAAGTAAGGTATAACAAATGCCTCTATATCCCAAATTTCTAATACAAGACCACAGAGATAAAAAAAAAAGCCGAAAAAGTCAACTCTGCCCCCTGATGGGCATGTTTTTCGACAGATCAAAATGATTTGAAAATCTCAGTAAAGGGGTCACCAAATGACCATTGTGCCAAATTATTTTCAACTTCAGTCAGTTAATTTGGTAACAAGCTCTGATTTTTGTCAGATCAAAATAATATGAATATTCTTGATAGAGTGTCACCCTAGGAACACTTGTGAAAACTCAATTTCCTATTCCACCAGTTGGTTTTTTTAAAGAAGAATTTTCCAGGTTGCTCCTTTTGGTTTCCATGTCAACCAGACATGAAATTAACAATTTTGAACAAATTGAACAAGGGGGGGGGCATCTTTGGCCCCAGGGGTATAATTTGAACAAACTTTGTAGTTGTCCACAAGGTGATGCTACATACCAAATATCAACGCTCTTGGCCTTCTAGTGTCAGACAAGAAGATTTTTTCATGTTTTCCTCTTAAGCCTATGTAAACTATTATCCCTGGGAAGGGCCATTTTTGACCCCAGGGGCATAATTTTGATAAATGTGGTAGAGGTCCATGAAGTGATGCTACATACCATAATTCAAGGCTCTAGGCCTTGTGGTTTCAGACATGATGATTTTTCATGTTTTCCCTATATAAGCCTATGTTAAACATGTGACCGCCAGGGGAGGGCCCTTTTTGGCCCCAGGGGTATAATTTGAAATATGAACAAACTTGGCAGAGGTCCACTAGATGATGCTTCATACCAAATACCAAGACTAACTGCCTTTTGGTATCGGGCAAGAGGATTTTTTCATGTTTTCCCTATATAAGCCTATGTAAAAGATGTGAGCCCCGGGCGGGGGCCATTTTTGACCCCAGGGGTATTATTTTAACAAACTTGGTAGAGGTCCACTAGGTCTTGCTACATACAAAATATCAAGGCTCTAGGCCTTGTGATTTCAGACAAGAAGATTTTTTTCTCGTTTTCCCTATATCAGCCTATGTAAAATATGTGACCCCACTGGCAGGGCCTATTTTGGCCCCGTGGGGTATAATTTGAACAAACTTGGTACAGGTCCTCTAGGTGATACTACATACCAAATAACAAGACTCTAGGCATTTTGGTATCAGACAAGAGGATTTTTTCATGTTATCCCTATATAAGCCTATGTAAAATATGTGACCCCACGGGCAGGGCCGTTTTGGCCCCATGGGGTATAATTTGAACAAACTTGGTACAGGTCCACTAGGTGATACTACATACCAAATATCAAGGTTCTTCTGGTTTTAGACAAGAAGATTTTTTTAAGTTTTCATCTCAAAAATCTATTTTTAGCCTCTGTGACCTAGATATGCAACGGACCAGAACCATTTGACCAATTATGGTAGAGGGCCACCCAAGTATCAATTGTTAATAGACGGACGATGAACGAAACCCGATCACACAAGCTTACCTTGTCATTACGTGACAGGTGAGCTAAAAATGGACAAATAAAGGAACTGACAAACAGAAGGAAGCTGTAAAAGAGAGAAGAAGAGTTGTGAAAAGGGGGATCCACTTCTATTTCAGCAATTACTGCTTTGAAACACTGAACATAATATTACAATAGTAATTCTGAACTCTAAGACAGATACAAAATAAAGCAATTACAGTATATACAAACTTTAATAAACAAATTTACATATCACAATTTTCAAAACCTTGTTCTTACAGCACAAACCTAATGTATAAAGTTATGCTCATATTTTATGTACCACTATAAGGAATATTTGCGTATAATATTGTAGAAACAAGCGAATTCATTGAAATAATATCAATATTGAATGGGCTGACACACAACATTTTGGTACTTAATGCATCCACAGTATACCCAGCAGAGAAGGCTCAGACAACCCTGCACATATGTCAGGTCTTGCCAAAGCCTTTGCTTATCGCATACAAAAAGACCAAAGGGAGAAGAAGGCTTAGACTAAAACTCAGACGTCCAGTCCCCCTGGTGTGTCAGCATGAGCATTTAATGGAGGCGTTTAAGTATATGCCATAACAGGCCTCAAGATAAGAGTGTGTAGTCAAAAATTAATTTTCTTATTTTCAACCAAAACATAAGTTATGGGTACTCAAAAGAACCGTCTCAATGAGACGGTTCTTTTGTGCACCCAAAATAAATGTTTAAACTGATGGATAAGAAAATATTTACAATTTTACGCTGAAAATTTTTGCCTATCTGGACCTATGCCATAAGTAACAAAGTATTGTATGTTGGTCCAAATTATTCATGAAATGAAATGTTAAGAGTAAGGGAAAAACAATCATGAGATCATAATCTGTATCTGATGGATTTTCCCATGTATGTTGATAGAATAAGTATGGACTTGCTTATTTCATAGTTTAAGGGGTTGTCGGTCCAAATCTCTATAAAATAAAGTTATTCTGTCTTTGAGGATTGCTTTGATCTTAAAAAATAATGCAACCTCCTGTAGCATTTTATCTGGGCCTTCACTCTATGCCAAAGTACCTGTTTACCAGTATCCAGAATGAAAAGAATTAAACTACTTTAGAGACAGACATGTTAGCGTAACATTTTTTGTGCCTCAAATCAGCAGAATCTATGGCATAGATTTGGTACCAGTAAAATGCATTTAAGCTCCCCCCCCCCACCCCCCCCCTCCCCGGCTTAGGCTGCTGTCCAGTAAAATGCATTTAAGCCCCCCCCCCCCCTTAGGCTGCTGTCCGTTCTAAGGTGGTGGTTCTGTTGTTGTTGATTCGTTGTTGATTGTTACTCCCATTGTGGGATTCTGTAATTGTTCTATGTTTTGTTGTGCGTTCCTTTATGTCCATTTTAGTTTTGCAATCATCTAGATTGGGAAGAGAGAGCTGGTTGCTTTGCTTGGTTTGTCTTCCTGGTGTCTCATGATGGTTGTGTGGCTCTTCCTCTCGGTGCCATGGGTTTGTCTGCAGTTTGTGATTGTAGTATTTCCTGATCATACTCACTATTTTTGCTGTTGTTGTCAAAATGATATTTCCAATAACATCTTGGACAGACCCAGATTTTTTTGTCAGGGGTGGGGGGGCCTGACTTTTTTTGTGTGTGTTTTTTTCAAATTATTTCACAGACAGCTGTATGAACCTCCCTCAAGGGGATCTGTACCAGTACTTCTAAGAAAACCTATATCCACTTGTGATTTTCCAGGGGGGTTTGGACCCTGTGCCGCCATCACCCCTCTGGATCAGCCCATGAAGATCACTTCCTATCAATAGCTTAGCAGAGTTCTCTGAAAAGCCGAATCAGGCGTATTATTACCCCAACTTTTGGTTTTGTACGCGTACTTTTCCTGCTGGGGATTCTAATTTACGCCAATTTTTTTTTCTGCTGACGCGTCTCAAACTCCTTAAAAACACCTGAAAACAACAGCGGGGGTTCAAATTTGGCTTCCGCCACAGAAGATCGCCGCTAATCCAATGCCCCAGGGGTTGTCATAAAATGTCCAGTCGTCCGTTTTCAGTAGGCGTGATCTGATTTAGCTCTCGGCCAACCAGATCGTCGCACAGCGACTGCGTCTTTTTTGACAGGACAATAATTACGCCTATGCAAATTTGAGAAGCATGTGGTCGATTGGTTTTAACTTTTCCGAGTGCGTGTAAAGACAAATGATAGTCGCACATTCTTGACTGTCTGTCTCAATCAAATCTTGAAATGTTTCTTACTTTTTTGAACACATGAAATCGCTTCCACAGCTCGAGTTCCACACTTGGTTGATAAAATATAAATAAGATTTGCTGAAGACATCTGTAAACCAACAGGATAACGTCCGATAAGGCAACGAGGCAATGAGTGATGCAATCAATTATCGGTGTGTTTTTTCCACCGAATAAACTATTCTTAGGGTATTAAATGCAAACAAATGACTTTCAGCAAGAAAACCCGTTCATTTTAAACCATTGAATTCGCCTAGCACATAGGTAGGAAATCAAAATAATCATCTTAATTTTGGAACAATCACCGTAGACTAGGTGCGCAAAAGCACTTGCATGCAAATAATTAAATGATTGAACTAGTCTAAGATCTATACATCTGCAAAAGATCTGGCCATCTGTCTGTCCGTTCGTCTGTCTGTCTGCTGATAAATGAATAAAACAACTACATGTATCAATAGAATAAGCTTTTCATTTTTAAGGACAAACATAAAAATATGTGTTTCATGATACATGAAATTTTAAAATATGAAAATATTTTTATTTTGATGGTGAAGATGGGAAAACAATCACAATAGACGATCACAATAGCTCATCTTGAGCCTTCGGCTCTGGTGAGCTAAAAAGCTAGTAGGAGTATATGGTACATCTAACCTCCAGATAAAAGTGTGTACCAGAGAATTATTTCCTTATTTCTGAACCAAAACATATGTTGTGTACTCAAAAGAACCGTCTGGATGAGACGGTTCTTTTGAGCGCCCAAAACATATGTTTAAACTGATGGGTAAGAAAATAATCACAATTATACGCTAATTTTTTTTTGCTAAACTGGCCCTATGGCACTTGTCATTTCTTTCATTGGTTGAGCATCACAGGTTTGTTTGTTTGTTTGTTTTATTGCTTTACGTCCCAAGTCAACAGCTATGGTCATTGCGGGACGGTCAGTTCACCTAACCACACTTATTCCTGGGCAGGCTTGAACAAGCGGTTAACCAGTAATTCGTGCACATACTTTCGCTTGTAACTGACAACAACCCTTCTTGAATGAATCAGCGGAAGGGGGAGAATGACCGTAGAAATCATTTCATGATCAATCTCCACGAAAGTATGGGACCGGGCCGGGATCGAACTCGCGACCCCTGGATCTGCAGTCAGACACGCATCTGTAGCCAGACACGTTACCGACTGCGCTACGCAGCATCACAGGTAGTATGTAGTTTATATCACTTGGTTCCTTGATTAAGAATCTAGCTCGAGACTAGCTAATAAATAGTCCATGTCACTTGTTTCATTGGTTGAGATCTGGACAAGCTGAGCTCTTCTAAAGCAAGCCTGGATTGTTCTGAAATTGATAAATACAGTCAACCCTGTCT
Source organism: Loripinus fragilis (assembly GCA_964019695.1). Lineage (NCBI taxonomy): Eukaryota > Metazoa > Mollusca > Bivalvia > Lucinida > Lucinidae > Loripinus > Loripinus fragilis. Next base: position 110,381,870 of record OZ026517.1, read on the forward strand.
TAAGCAGCAACTCAAAAATAGACAAAACAATGGTCTTAAAGACAAATGGTAGCTTAATGAAGGTCTAAAGTATTGCAGAATGCTCTCTTGGAGCATTCTGCAATACTTTTGACCTGCATAAGCGATAATCGATCTTGAAACTAATTTGTCTTTTTATTGAGTGGCCGCTTAAGACAGGTTTTACTGTAAAAGTTTACAAATAGGGAAGGACTAGAAAATTTTGGATTAGTAGTTCGAATCCCTAAGCAGTCCTTTGTGATCATCCTCCAAGTTAACCCTTTCAGACGAATAGATTTTTCCATAAAGCTACATACAATAAGGTCAGGACTGTCCATTGTATATATTAAGGGGTCACAGGTTATAATTTCCCAGAAATATTGTTATTTCTTTCTCTGAAGATTGATTTTGTCTTTATAGAAAACAGTGCAGACTCTGATGAAATGCCACACATTATGCAGGATTCGGCATTTCATCTGCCTCCTCTTTTTTTCCCAAATTTCCAAGTCTACAAAGGGTAAATTCATGAAAGTCTGCATCAAAAACAAGACAAACTTGTATTGTATTGAGCTTTTATTGGTAGATCCAGATAGATTCTTTCTTATATGGAAAACAAATAAATAGGTTATTGACAACTAGTGTAGAATACATGAGATGCCACAAAATCTTGAAATCTCCACACAGTATGCATAGTTAACTAAAATAAAGCAAACTTCAGGTACAGAAATACAATTTCAGGGCTGTGGAAATATTTGAAATGATTTGGTCCAATTTAATAAGTTAACATATAGAGAATACTAGGTGAGTGTCTTTTGATATCAAGTTTACCAGGCAGAATTTGAGAACGCTTGTTGACATTGTGAGGCTTGGCGAGTGATTTAACATGCATTCTCAAAGCCGAGCCTGGTAAACTTGATATCAAAAGACGCAAGCCTGGTATTCTATTTATCAGTTTACCCATTGTTTCACTCTTCAAACTAGCGATTATGATGTAATTTTCGATTTTTGTGTTGATTCAGTGTCATTAGCAACCTCATTCAAAAAGTGCAATGTCATCATGACCTGATAAAGGCACATGCCGTGAGATAGACAACGTTTATCAGGCAATGTGCAACAATGCAGTTAATATGCAAGGTAACTGATAATTTCTTGTCCTGGGACAACAATAAATATAGTTAATATAATTCTGATCAAACAATCTGTTCCACAGTTATTATATTAATACAGTTTATAGTTTTTTACCGGGCCAGGTAGCACAGTCGGTAACATGTCTGACTACAGATGGGTATCTGACTGCAGATCCAGGGATCACGAGTTCAATCTTGGCCCGGTCCCATACTTTAATCGAGATTGAACATGATATAATTTCTATGGTCATTCTCCTCCCTTCCGCTGATTAATTCAAGAAGGGTTGTTGTCAGTTACAAGCGAAAGTATGTGCACGAAGTACTGGTTAACCGCTTGTTTAAGCTTGCACAGGAAAAAGGTGTGCTTAGGTGAACTGACCTTCCCGACATGACCATAGCTGTTGACTGGGATGTTAAGCAACAAATCAAAAAACTGTTTATAGTTTAAAATATTAATATATAATTCCCTGTGTGTTGAAAATTCTAATGCACTTGCAAATGTAACATCTGATTGGATATCATCATAAATATTTGCAACAGTACATCCTGCGATATATTGTTGCAAACTCTACATTATTATCTAACAACTCTTTCCATTGGCTGGCGAGTGGTTTTATGCAGCTGCCAAGTGATTTTAAGCAGCTGCCAAGTGGTTTTATGCAGCTGGCAGCCACTTGCTATAGGGACAAAATACTACATTTTTACTGTCTTTTTGCAGAAAAATATTACTCGTGCATTAGAATGGGGATAACCATATTTAAAATGTTAATTTGGGGAGGTATATCATCTGATATACGTTCGAAAATCATGGTTTACGGCTCCGCCAGCATGTCACCATGTAACTAAATTTCCGACAATATATCCGATAATTGCATATACAAGGGTAACAACCTACGTCATAGCATTGATGTTTTAAACACGTAGTGCGGCGCCATCTTTGATTTACAAGGTCAGTTTTCCCCTTCGTAAAATTAAACAAATGAGTGTCTGTACAAACAAAGCAGTGCAGGCGGTGCCTAACATCACACTTGAACAGAATATATAACGGCCACGCCCCGATATGCCGTTGCCTTTGTAATCATTCACCCACAAGAATCGAAGCGGGAGACACGAGGATAATTTTAGCAGTCACCCACTTCGATTTTTGTGGGTGAATGTTTACAAAGGCAACGGCATTTCTGGACGTGACCATTGTATATTCTGTTCAAGTGTGATGTTAGGCACCGCCTGCACTGCTTAGTTTTGACAGACACTAATTTGTACGACATTTACGAGGGAAAAACTAACCTTGCAAATCAAAGATGGCGTCATACTACGTGTTTACAACACCCACGCTATGACGTAGGTTGTTACCCCTGATATACCTTTCCAAATGAAAATTTTGAATACAATTATCCCCTAAATGAGTTATCTGTGGCAGTTCTGGCCCTGGGGTTATAAAACTTTTTCCATCCTCAACTCAAGCATGAAATTTATCTTGCTCATAAATGTGAAAATGCCAACAATTGCTGCTATTTTAACATTTATGATCAGGATAAATACCAACAAATTTTAAATCCATATAATTATTTTTCAGCATTATAGTTTATTATGAGCTGTTAAAACCTCTAGGCATAATTACATTGTTGTACTCACAGGCCCCCAGATAAAAGTGCGTAACTGAATATTATTTTCTTATTTCTCAACCATAACATATGTTGTGGGTACTCAAAAGAACCGTCTCAATGAGACGGTTCTTTTGAGCACCCAAAACACATGTTTAAACTGATGGATAAGAAAATATTTGCAATTTTACGCTGAAAATATTTGCTTAACTGGCCCTATGTACTCACCTGTGATATTAGGGCAGCCATGGAAGATAAAAATAGAAATGTGTGGACAGAACTGTAGGACAGCTTCAACTCCTTCATCTGTTACACCATGGCAACCGTTGATATGGATTTCCTAGAAGATTAAAATAGAAATGTGTGGACAGAACTGTAGTACAGCTTCAACTCCTTCATCTATTTATCCATGGCAACTGTTGATATGGATTTCCTAGAAGATAAAAATAGAAATTTGTGGACAGAACTGTCGGACAGCTTCAACTCCTTCATCTGTTACACCATGGCAACGGTTGATATGGACTTCCTAGAAGATAAAAATAGAAATTTGTGGACAGAACTGTAGGACAGCTTCAACTCCTTCATCTGTTACACCATGGCAACGGTTGATATGGACTTCCTAGAAGATAAAAATAGAAATGTGTGGACAGAACTGTAGGACAGCTTCAACTCCTTCATCTGTTACACCATGGCAACCGTTGATATGGATTTCCTGAAAGTGACATTAATTGTAGCATAGAGTAGTCCCTATATAATGCTATATTTGGTATCCATAGGAATGGGCCATATTATTAGTGATTCAAGTTATAAAGGGAGAATTTAAAAAAAAACTGTACGAATATGACTATGGAGAACAATTTTACTTAATAAGGTTCCACAGTAAGAAAACTTGGGAGCATCAACATGACCGTGTTATATCCAAACCCTTGTTATAACTGTAATAATGAGGTGTTTTATAAAAGGTATGTCAGGCCTTTAGTTAAGAGTGCTCACCAACAAATTATTTTCTTATTTCTCAACCAAAACATATGTTGTGGGTACTCAAAAGAACCGTCTCAATGAGATGGTTCTTTTGAGCACCCTAAACATATGCTAAAACTGATAAGTAAGAAAATATTTACAACTTTCGCTCAAAAATTTGGTTTATCTAAACCTATGGTATATGTATTAATTCAGTCCAATATGCTTTGGCCTTGTGTTTATCGCTTATAGTGTTTACGGTAAATGTTCTAAAATTACGAACACTAAAAAATAATTATTTTTTCTGATGTTCGTAATTTTAGAAAAAAAATGCGTTTCAGAAAAAGTGCTAGTGTTCGTAATTTTAGAATGTGGTCTTAAGCATGAGCAAAAACGGTATATATGCATGTAAAAATGTGGTAGAAACGACGGTTACGTGTTGAAAACACGGCGATATTGCCCCAGTCACACACACACTTACGTACTCTTACGGAGAGTTTCGGATCAAACCGCAGTCGTCCGCAGAAAAATTAGGGCGGGGCCTAATTTCTTGATGCGTTTGGAAGATGCAGCTACCTATAGTTATGGGTAGTAACGGATCATTGCGGATAAATGCGAATGTCAGCGGATTGATGCGTTCCATTGAACCGACACAATGCGGACAGATACCAATAGATACGGACTACATCCCTTTTATTACCTTCCCTTACCTTAAGATACGAGTAAATGCGAATAGATACCGTTAGATGCGGACTGTTGCGTATACTTAGTGGATTAATTGTGACGTTTGCAACCGCAGACTTTGCACCCAACGTTCGTTCATCATTTGTTTTTTAAACATTATACCTGGAAGGAAGGAGCAAGCAGCAAATAAGAAGCATTGTCTCTAGAAGACACACTCTCAACCTCAAACATCTCAAAAGGATGACAACTATTTATCTAGCCAGTTCCTACGCCTCAGACATAGTAATCAAGAGACAGCGGCCACTGTTCAAAGACGCAGATGTCACATAATCTAAGAAGAGGCCATGCAAATAATATGATATTCCATTTGTAGATTAAATAATATACAAATAAGTTAAACATGCGTTGCTATATGACGACGGTTTTTGAGCAATATTAGGATATTTAGGACTTTTATCTATACATGCAAATGCAAATGAGGGTCTGGATGGGGGTCTGGTATTCACTATTCATTAAAAATTTAGCCCATTATTCATCTCATTAAAATTTTGGGGTATTCATTAAAATAAGACCAATTATTCATTAAAAGTAAGAAAGGTGGCAAAGAAATCTGATTATTCACTATTCATTAATTTCTTCTTCAATTCATTAAAAAAATAGGAGTATTCATTATTTTTTAGGCTCTCATTATTCACTATTCATTATTTTTTTGGCTCATTATTCACTATTCATTATAAAAAAGGGCCATTATTCACTAATCATTATACCCCATCTAGACCCTCGCAAATGCCATACGATAGATAGAATATTGCATCTGCGATCACAAATTATTGAACTATATTCCAATTATTAAGATAAATGATAACATCCTTGGCAGAGCCTCGCATATTATCAATTTTCCTCATATCATTAAAAAATGCAATAATACATGAACATGCATGTAAAAAATATCCATGTTTTAAATCTTAGAACATTCAGTTTTTTCTGCATACACTTTCTCTCGATATTCATTTAGCCCCTATGGCCAATATGCCAAAGGCATTCTCAACACATCGTCTGGCACGAGAAAGACAATAGTTGAAGACTCACTCTCCTGTTCCAGAGGCGCTGTAGCAAGGGGCTTCATCATCCACCTAAAGGGTCATAACAATGCGTATATACCCGCATATGAAATCAACCATTCGCAACGATCCGCAACGATCTGCGTGTATAGGTAAAAATACGCCGAATGCGATAAGTAACTAAGCGTTACTAAAGGTAACGATCCGAATGAAACCGTACCAGTCCGCAACTATGGGTCGACTGCGGAATGATAGGTTTTGATACGTTTAGATGCGAATGAGATACGGATAGGATACGAATACTTACGTATTCTTGCCTAGCGTTACGCATCATTGCGTTTTTTTCATCCGCAGAACTTTTTTGATATTTTTCAAAATTTGGGCGCGGATGGAAATGGCCTTGCGGTAAGATGCGGATAAGATACGAACTGTTTCGTTCTCTGCGGATGTGATACGTATCGTTACGGAATGAACGGATTGTTGCGGACGGGCTTTACGTACCATCCGCAGGGTCCGTAAGTGTGTGTGTGACTGGGGCATATGATTCTGCGCTATCTGCTCATTTTTCTTTTCAACCGCCGCTAAATTCTTGCGGACTGAGTCAGTAAAATGTCCAGCGCGTGCGGTAATTGCCCCAAGTCGAGAACCATGCAGGCACGTGCAATTTAATTACAAGTCGTTAAGTCCACGTATTTAACCTCGGACTACCGATGAATCGCTACACTTTCGTTCTTCCTTCAGCAAACCAAAACGCTTTCGCTTGCTCTCAATCTGCGCAAATGCGGTTTATGATGTTATACAGTCAGTCGATCAGAATTTTTTGAAAAGATATACACGAAACTTTGAAGTACGTAGACGAGTTTTCAGAGTTAAAAAAAATGACAAAATTCAAAAAGAACACACATTCTCTCTGTCGATCTATCGATGCACTTCGATTTTCCCGAAATGATGTGCATGTACCAGTCTCTCTCTCTCTCTCTCTCTCTCTCTCTCTCTCTCTCTCTCTCTCTTGACGTACATTTGCAAAAACGGTTTGGATCCAGATCAGACCCGAAAAGAATTCAGGAAAGAATGTTTCGTCAATTTAAAAATGTGAGCATGCGATAAAAGGTATGCAAAGTGTCGTACAAAAAAAGCCGATGCACACGATAAAATGGGTTTTCAGTATATCTCGATAAGTGTAAACATTGTCCGGTCCCGTGCGCGGATCCAGAGGGGGGACAGGGGTCCGGACCTCCCCCCTGAAAAATCATCAAAATATAGAATTTATTAGCAATACTGGACCGGATCCCCTGAAATTCTCAGAACTACCAAGCCAGCATTCATCGGCACGCCAGCGAAACGTCATTTGAATGCGTTTCGCTGGCGGGCCGATGAGGGCCCGCTTTTAGTGATGCTTGGATCCTCTCTCCATTAAAAAAGAAGAAAAAAAAACGTTGTCAGAGTTCGGATCCAGATCAGATCCGAATGGAATTCAGGAAAGAATGTTTCGTCAATTTAAACATTTGGGCATGCGATAGAAAGCATGCAAAGCATCAATACTGTCGAATATCCGACTTTGTCGTGCAAAAGCCGACGCGCACGAGAAGCATCTCCATGTATCATTTTCAGCACCGATACATGATATTTTACAGATTACAAGAGATTCGTATGCAAGCGCTAGTCTCTTTCTCTCTCTCTCTCTCTCTCTCTCTCTCTCTCTCTCTCTCTCTCTCTCTACCACCTGCTTTCAAAATTAGCAAATAGTATGGATCCAGAAGATCTCCGAGGTCTTGCCAAACCAAATCAGGGGCAAACAGCATACCAAGATTTAATCATGTATTACTAAGCGAATGTCCTACTTTGCGTCCGATGCCTCGAAAGAATATAATTGAGCCGTGACATGAGATTTCCAGTTCGTCTGAGTCTACACTCATCAAAATGCCACATTGTGTGTCAAAATGCCACATTGCATTGTGTCGCGGCTCAATTTATGATATAACCCTAGTGACTCTCGGTCCGGAGCTTTGTCAGTTGGTCCGGGTGTGGTTAATCACTGAAGTGTTCATGATGTATTCTACGGAATAGCACTAAATTGTTTATGCTCTACTGAAAAAAATGACCACCCGAGCTTAAGATAGAAAATCTTTAAACCACATCCGCTGAATCTCCTATACTCAAATAATTTCAAAGATATGTTCCTCATAATGCCCTCTACCAAAATTGCACCAACAGTTATAAGCAGTTTACATATAGCACCGCCCTAATTGACCAGCTACATAAAGTTCAAATATATAATTATACAATGGAAATTGCGCCTAATTCGCTAGTGCCTGTTCAAAGCTGGGTGTCAGATGGATAATCTCGAAACCATCAAATCCGTTTTAAGAAAAAAAAATGGTACATCAAGTGAAATCCCAGCTTCTGTACCTACAAATGAGCATGCTCCAAGTAGATTGTGCATTTGCACAGGAAAGAAAATGCTTACGGCAGGATAACATGTACATGTAAGCAATATACAACCTTTGAATAACATATCTTCATCGCTTGTGAAAATAATTATTGACTGACGGACTTTTAAAACGCTACACTAGGATAGCAGCGTTACTATTTGTCTAAAAAAGAATCCAAAGCAAACAATTTGATTGCATATTAAAGAGTATGCATTTGTGAATAACACATGAAAAAATTGTCCACTTCAAAGTAATTAAAAACATTGAAAATGTAAAATATTTAAGATATGGGTCAACTTTTTCATTTGACAAAATTTTATAAGTGAAAGATCCCCTACTAGAAACCCGAGAAACATCAAAAACTTCCGAGATGCATATCAATAGTAGGGGAGATAGATGTAAAAAGATAATTTGCAAAAAAAAACATGGCACCGCCGGGTCTCGAACCAACAAAGTCCGGCTTCAGAGTCAGCGACCTTACTACCTGCGTCACTAGATGTTCTAACATAATATCAGGCTATCGGAGGCTGTACCTATGCGACCGTTTTTTCGAGCAAAAAATGGCGGAAAATGAAGACGAGAATACCCACAGTCTGGAGAATAACGGCTATTACTCTTCAATAAGCTTTGTTTCAGTTATTCAAATACAAGCCAGTACTAGATAATGGATTGGAATTGATCTCATATGTTGAATTGGCTCGAGGTTTGTCCCAAAATTCGTCATTTGCCACGAAAACAAGTGTATTTTCTCTCTGCTCAGTGAAACACCGCTGCATACACCGATTTACGAGGCTGTTTTCAAATGATTTCATTTGAATCACAAAGTAAATACCTGATACATCCGTAGTTAAACACTATATATGTTTGGTCATTTGCACCATTTGTCTCTTTTTAGTTTATTTTGTATGTCTCGATCATTTTCATAACTGTACGCCACACTGTTTTTTCCATTTATACTGAAACGTTTTTCGAGCAAGGTTAACATTCCATTGTATGAGTATTTCGAGCACAATAAAGCTACTGTATGCGTATTTTGAGACCAAAATTATTGAACGGGTATTCTGAGCAGACCTTTGATGGAAAAAAAATAGAGCTAAATGGACCAAGCATGATGTCTACTCACATTAGGCTGGCAACATTTCTTTAGCCAAGTCTACCTTTTTCTTTATTTCTACAGAGTATGTCAATTTGATTTGATTGTTTCTCTGTGATGATACATTGCAATAGTTTGAAAACCTCCATGCCATCTACACAGTTTTTGTTTTAACAACAATATAATCTAGGGCAAAGATTGGGTGCCAGTAAAATATATCTTAGCCCCCACTCCAGTGGCTTATGCTACAATCTGTTCCAAGGCGATGGTTCTATTTCTGCTGATTTATTGTTAATTGTTGCTCCTATTCTGTGGTCCTTTGTGTCCATGCTTTGTTGTGCATGGCTTTGTGTCCTTAATAGTTTTGCAATCATCTTGATGGGGAAGAGTAGGCCGGTCGCTTTACTTTGTTTGTCTTCCCAGTGCCTTGTGACTGTTATGTCTGTGGCTGTTCCTTAATGTGCTGTTGGTGTGATTGAGATATTTCCTGATCATACGCACATGCTTTTTATAGCTGTTTGGCGTTAAGTCAACAGGCAGGGTCACACTATTGTTATTTAATCTATGCTACTTTCTGAAATTAAGCAAGCATGAGTATCGAAATTCAACCATGTAATTGTTGGTATTATGATATAATTCTAGCATCTTATGTCATAAATAGACCAGGAGCTGATTTCTGTATATAAGACTTAGTATTTTAACTGGCACAACCTATCTGCCAGATCAGGTTTGACTGCAAAAACACAATCCTGATGTCTTCTATGACATTGCTAGATACTTTGTACTGTCAAATTGCAGTAGCAAATTTTCTATAGGACGCAATTTTTAGCTAGTCTGGCCCAGGAAATATGCACACTCTAGTTTCAGTTCTTTGGTGCAGTCTTTGCTTCAAAAGGATACCCTTTTAAGAACATATTTATATGTACCCTATGTTGCATAATGGTAATAAGATAATGTGAGAAAACATGCATGAATTCCGCCTATTGCTTTTCTTTCAAAAATAACATTTCCCTTTAAATGTGTGTTTTATATTGATGCACTGACATAAGACAGTAAAACAATATAAAATATTTTGGCAAAAGACATATCAGACGCAAAAATGCATTATGGAAGGGATATTTTACGCCACCCCCATAGTACAATGGTATCCTAGTTTGAAAAACATGTAATTTTTTTCTATTTCATAATTTATCAAATAAAAAAACATATTTTACCTTAATTTATAGCTTTATTCTTATGGTATGTTTTGGTGTTTGACATGTAACAAAATCACATTTGAACTGACATCCCAAGAAAGCATATATTACTCAAAGAGTCATATGGACTTCAGTGTACATTTTCTGTCACAATATTTTGTATCTGTGAACTATACTTAATTCTTATATATCGACATAAAGCTTGTCTTAAAAGCATTTAATTAAATGCAGAAAACATTCAGTATGGAACTTAGCAATAAACTATATGATATAACAGTTATATACGTTACTAATTTTCAAATGCATTACTATTTCATGCAGTATAATCATTAGACCATGAGCTGCCAAACACTTAGAAGGAAGTTGTAGACTGCGATTTTCTAAAACCACATATTATTAACCCCAAAATAAAGTATGTTTGCTCTTTCTCAGTTTAATAATTACCCTGCAATAGTAAAATTTACTGTTTTACCCTGATATGATATTCTTTCATCTCTCTGCAATGTTTGCATCTTTTTTATTTCATAAAAGGAATGATATATACAATGCATTTATCACTGACTACAGCCCAATTTAGATAAAAACAAAATTGATATTAAACGATTGTAGTTGCTTAGTAAGATCCAACACCCATTGTGTAAGCCACCAAAATACATGTAATTATAGCATATTAGCTATGGATTACACCAACTATATTGATAACATTTGGGGACAAAAGCTAAACCATAACTCTTTAAAAATGTAGGTCGAAATTGAGAAATGAAAAGAAATGAAACATTAAAGCAAAATAAATCCTTGTCATAGAAAAAGAAATTGATTTTTATTGGTAATGGTTTCTGTCCCATGCATGGCACATGACCTGCCTATCTCTATAATCACTTTATATCCAAAGCATATTCAGATTGGTGAAGAAAGAATGCAAGTTAGGGAATAAAATATCTTATAAAGTGTTATCAGATAAGTAAATGATCAAAAGAACTAAGTTGGTGTGATAAACGCTTCCTTTAGTTACTCTGAAAATAAACTAAAATCCGTTTAAAAGCTGAAACAAGTAATGTGTCATAGCTGCATATGCATAAAGATATCAGAACACAATGTTATTTTGAGACAGTCTCTTTCAAAATTAACTGATTACAGACACTTATTATGCATGATATCTATTGTTACATGTATCAAATTTTATTCTACCAACTCTTAGATGATTGATTCTATCTGGAATGTAAGCAAAGTTAAATTGTATGCCACCACCTGCATAAAAACTTTAGTAATTTGCAGTCGTCTTATAATAAATTAAAAACGATATACAAGAAGCTAGCCTGTTTCATGTTAGGAATTATGTTTGTATATTGTGAACAGCCAAAAAAACTGGGTACACAGTTTGTTTTAAATAACTGATTAGATTTCTTTCATTTTAATTAACTTTTTTCAGATAAATATAACAAATATCTACATTAAACATATATAAGCTTTCAGATCCAATTATATACTGTCTTTGACAACAATTTGGACAAACAAAGGACCTTACGATCTATTTTATATGGTTATTTATGTTACTTTGATAAATTTCACACGAAATAAAAATGTATCTTTGTGGATCTTTTATGTTTTTGTTCTGTCTTATGTTTGCTATGTCTTTGTGCGAAAGTGACAAACTCACAGTTAGACACCACAAACGAGAGCCAAGAGGTCAGCCCTTTCCCAGCAGGTGACCACAAAGCACATATAAACAGACGCGCACAAAGGCATAGCAAACACAAGACTTAAAGTCTGGAATGTATGTAGCATATTGACATATAAGCATGCACATGATATTTTACACCAGAAACTATGTTAGTTATAGCTTTTCACTCTCATTTATCTGTAGAATGCTCATTTATGGTTTTGTAAAGTGTACATGCTTTATTTCTAGGTAAAAAGGTTCTTTCCTTAATTAACGTTTTATTTGGTGTCATAGTATTCAACAGCCTATAATTCTTTAAGTATGTGTGTTAGAAACGAACTATTTGCAGTTTTGAAATATAAAGTTAATTGTCTACTAGGAACATGGTGCATTTTTCAGTTATTGTGACGTGTGCCGCGGTCCCGGCGCACAAGGCATATATAGCACACACGGCACACCCAGTTTTATGCACCCACTTTGGCTTCAAAAAAGGAATTCGGGCTGTATCCTGGCCTTAACCTACGCCTATTTTGCATTAAGTAAAAGTGTGGGGCATTAGTTAGTTTGAATTTTGGAAATGTTCTAAAGCAGGTTTCAATCTTGTGGGGATCAACGTGACAATTTCGTCTGCACAGTGTCACCCCCACTGACTAGGAACATGGTACTTAAATTCTAAATACTTACTTTTTATGAAGATTATCAAATGGAACAATTAAACATAAATGATTTTGTAAGGTGTAGTTGCACATTTAACGTAATTGACATGAATAACAGAAAGGTCTGTTTCTGGAAGCAAACAATTTATTTTGATAGTTGTTAAAATCCCAAACGAGCTGCTGGCAGTTAAGAAATACTGTATATATCACCTGGATACCATCTGGATACTACTTTGAAATGTCCGTATTTTGTTTTAATGGTAAAGCATGGGGTAGTTGTATAAAACACCTGCCCCTGAAAATCTGCTTCCACAATTTGACCATACTACGTGCCAAGAAATGTTGTAGAAGGCTAGTTTTAACTCTTTAAGAAGTCTACCTTTTCAGGAATGAAACTTTTGCGAATTGAATTTTCAAATATTTAGCTCCTCAATTAAAATAGCAAATTTTGAGTCTCAGACACTACCGACAGAATTGAAGCCAGTTCCTTGATACTTTTGAAGACAGTTCATTAACACATTTGTATTATGCTCAATGGCATATGGCTGGACAATAGTTGATGAATGGTATAAATAATAATGGATGATTTGATGTAGACTGACTCCCATCATATGTTCCATATTTGCCAATAGATATCATATCCTATAACCTATATTTGTTTTACTTGTAACAGTTACTTCTCTTCTTGTGCTCAGAACACAAACTCTGCCATTTGAAGATTGAACGTTATGTAAAGATATACATGTTTTACTAAACAAATGTTTGACAGCTGGGAGCCAGGCTAGATTTGATGTAATAAGTAGAAAAACTTTAGTGAGAATAATGATTGAATGTGATCATTGCCAGTATAGAAGATTAATAGAACATTTTTCCTGACAATTAGAGAATATTTTTTACTGTTGCGTTTAACTACTGGATCATCAACAATGGGTGACTAACATAAAGAGTTATGACTAGCCTTCTACAACATTTCTAGGCACCAAGATCAGTTGCTGATTTTAATAAATGCTTTTGTTTTGTTTACCTGATTAATTAATAATAGGCAAACATTTGAAGGATACATGGCGCTAGACTGATGTCATCCCATAGCTAGATATATATCTTATTTTAGATGTAGTTTGTCAACGATGACAAGCATTCCATTTAAATACCAAAGCAGATTGATTGTAGGCATACCATATTTTTTTCTTCATACCTTCAATGGGTAAGATTTTATGTTTGGTGATATAAACATATTTTTGCGCAGACAATGTAATGGTGGCTTTATAGACATACACCATGTGTATGTCCAATAAAATCGAGGTGCTATAGCCAATATGTGTCTTAATTGACTTTATATCAGGCCTTTGTTTATTATATCATCAATAAATGAATAAGAATTGGGACATTTCATAAAATTACAATATAAAATTTGTCAGTGAACTGACATCTATTCTGTTAGTGAACTATCTTGTCAGTGAATTGCCCCTATTCTGCTTAAAACAGTAGAAGCAGCGTTGTTTGCTGATTGTTTGTCCGTCTGTCTGACTGCCTCTCTAGATAGTCATGTTATGACCCAGTCGCCAAAGGCTTTACTACTCGAACTACCCGTACAGAAATAATGCTCAGAATACTCATCCAGAAGCGTTGCATAACTCGAAATACGCATCCACCTCAACTCGAAAAACGCTACATTTAATGCGCTCCGTATGTGGAACTTTTGGTGTGCGTACAGTCTGGAAATGGTCATAAAACTGGCGTTAAGTTTATAAATAGCAATATGTTTGGAATATATTTATTTTTCTCTTATTGTCACGGTTTTAACATGAAGAAAATATGAAATAAAAACCATCTTATCATGACAAAAATGTGTATTCAATGACCCAAACCCAGGCAAATTTTACTGAGCAACAGCCGTTTCAGCAGCATTTTTATTCAAAACAGCAAAATAAAACATGTCTTAACGATAATTAAGAATCATTTATAGAAAAAAATTATATTGGAAGCGGAATGCGCAATCAATCTGTTAAATCAAAGAGACAAAATATGTATTTACCGTGCAAATGTCTCCCTCTGATGTGGTGTATCTGCCAAAGTCCGCCATTTTTTGCTCGAAAAAACGGTCGCATAGGTACAGCCTCCGATAGCCTGAATATGCTAAAGTAAGTACATATATATTTAGTTGGCCGATTATGTACTGCACATGACCGATGACATCGAAAAATGTCCCCTACCGTAGGATAATGCCCTCATTTGAGCTATTTAATTGTTGGCACTGTCTTGGGGTCCGGTACCGGACCCCTAGACTACGGGGCTACGGGTCCGGTACCGGACACCGAGCCACGCCTATGAGGACTGTCTCGGGGTCCGGTAGTTTGTGAAACAACTACTCGGCACGTCTAGGGATACGGGGATGCGTATCCGTACCTGCACGTATATGTAGTAACTGTTATTTTACCAACAAAAACTCGTGTTGAAGTTTCACTTTGCTTCGTCTGCCATCTTTGATCATCTGCATTTACTGTCACACTATTCAAACAAGTATAAGCTTATACAAAAGGTATAAGATTTTTAACGGACAAGAGTGAAAAAAACATAACTAGATATAATTTGTCTTACTTTATTCCTTTTATTTTTATTTTTCTTATCCTTATTTTTCAATAAGGTCATGAATAAAGGTAATTAATGTCAGGGGTAACTTACTATCGCATCAGTGAATTGGCGTAGGGTTTGATGTCCTTTAATTGGTGTTTGTCTCAATGTTCTTATTAATTTATTGTTGGTATCTGTCTACTTGATTATTAACCTAAAGGTAAATACCAATTTGCACTTTCATTGAAGTAAGCAAACGGTGATTGCAGGTGCATTGTTTAATTGCTTTCATACCGGCTAATTGGTCACATAACTGTCTGTCTGTCCGCCCGTCCATCCACCACAACCACCAGTGAAACGCATGGGCCGATGGTGGTCCGAAGTTATTCAAAATAAAACAGCTTAAAACGTGGGCCGATTTTGGCACGATATAACATGCTAGCACGGGAAGTTATTCACAGCGGTGAGACGGTTCTTTTGAGCACCCAAAAGCTTAAGACCAAATAAGCACACAAAATCAGACCACTGTCGAACACAAGCCAAACGCATGGGCCGGTGGTGGCACCGCAATAGCATGCTGACACAGGACGTTATTCACAACAAAACAGCTATATATGACTATTGAGCTCTACGAAATGTGGTGCTCAGAAATTTATGATAGGGATCTAACATCAGTTGGGCGTATTCATGATGCGATGATCCAGAGGGGGGGGGGGGGGCAGGGGCTCCGTAGCCCCCTCCCCCTGAAAATTCATAAGAAATATAGGGTTTCTTAGCAATACTGATCAGGATCCCCTGAAAAAATTAAAAAGCTACTAAGCCAGCAATGTTGGGCCATCATTAGCACGCCAGCGAAACTCCATTTATGTTCTGCTAGATTATTCCAGTCCAGTCTTTGTAGCAAACAGTGTTGATCCGGATTAAACTGCTCTCCTAAGAGCAGTCTGATCCAGGTCCACAATGTTTGTCTGTGCGGAGAAGTTAGCCATTGACGTAAGAATAAGTTGCATTTTCCTTACATAACGACCCATATGTCGTCTACTAGTTTGTTATTTAAAGACGTCTTTGAAGCAATCAATATTGACCCAGATCACATAGGAACAGTCTGATCCTGGTCCCAAATGTTTGAATGTACGCGGACATTGGCCATTGACGTAAGCATAAGTTGCATTTCCCTGACATAACGACCCATAAGCCGTCTTTGTAGCAAACAGTGTGGACCCGTATCAAACTGCTATCCTAGGAGTGGCCTGAAACGGATTCGCAATGTTTGTCTGTCCGTAAGACGTCTTCCTGGTGTCATGTGATGTAATTTGTCTTCCTGGTGTCATGTGATGGTTGAGCGGCTCTTCCTCGCGGTGGCACGGGGTTGTCTGCAGTTTGCGATTGTGGTATTTCCTGTTCATACTCACTTACTATTTTTGTAGCAAACAGTTTGGACACAAATCTGACTGCTCTCCTAGGAACAGTCTGATCAGGGTCCACGGCGAAATTAGCCGTTGGCGTAAGCATTTACATGTAGCAGATAACTCCAGCAGACGTAAATTTTAGATGCATTTCCGCGATTGAGTCGTTCAACCTATGTAGATCCATTTGTAACGTCTCTGTAGCAAATAGAGTGGACCGAGATCAGACTATTATCATAGGAGCAGTCTGATCTTGTTCATCACTGTTTGTCATTATTTTAGATGCATTTCCGTGATCCAGTCTTTAACCTTAGGATATCCATTTGTAACGTCTCTCTAGCAAACAGTGTGGATCCAGATCAGACTGTTATCGTATGAGCAGTCTGATCTTGTTCAACACTGTTTGTATTTATGCTAAAAAGTCTTTTCCTTTTTGGACCATATCAGTTGTTTAAAAAAAAAGACAGAAAAAGACTCAGAGTATTCTTATAAAGCTATGTCCGAATGTCAATAGATACCAGCAAGATCCACTGCCGTTGTCCTTTGAAAGCTATAGTTGAATAATGATTCTTGCATAGATATCTATTCGTTTAGCTGTTTACACCCATTGTCAAATGAACGAAAATCCATGTTCAAATCAGGAGATTCACGTGCTGTTTGAACATGGGTCAGAACTTGAAAATACTTAAATGAGCCCTGCATTATTTGCATGACGTTATACGGAAAGCGCTGCGGACCAGACTGATCATTTCGCCGATGTTCTTGTTCGCGAAAACGTTGCGCACAGTTATGACGTCATGACGTTCGAAAGTACACAGCCGACGCCATTTTGTTTAGAGAAATCCAGTGTAAGAAAATGGACAATTTAATGTTTTAGCAGCGTTTTCAATGCGAATTGGGCTGGAATAATGTAAAATATGCAAGAATAACGATCACACATGTTTGTTTCATTGCATTAACACTTGCCGGGTCCCTCGGATGATGCTGAACACTCGGCCTATCAGCCTCGTGTTCAAACAGCATCCTCGGGATCCGGCAAATGTTAATGCATGAAAAAACATGTGTGATCCCTATAATCTACACTACAGACTATGTAAGTTTATTTGACACTGCTCACTCATATTACTAATCAGCTGCCAACAAATAGTTTAATTGGTTCCTTTAATTGAAGATGAGAAGATAATTGATTTGTTACAGGTGAGTTAAGTTCTTTTTTTTTTTTTTACTTTACCGTTATTATTTATATACCTTTTGTATAAGCTTAATTGTTTGAATAGTGTGACGCATGACAGTAAATACAGATTGGTTTCCCTTTGAGGATCAAAGATGGCGGACGAAGCAAAGTGAAACTTCAACATGAGATTTTGCTGGTAAAATAACTGTTACTACATATACGTGCAGGTACGGACCCATATTCCTAGACTTGTCAGTAGTTGTTTCACAAACTACCGGACCCCGAGACAGTCCTCATAGGCGTGGCTCGGTGTCCGGTACCGGACCCCTAGAATCAGTGTCTAAGGGTCCGGTACCGGACCTGTAGCCCCGTAGTCTAGAGGTCCGGTACCGGACCCGGAGACAGTGCCTTAATTGTTTGACTCTGATTTTATTTCAACTTTTAATAGACTAGTGCAAGCCTTTTGTTTATGAGAAATGCATTCCTTACGATGATAGATCAGTAATTAAAAGCCACTTTAGATCACTTTAATTTATAAAAGCCGATAGATAGAAGTCGTGGAATCGCCGAATGTAGGTCATCGGTCTAAGTCACTGGTACTTCTTCTACTTCTACTTCGATACTGCCCAGGGCCGAAGCATCACGGGCAAGTGACGTCATCAACATGGTTGAAACATCTTTATTTACAGTTAAAAACATGATGAGGATGTGTTGTCTAGGCTGTGTAGGTCTGTAGACGTGCCTGGAAGTCGTCTACAGATAAGGCGTGCACAAGGTCCGGGGGGAGCGCGTCCATTCCCTAGTAGTCTTGGGTAGGAAGCTGTTTCTGTAGTGTTCATAATTGGTTCTCAGTTGAACGTAGGCGAGGTCGTGTCTTCTTGTGCGGCCAGAGGAAGGTATAACATAATCCGGAATTTCGACGGGCGAAAGGTTGTTGACTGCCTTGTAGAGATGTGTTAATCTTCGGACTTTCCTTCTGTCTTGTAGAGGTGGCCAATGAAGAGTGGCTAACATGGAGGTAACACTATCTCTGTGAGAATAGTTGCCAGTGACGAAGCGGGCGCCTTTTCGCTGGACTTTTTCAATTGCTGAGATATCTTGTTTGAAATAGGGGTCCCAGACTGATGATGAGTACTCTAGGTGAGGGCGGACAAGCGATGTGAAGGCTCTGGATTTGACCTCTTGATTGCATCCATACAGATGTCGCCGAAGCAGGTTGAGTATTCTATTTGCCTTGCTAGTTATGTTGCTGATGTGGGTTTTCCAGGTAAGATCTGATGTAAGCTCAACTCCTAGGTAGGGATGGTGGTCTACTTGTTGTTGGTACCGATAAAAACAGTGAATAAGGACAGAAAACGGAAAGAATGCGCTCAAAACAACTCACCTCTGCAAAAAGCAGTTAAAATCTACAGTGTTCTAATCTAATATGACTTCTTATTTACGAAAATAAAACAATATCATGAATATAGACATGGCAAAACCCCTCACTTTCCCGTTGACCGAACATCCCATTATTTGAAGGGGGTTTAGGATAGCCTTACATTATTTCACAATTGTTTTAAGAACTTGAAAGATTGCCAAAAAGCATTAAACCGCTGAAACAGAACAAAGCCAATTAACTTCTTATCTTTTATTTACCTTAGGAAGAAAACTTCTTTCAAATAGCCTGATAAATAAAACAAACCAACGCTCAACACCCACTTGGAACATACCAATTGAATTTTGAATACAAATATAGGCATTATGAATATCAATACTTAGAAGTATACAATTGAATATATACTTATTGAATAATCAACGCCTAGAAAATTCAGACAAGTACCACAAATCTAGTTTTTCATGCATGCAGAGCGCCGTTTCATGCTCGAGTTCATTGAAATTGTTTCTTTTTCATGCAAACCCATGAAAAGGAGACACAGCTAGGCAATTATGTTTTGTGTGCTAAGTCCGCTTTCGCGTGCCAATTCCCACCACGTGCTACCCGAGTCTTAAAACAACAACAACACGTGGTCTGATAGTCGGCTTCTTTGATCTCAAACCATGTCCGTAAACCATTACCCTGTCCCTTTGTCTGCGGCTGATACTATTAGCAGTACCGGACCCAGGGCACCCCCCCCCCAAAGAGGCTGTGACAAACTAATTTAGCAGACAGTTTGGGCGCAGATCTGGCCCGACAAAATGTTTCATGTTTTGCTCTAGAAACCAAGGTGCTGATAAGACTGTGTGGTGCGCAGGCTGATCGTCGCATGTAACAAAGTCGGGGTACATTCATCTACAGACGTGTGGTAAATAAAGCGAATTCCGAGATGTTCCCATCATCTCAAGGGCTTTACTGATTTTAAATTCTCAGCTTCATTTACATTCCTTCTGTGTATTTGTGGGCAGTTAAGGCGCTGGCGATTTTCCGCGGATGCGCAGGCTCGTCTGAGCCTTCGCTGCTCGCAAAGCTGACTTATTTCATGAAATTAAATATGTAAATATTAAATTCATCAAGATGCAGAATCGTGCTACAATCAATTTATTTCTTTGTACATGTATGTGCATCTGTGCGTACATTATACCGGTAATGCACTCGTAGGACCTTCTATGTGCAGTTTCATAAGGACAAACAGACACGCCGCGATCGGCTCAACAGTTTGTTAAAATGTTCCATTTCGAGGAATTTGATGTTTTTGATTGATAGGAATTAGCCATTATTACATGTACTTGGAAAACCGCTGACAAACGTACGTAGATGTCTAGAATTTTTATTTGGCTAGAGTCTTCATCCACTTTAAACTTTGTTAGTGAGCGAGACCATGAAAAGATTGTGCAAACACACATGCTCTCCTGAGTCTTCGCTGATCACATCTGTTATAAGTACCAGCAGGGTCTTTACAAGCTCATCTGGGGCTCCGCGCAAGTTGATTTCATGCTCGGGTAGAAAAGAGCACACGCATAGAATTAGAATGATAGAAGTGCCCTCCGTGTCGCACGCGGCTTGGACATATTGCCGAACTGGGAATTCCTTTAAAATGCTTAAAAGGGAGGGGATGGTAGGGGGTGTCAGTCGGATAACCTGAGAATCACACGTATGTAATGTACCGTGAATAAAAATGAGATGATGACCACGTGCGAGTTCTTGCAGGCATGTCGGTAAATATTAAAGCTTTATTTTCCGCAGTGGATGTCTCGGTGAGAAAAAAATGCGACTTCCACGATTTTCTCTGCATTTTGCACGAAACCGAATGACCCCTAGTGTTGCAAACGTCCACGGCAATCGCTATACATCAACTTATTTCATTCTCTCGCGCCTAAGTCTAAGTGATCGTCTCATTTTCCGCAACTCTCTCTCTCTCTTCGGTGCTGGTATTTTAGAAAAAAAAACGAGTACGTGTCACAGCACACTATGCGTGTGTCAACGTGCATAATTCACGTACAATTAGCTGAATCGCGGCCTCTGGTCATAAATAATTATCTCAGCCATTTGGGTGGATAGGGTTAGACAAAGCAGTTTCGGAATCGTTGCAGGAACTTGTCCGTACATCAAGTTCGTCAATGCTGGTGACCTTGAATAATGTATAACGTATAACGTCGCGCGCTGGCATGCGAAATAGAACGTCACGTGCCAGATTACCCATCTAAGTAGAATGGAACCTTTCAAATGTCACTACCGCTCATGTGCTGTACGGTAGAAGTATACCGAACACAGATGGGACAAACAGATAAACGGACATCGATTTTCCGCCGAAAATAACGTGTGTTCGTAATTTTAGAAATTCACTTTTCCGAAAAAGGGCAGTGTTCGATTTTTTAGGATGTTTTAAAAATTATTTTCGGCGATAATTTTAGGTGTTCGTAATTTTAGAGTGTTCGAAAATTTAGAACATTTACCGTAACTCATTTGTATAGTATTTGCTGTACCATAGGAATTAATTTATTATATGGTTTTTATCAATGTAGAAAAATCATTCGCCAACTGAGAAAAGCCTTGTCAGAGTATAAGCTATGATAATTTAACCCTTTGTATACAAATGGATTCTTCCTTCTGGTTTGATACAATACCCTGTAAATTTGGGATAGTCCATCATACATATCTAGGGGTGCCAGGTTATAATTTTCAAAAAATATTGTATTATTCTTTTACCTTTACAAACAGTGAAGACCCAGATGAAATGCAGCGTTATGCTCCATTTTTTTGTTAAGATAAAAAAAAAGATCTTCTGCAGATAAAAGAATACAGTATTTTTTTTTAAAATCATAACCTGACACCCCTAAATATGTACGATGGACTATCCCAAATTTATTGTATCAATATCCAAAATAGTAAGTGAGTATGATCAGGAAATACCACAATCACAAACCGCAGACAACCCCGTGGCACCGCGAGGAAGAGCCACTCAACCATCACAAGACACCAGGAAGACACATAAAGCAAAGAAATCAGCTCTCCCTTCCCCATCAAGATGATTGCAATACTAGAATGGACATAAAGTAACGTACAACAAAACATAGAACAATAACAGACTCCCACAATGGGAGTAACAATAAACAAAAAGTCAAAAACAACAGAACCACTGCCTTAGAACGGACAGCAGCCTAAGCCACCGGGGGGCTTAAATGCATTTTACTGGTACCAAATCTTCGCCCTAGGTTCTGCTGTTGTTGAAGTACAAGAAATGTTCAGCTCGCATGGAGGCCATCTAACTAATGCAATGTATCATCATGGAATTACTACATCATGATGAAACAAAGAAAAGGTCTCATGACTCACAGATAGTCAGAGCTAAAGAGAACCTCAAGTTGAGCCATGGTGGGTCCAGCTACAGATAAGCATCAGGCACCAACCCACTGATTAAAGCTTTACGTCAGAGCCGTCATAGAGTCTGAGGCCTGACCCACCGCCGTGCAATTAAAGAGGAAACCATAACTATAAACCGTGATTGGGTTTAAAACTAGGCATGCAGACCAAACCTTTTTGTATCTTTCTTTCCATATTTACTGGCTCGCTCAATTATAAACATTATAGCAGGGGTTTTTGAATTTTTTTTAGCTAAATGAGGAGTGCCCTAAACTCCTCGGTGGTCTGGGTATTGGCCACAGAAGGAGACAGACTATTCCAATATGGAATAATTCGGGATGGGGGGGGGGGGAATTCTTCAGGGCATCACTGTATGTCTGGTATCTACTATATTGAGCACTATGTGATGACCTGGTAGTTTTCGAACTGTGAGCAGGAGTCATATACTTGTCTTTTTCAATAGACACTGCTCCACAATGAATCTTGTGAAAGAGAAGCAGGGAGGACTGATCCCTACGGGCCGTTCAAGTTCATTAAGCATTTCGTCAATACTACTCTTGTTTAGCCATCTCCTGCAGCGGCTCTCTGTCCTCTGTACTTTCTCTACCTGATTAATCTGAAGTGTCGAGTAATGGCTGCTGCATACTCTAGTTTAGGCCGAACCAAACTTTGGTATCAAACCAGAAGGAAGAATAGTATACAAAAGGTTAAAAGAAAGGACAAGTTTCAAAAATGTCATGTGTGTTCATGGATAGGGCATCATGGATTTAATCAATATGTTGACATGGAAAATACAAGTAAAAGCTTTTTAAAAAAACAAGATGACCTACTGTGAGAGATTGACCACACTGTCCTGATGCCAGCCTCATCAGCCCAACATCTGTAACCTGAAACAGAATAAAACAATGACTTAGCTCCATTAGGCTGTAGGGTGTTGACCCATTTCATGCTGGATAATTTTATCTACTATACTCCTCCCATGGGAGAACTGTGGCTCAGTGGTAGAGTGCTTGACTCTATAGAGTGCTTGACTCTAGACCGAAGTGCCATGGATCACTGCGTTGTGTCCTTGAGAAAGATCTTTATTCCTAGCTTAGTACTGGTTTAACCAGGGAAACCCCGTCTCTTTATAACTGAAAGATTGTTGATGGGACATAAAGAATCAAATCACAAACAAAAAACACTCTTCCCAAATCTTTATCGAATAAATTTGCAGGATTACATTAAGTAGCTTGTATTTGCATGCATAGTGGAAAACAGTGAGGCTCCCGAACAGCTGGCTTCTCAGAATGTAGGGTGTTGACCCTTGTCACACTTGATATTATTAAGACATGGGTGTAAGTTCAAAATTTCCAAAATCCTGAACTTTAGAAATTCAAATTTTTAAACCTGCTACATGCCTACAAAAATGAATAATTTCATGTTTGAATGTTTAATTGTGTTTAAATAATCTAAAAATTAATCAGAGAAGCTACTTTAATCTCCCTAATTCAGCATTTTGAGGCTGACTTTCTATGGAAAGTCAGCCTCAAAATACTGAATTCAGGATTAATCCTGAAAACTTTCACTCATGTTGATAACTTATCTACTACATGTATCTCTATCTCTTTCCCAATTTTTATCCAATTAGTTTTCAGGATTCCCTTTATTACCATGTGTTTACCAGCAGAATAGAAAAAAGTGTGGATCCTGATCTTCTGGTTGCTCAGAGGCCAGCTGATCTGGATCTTCACTGTTTCAAAACAGAATATAATCCAGTGAAGCATGATTAGAATTTGGCATTGCAATATATTTGAGCTGTATCATGGGATTATAAAAATCCATCATGACTGTTAATTTAAATCAGGGAAATCTCACCAATGGGATAATGGTTTTAATCAGGGATTTTCCTACCGTTCTGAAGTAGAAACCAGAGGCCTGTTGAATTTGGGGAAAAACATTTATACCATTAAAATTGGGAAATATTGATACTGGACCACCATTTTACATAGATTAAAATTAGCAGTATAAAGATGCAACAGATTTGCTGCTTCACTTGCCATTCATAAATCTCTTGAAAATTTGCATACAAATGTGAATGAAAACATTCTATGCATAAATGAATGTACAAACCAAATATTAGGTCTCTAGCCCCACTAGGTAGCTGTGTATGCATGTTTAAAGAGTGACCACACATATGACATAAGTACTATAGGGTAATTGATGTTTCAACCCATTTTTACCTTTGTGTTTGACAAATTGATACTCTTGAGATAATTGCTGTTTTGTCCTAGAGCTTCCAATGACTGGTCTGTGATTTGTTGACAACCCCCGATGTTGAGAAGACGCAACCGAGGACATCTCCTTGATAACCTTACTATTGCATCATCTGTTATATTTAGACAGCGGCGGAGATACACTGTCTGCAGTTGAGTGCAGTTCTCTGCTATCTGCTGAATGGCTGAAAATTGATAAGTTAACTCTTTACCTACTAGTGTCGTCTGCTGATAACCTTTGCAAACCAAACAGTTTTGGACCCAGATAAGGCCCAACAAAAAATGTTGGGCCTGATCTGGATCCAAACTGTTTGACACTCTAATGGTATTCCCAAAAGATTTTTTTTTAAAAAAGATGATTTCAAAATGATAAGTTAACTCTTTACCTACTAGTGTCGTCTGCTGATAACCTTTGCAAACCAAAAAGTTTTGGACACAGATCAGGCCCAACAAAACATTGGAACTGATCTGGATCCAAACTGTTTGACACTCTGATGGTATTCCCAAAAGATTTCTTTTAAAAAAGATGATTTCAAATTGATAAGTTAACTCTTTACCTACTAGTGTTGTCTGCTGATAACCTTTGCAAACCAAACAGTTTTGGACCCAGATCAAGCCCAACAAAATGTTGGGCCTGATCTGGATCCAAACTGTTTGACACTCTGATGGTATTACTGAAAGAATTTTTCAAAAAAGATGATTTTGGAAAAAATCAGCAGACGACAATAAAGCATGAACATTTCCCAGCATGCAAAGAGTTTAACCGCAACAGGAATTTTCCTACTTTTCTGAAATTGGGACAAGGGCCTGTTGAATTTGGGAAAAAAGCATTTGGACCATCAAAATTGGGAAGAATTGATATTGGACTCCCATCAAAATAGATTGAAATTAGCAGTATAAAGCTGTAACATATTTGCTGCTTTGATTGACATTCATCAAACTCATGAAAAATGCATAAAAATGTGAATGAAAACATGTTTTCATTCAAATTTTTATGCAAATTTTCATGGATCTGTATCTTTGCTATTTTTGTTCGGATTTTCAGGAAATTTTCACCAAAATGTAGAACTAAAAAGAAATGTGGAATGATATACACCATTTTTGGAAGATTTTGCTCATTTTTAAATTGAGAAAAGGCCAATATTTGGCCCCAAATCAGGCTTAGGAAAATCCCTGAGCACAAATGAAAATGATAGATACTGAATAGTGAATAGTTCAGATAATCCTGAACATTTGAAACTAAATTGAAAGCAGGTGAAATTTGTCTATTATACATTATTTAAACCAGAGATAATTTCATTTGCAAATTTAAAGAATTACCATAATAATCATAAATATGAACTGACTCAAACATAACAATTATTCTGCCAAGTGAACTGAAACAAAGTGTTTTATTTTTCATTTTCCTCATAGTTGCAAGCAAAAGTATTGGATAAAGTTTGCCAAAAGATGCTTGTTTGAAGTGTGGCTTAAACCATTGATAGTTGATAAAAAATATCCACTTTTTCCTTCATACGTAACGTTATACCACAGAGCATGCTATCAAGCACATTTTCAGGTTTATTATGGTTTATCTGCAAGTATATATATATATATATATATATATATATATATATATATATATATATATATATATATATATATATATATATATATATATATATATATATATATATATATATATATAATCAGATTTTTGATTAACGTGCAGGTGCAGGGGCATCATCCACATCAGTGGGCCCCTTTCCAGGTAACTGGCTAGCTGCACGCATAGCAGATCTCACACCTGATCTCCAGGTGCTCCTTTCTTGAGGGTCAACTGTGGTGAGCTTCCACTCACGGCAGTCTTTCTCTGTCAGTTTCTTCCATGTTTGCTTGGGCCTCCCTGCCCCCCGCTTGCCGTCAATCTGCATATCATATGCTGTTCTGATTGCACCACTGGAAAGCGCCACATGCCCAAACCAGCGAAGCCTTCTCTCTCTCAAAATGAGGTCGAGGTCCTCAAGCTGAAGCTTTGCCAGTAGCTCGCTTGACCTTACCCTGGCCACATCCTCTGGCTTGATACTGCAGATCTGTCTGATCATGACCCTATTATTGCGTTGCAAGCGCTGCAGGTTCGTCTTGGTAAGTGGCCAAGTTTCACTGGCATGGAGCATGGCGCTCCGCACGCAAGAGCTGTACACATGGCCACAGGTCTTGTAAGAGAGGTGGCGGAATGTGAGAACTGGTAGTAGCTCCCTGAACTTCTTCCAGGCAGTTTTCACACGAGTAGTGACCGCCATTTCACAGCCTCCACCAGCAGAAAGCATGTCACCTAGGTAGCAGAAGGAAGCTACCACCTCAAGCTTATCAGGTCCAACCTGGACTTCACTCTGTGGTCTGCCGTCAATAGGGCGAGCATTTCCCATGCACCGTGCACACCTATAATCAGGATTTGGTGTCAGTCTTTGTAGCCAACTGCATTTCTTATGCACCCAAAAGTTGCAGCCATTGCAGTAGATGCTGTTGTTGCCTACTCCTGTACGACAGACAGCGCATGGGTATTCGCCTGAACTCTGCAAGAGGTTCAGGCCTGTACCACAGATCATGACTTTTGTCTTTCCTGCATTCACCCTCAATCCCATCTTCTCCATGGCTTTTTTCCATATCAAGAGCCTCCTGACACATTCCTCTAGGGAGTCAGCAATGATGACAAGATCATCTGCATATAGGTCCTCCCAGGGAACACCAGCCCGAAACTCACGTGACAAGGCCTCCAGCACAATGATGAAGAGCAAGGGACTGAGTACGGATCCCTGATGGACCCCGACCTTCACCTCAAACTCTTTGCTGAAACCCTCGCCAACACGAACCCGGCTTCGTGCATTAGCGTACATTCCCTGGACTAACCGAACAATCCATTCCTCAACGCCTAGCTTTCTCAGGGCCCACCAGATAACCTTCCGAGGGACACGGTCAAATGCTTTCTCTAGGTCCACGAAGGCCATATAAAGCCTCTTGTTCACTGCTAAGTATTTCTCCTGCAGCTGCAGGACCACAAAGATTGCATCTGTAGTGCCTCTTCCTGGGACAAAGCCAAACTGGGAGTCGTCAATAGACACCACCTGTCTTATGAGACCATCGACAATCCTCTCTAGGATCTTCATGGCCTGCTCAGTCAGCTTGAGGCCTCGATAGTCGCCTCTATCCAAAGCATCACCCTTGCCCTTGTAAAGGCAGACAATGAAACTTTCCTCCCAGTCAGTTGGGACCTTGCCATCACGGATAATCGCAGTAGCAAGATCTCGGATCATGGTGGCCCCTGTATCACCTGCTGCCTTGATCATCTCCACCACTATGCCTGATGGACCTGCAGCTTTGCCCGACTTCATCTTTGAGATGGCCTTCTTCACCATGTCAATAGTGATTGGGATAGACGGGCCTTCTAACGGAGGTTCATTGGACAGGTGATCAGGGTCCCAATCAAATTCAACATTGAGAAGCCTTTCATAATGTTCAGCCCATGCATTCTGCTTTGCCTCCTCACTCATTGACATTTCCTCAGTGTCATTCTTCACTGGCTTGTCGCCTACAACATCAACATTCTCTTTCCTCATCTGGTTGGCGAGGCGGAAGATATCAGACGACTTGTGGTCAATGCCCTCATAGACCACCTTGTCTGCTTCGTGGCGTGCATGGTGCACCTCATGTCTGGAGATGCGCTTGGCAGTGTTATATGATGCTCGTGTGCATTTTTGCCAGCCTTCCATGCTTTGAAAGCTTGGCGCTTGGCTGTGATGGCATCATCTACTTCCTTATTTCACCACCAAGTTTCAAGTACTAGAATATTTTCCGTTTCTTATTTTGTACATTTTTTATGATTCATATGTGCAATAGAAAGCCAGTTCAAAATACAGACATACAGACACAAATTTGGGATTTTGCATTAGATTTCTACATTGACCTATTTTATATATATCTTTTGTGAATGAATTTGTTCGACAAGTTTTATGATGCATTAAAAAGTTATCAAAACACATGTATTTAAGGTGAATACAGTACATCAACTGAGCTGCAGGTGTCCCACAAACACAATTCCATGATTTTCCATGATCAACAATGTAATTTCCATGACTATTCAATGCACAGCCTCCAACCACCCCTTTTAGCGATATCTTGACCACACTGAGCATAAATATGGAATGCAGCAATAGAAATGTATTTAAATAAGCATGCTTCTAGACTATGCTAGCATTTTGAAACAATTAAAACTTGAAACCACCAGTAGCCAGAAAACTAGCTGTCAGACACACAAACCTTGTGTGTCTGACAGCTAGTTTTCTGGCTACCTGTAGTTTCGTCAAATTATTTCACAAAATTCCATGATTTTTCCATGATTATTCAGGTTTTTTCAAATTCCATGATTTTTCCATGCTTGGAACTTTTTTCTGTGATTTTTCAGGTTTTCCATGATTTCCAGAGCTTGTGGAAACCCCGTGAGCATGCAATTCTGGATGTACAGACAAACAGCTCAAAATCTGGCCTCAAGATTATAAAAAGTTTATTCACACTCAAAACAGCATGAATTTTATTCTGCTTGGCATTTTAACAATTAATTTATTAGCAAAATAAAAAAAATATCCAGTTCATAAATGTTAAAATAACAACAATGGTTAACATTTATTAGCAGAATAAACACAACAGCAAGAAAATCTTAATTTTATGAGCATCTTAATTTTTATGAGCATTTGAAATTTCATGCTCAGATGTGATGAGCGTGAAAAAGTTTTAAATGCAGGACCTGGGCTGGAAAAATCCCTGTCAAACATGCCTTGCAACTTCACCTCCATGCGCAGACCAAAAAAAATTTTTTTTTTTTTGTTGATGAGGCGAGGGAGGATCCAAATACCACTTTAAGTGGGCCATCATCGGCCCGCCAGCGAAACGCCATTAAATGCGTTTCACTGGCGTGCCGATGATGGCCCAACATTGAATGATGGCTTGGTAGCTTTGTGATTTTTCAGGGGATCCGGACCAGTATTGCTAAGAAACCCTATATTTTTGTGATTTTTCAGGGGGGGGGGGGGGGGGTCCGGACATGGTCACCCCCTCTGGATCCGCGCATTACCTCACCTTCAGATGTTATGCTCGTCCTCGATTCTTTGTTGGCATTGAGGTCTAGTTTACGTAGCTGAGAGCATCTCTTGATAGCAACCACCCCTCTGTCACTGATGTCACAGTCTGATAAATCTAATGACTGAACCTTTTCATGAAGAAGCTGTCAAAAGAACAGAGACCAGACCTCCAGATAAGAATGTGTAATTACAGTAAAACATGTGTAAAACGGCCACTCAAAAATAGACATAACAAAGATCTTAATGACAAATGGTAGCTCAATGAAGTTCAAAAGTATTGCAGCAATACTTTTGACCTGCATTAAGCCGTAATTAGTCTTGAAAACCAATTTTTGGTCTTTTTGAGAGTGGCCATTTTACACAGGTTTTACTGTAAAAATTAATTGTCTTATCATATGTTGTTGGTACTCAAAAGAACTGTCTCAATGAGATGGTTCTTTTGAGCACCCAAAACATATGTTCAAACTGACAGATAAGAAAAGAATCACATTTTATGTACAAAAAGTTTGCTTAACATCAGGACCTATGTGTGACAATGATATTCAAATTTCTCCATGTGCTGTGCTACCCATTAGATGCATCTCAATGAGATGATACTAATAGTCTAAGACAACATCACATGAGTCAGCTCATATGAAAAATGTACTTATCTAATAGATTCAAGCTGATTCTAAACAATTGGAAGAGTCCATTTCTAATCTAAGGGCTGTTGGATGGTATTTTATTTTTATTTAAAATTCAATACAACAGCCTGTTAGCACACAGTGCAGACCCTGATAAGAAAGAAAGATGCCAAATTCTGTGTCATCTGATCTGGGTCTGCACCATTTGCCTATGTCCAATAATAATAAGAAGAAAGCTAATTAATCTTAAGATATTGGTTTAAAATGCATGTCCAGGCCTCGAAGTTATAAAACTTTTTTCATGCTCAACTCAACCGAGCACGAAATTTATCCTGCTCATAAATGTTAAAATGCCAACAATTGTTGGCATTTTAACATTTATTAGCATGATAAATAGAACATCAGAGAGATTTAAAGTAGCAAACTTCTTCTTTTGTCGGTATTTTAGTTTTTATGAGCAGTTGAAATTTCATGCTCAGTTGAGTTAATTGAGCATGAAAAGGGTTTTATAACCTTGGGGCCAGATATCTAGTTGAATCAGATGTCTAGTTTGTGTCTAATACTTCATCTACTTCCATTACCTCTGTCACAGGTCCAAATATTTTAGTGTAAAGTTGTTTATTTTCTTATCCATCAGTTTAACATTTACTCCATAATAACGCCTTTTGACGCCTTTGAAAGATCATGTATTGAAAATATTATGGAAAATGGAGCATTTATTCTTTTGGAGCAAATGCTCCATTTTCCATAATACATGTATTTTCAAAAGTATTCAAAACTTAACTTAATTATTTTTTCTTGAATTTTATTAATGTTGTCTAAAAATAGAAAAATGATGTCATAATCTAAAAATAGCCTATGGAGTATAGGGATCACACATGGTGTTTCATGCATTAACACTTGCCGGGTCCCGAGGATGCTGTTTGAACATGAGGCCAATAGGCCGAGTGTTCAAAATCTCCCGAGGGACCCGGCAAGTGTTAATGCAATGGAACAAACATGTGTGATCGTTATTCTTGATTATTTTATCTTATTCCAATCCAATTCGCACTGCAAACTCTGCTAAAACATTAAACTGTCCATTTTCTTACACTGGATTTCTCTCAACAAAATGGCATCTGCTGTGTACTTTCGAACGTCACAACGTCATAACCGTACACAACTTTTTCGCGAAAAAAAATTCGGCGAAATGATCAGTCTGGTCCGCAACGCTTTCCGTATATAACGTCATGCAAATAATGCAGGGCTCATTTTAAGTATTTTCAAGTACAGACCCATGTTCAAACAGCACGTGAACCTCCTGATTTGAACATGGTTTTCGTTCATTTGACAATGGGTGTAAACAGCTATACGAATAGACATCTATGCAAGAATAAAGGGTTAAACATGCATTTTGTATATATCCTATGTTCTGGTTGAGAAATAAGAAAACAGTTTCAAATATGCAGTTTTATCTGGATGCCTGCTCTGCATAAGAGAAAACACTGTGCAGGTGACTTACCTGGTCAGTTTTGTGATATGTACAATTATCATGAGCTGATGCTATGTTTTCTTAGGGGAAAGAAGAAAAATTTAAGTCTGGATGGCAATATCTTTTCTGCAAGTCTTTCACAGTAAATGACAACTATGCTAAAACATAGTTGCCTGCCACAAAGACCCAAACAAACAGCATAACCCTAGGTCATACAGAGATCAGGCTCTTCCCTGTTTGTTATTCTGACAAGCATTTTGTCAATTCCAGCATTAATAACCAACGTTTCATTTGAGCCAAGAAAGGGAAAGGTGTTTGAAATCTTAAAACATTTACCATACTAATTATTTTAAGACCTAAATGAAATATATGTGTGGTTCCTGTTGCATACCAACAAAATTTAGGGTAGGTAGGTAGGGAAATTATTAAATTTTGTTATAACATTTAACAAAGAAAATAGTGACAAAATCTGAAAAAGTGCCCATTTTAGGTATTTTTTCTCCAAAGACCGTTTTAATGTTTAGGGTAGGGTTAAAAAAATTAGGGTAGGTAGGCAATAGGAACCACACATATATTTCATTTAAGCCTAATCATGTTGGCCATGTACAAGCTTCCATCTAGGGATGGACTGATGGACAGACAGACTCTAGGCTGAGAAAATAGCACTTCATGAATAATCAGGCCCAAGGTTATACAACTTACTTCAGGTTCAACTCAACTGAGCATGAAAAACATCATGCTCTTAAATGTTGAAATGCCAACAACTAATTGTGGCACTTTAACATTTATTACCATGATAAAAACACTATCTCAGGGTTTGAAACCAGAAAGTCTTTATTTTTAAGCATTTTAATTTTTTTATAACAAGAACAGTTGAAATTTCATGCTCAGTTCGACTGAACATGAAAAAAGTTCAAATGTTTGTTTGAATTGATTCTTTACGTCCCATCAACAATCTTTCAGTTAAACAGGGAGATGGGTCTTCCTGGGTTGAACCAGTACTAAGCTGGGATAAATGTGTCTTGCTCAAGGACCACAACGCAGTGACGCTGGTGAGGCTCGAACCCGTGGCCCCTCGGTCTTGAGTCAAGCATTCTACCACTGAGCCACTGCGCTCACAAAAAAAAACTAGAGGACCTGAAGGTCCTGAGTCGCTCACCTGATCTATCTAATAATGTTAAAATAGGTCAAGGTTTTACAGCTTATAATAAAACATTTTGTTTTACCATATATGGGGGTTGCAGCCATTTTGGTCAAGTGACCTAAAACAATCTAAGCCCAGTGATTTCTGAGAAACAAATGTTTAGATAAGTATGTGGCAGTCCAAATGAGTGGCATTGGATAAAAGGTCCCAGGTCAGCTTGACATTTGGTTCTTATATAAAACCATTGTCTCATAAAGTTAAACCTTTCTCAAAAGTATTATGATTGCGGCTTAAACAGTTATAGAAAAAATGAACATTTTAAGATTTTTCCCATATAAATGCATTAGGAATCAAATTTGACCTTGCCATAAAGTAGGTCAAGGTCAAGCTAGATTCATCATTTGTGCAAACCTGGTAGAGACCACATCCCCAATGCTACATACCAAGTCCCAAGGCCATTGGCCTTTTGTTCCAGAGAATAAAATATTTAAAGGGTTTTTACCATATATGGGTAAGGTTGCCTTGACCTTTGAAACTTATTTATAGCCATTGTCTCATTAGGTTTAACATATCAAGTGAGAATAATGACTTTGGCTTCAACAGTATTCAAAAAATCAACTTTTCAAAAAATTACCCATTAAAATGCATTAGGATGCAAATTTGACCTTGACGTTAAGTAGGTCAAGGTCAACCTAGGATCATCATTTGAACAAACTTGGTAGGCCCCACTACCCCAATGCTACATACCAAGTCCCAAGGTCATCGGCCTTCTGGTTCTGGAGGAGAAGATTTTTAAATGGTTTTTACCATATATGGGCGTGGCGGTCATCTTGGTCATGTGACCAAAGTATTTTGCATAAATTGCGGCTAACTTATCAAAAGGAGTCTTCACATGAAATTTGAGTTCAAGTGGACCGATGGTTAGTGAAAAAACTATGTTTTAATATATTGATGGGACTCCAATATGAGCGACCTAAGCTGAAAGGTCAAAGGTCAACCTTGACCTTTAGAACTTATTTATAGCCATTGTCTCATTTAGTTAAACATATCAAGTGAGAATAATGACTAAGGCTTCCACAGTTTTCAAAAAATCAACTTTTCAGAAGTTTTCCCATTTAAATGCATTAGGAAGCAAATTTGACCTTGACGTTAAGTAGGTCAAGGTCAACCTAGGATCATCATTTGAACAAACTTGGTAGGCCCCACTACCCCAATGCTACATACCAAGTCCCAAGGTCATCGGTCTTCTGGTTCTGGAGAAGAAGATTTTTAAAGGGTTTTTACCATATATGGGCGTGGCGGCCATCTTGGTCATGTGACCAGAACCATTTGAACAAACTTTCGTTCCCGCGTCCTAAGGAGTCTCCATATGTAATTTGAATTTAATTGGCCAAGTGGTTTCAGAGGAGAAGATGTTTGAAATTGTGGACGGACGGACGGACGACGGACGGACACCGGAGTGACTGGTATACTATTAGCTCACCAATGAGCCTTCGGCTCAGGTGAGCTAAAAACAAGAAATGTCACAAACATGTGACAAATGCCCCAAAAGGAATTGATCTAGCATAAGACACATTTGAGGAAAGTTAGCTGTAATATAGCACGAAAAACTTAGAAATGAGGCCAGAATTCAATGTCAAGGTCAAAGTGACTCAAAATGGTATGCACCACTCTGCAATCCCAAGAGGAATCACCACCCCAAATTTGGGATTCAAACATCAAATAATATAGGAGATATGCTCTGACCACAATAATTTTTGAAAACTAGGTCAGAGGTCACAGTGACCCAAAAATGGTTTGTGACACTCCGACATCGCAAGATGCATTTACATACCAATTTTGGATTCCTATTTCAAAGAATATAGCAGAAATGCACCAGTTTCTAGAAACTAGGTCAGAGGTCAAGCTCAAGGTCAAAGTGACTTAATTATGGTACGCGACACTTCGTCATCCCAAGATGCATCCACACACCAAATTTGAGATTTCTACCTCAAATAATATAAGAGATATGATCTGGACATGATTATTCTAAAAACTAGGTCAGAGGTCAAGGTCACAGTGACCCAAAAATGGTACATGACACTCCGCTATCCCAAGATGCATCCACACACCAAATTTGGAATTCCTTACTCAAAGTATATAGTAGATATGCTTGGGACACAATAATTCTTAAAACTAGGTCAGAAGTCAAGGTCACAGTGACACCCCTTCATCCCAAGATGCATTTACACACCAAATTTGGAATTCCTATCTCAAAGAATATAGGAGATATGCACCAGACTCAATGCAGTCTCTGGAAACTAGGTCAGAGGTCAAGTTCAAGGTCACAGTGACCCAATTACGGTACAAGACACTTTGTCATCCCAAGATGCATCCACAAACCAAATTTGGGATTCCTACCTCAAGTAATATAAGAGATATGCTCCGGACACGATTATTCTAAAAACTAGGTTAGAGGTAAAGGTCAATGTCACAGTGACCAGAAATGGTACATGACACTCTGCTATCCCAAGATGTATCCACACACCAAATTTGGAATTCGTAACTTAAAGAATATAAGAGATATGCTCCGGAAACAATAATTCTTAAAACTAGGTCAGAGGTCAAGGTCACATTGACCCAAAAATGGCATGTGACACCCTGTCATCCCAAGATGCATTTACACACCAAAATTGGAATTCCTATCTCAAAGAATATAGGAGATAGGCACCAGACTCAATGCAGTTTCTAGAAACTAGGTCAGAGGTCAAGTTCAAGGTCACAGTGACCCAATTATCTTACGTGACACTTTGTCATCCCAAGATGCATCCACACACTAAATTTGGAATTCCTACCTCAAAGTATATAGGAGCTATGGACCGGACACGAAAGTGGGACGGACGGACGGACAGTGCGATTACTATATGCCTCCCAAAGTTCCTTTGGGGGCATAAAAAGTTTAAATAACCTCCATCAAGGTTACTCACCACAGCAATGTTGTCATCATTTAACCAGCCTCTTTTCGTCATTAAGTAGAGACATCGATCTTTGAGACTCACAGGAAGTGACTCTAGCTCGGACAGGTAGGGTTTCCAGTTGCACACAACTGCTTGGACACTCCTAGAACATAGGGCCAGTTAAGCAAATATTTTCAACGTAAAATTGTGATTTTCTTATCCATCAGTTTAAACATGTGTTTTTGGGTGCTCAAGTGAGACGGTCTTTTGAGTACCCACAACATTTGTTTTGATTGAGAAATAAGAAAAATGATTTTCTGTTAGGCACCCTTATCTGGGGGCCTGTAGAAATGACAATTCTATGTTCTGCTGACTGAATTTTTCAAAAATAACTTTTTTCAAAAATCTTTTTCAGGAACACTCCCAGAGTGTTAAACCCTTTAGATCCAGGTCAGGACTGACATTTTGTCGGACCTGATCTCACTCCTACTGTTTGTAAAGGTTAACTATCAGCAGACGACAAAAGTTTATTGTATTTAAAATGCTATACACACAGCAATTGTAAGGCAGTATAATATATATTTTGTAACACTTTAATCTATGGTCAAGTACCCTAGCTAGGTTGTGGCTTCAAAGGCTGTGACAGTAGAAAATTACATTTATGTTCAATTATAGATGTAATTATAGTTCAGTTATATCATTGTGGCCCTCCAAGGGATTTGGGGGAACATGAGAAAGGGGCTTTTATTTCAGGAGAACAAAGCCAACTTTTAAAGGGACCAGGGGAACAAAGACAATATTGGGAAACAGGGAAAATTTAAATTAAGAAAACAAATTTTGCTTATTGGGGAATAAGCCAATTTATTTCAGGGGAACAAAGGAACAAGTACCCTCGGACCCTCCACCCACCTGGGAGGGCCTCATCATTATTTATTATTATTTTGCATTAGATAATTCATAATGAATTCCAATTAAGCCATTTATGTTGCTCAAAATCACTTTTTGTGGTACACAAACTTTCATTCGTACATCATGATTGCATCTACTTCTCTAATTGTTGGAGGATCAGGCATGGTTATTGATAACACCAAAACAAGGGCTTTTGCTGACTCATACATGTATATACATATCCGTGACTGTTATGCAAAACAGCTGGTACATTAAGCAGTAGTTTTATTCACTCTAGAACCGGAGCTGTAAGATTGTAGTGAATAAATGTAAGTTACCTGGAAATCAAAGATTTTAAGAACCATATAAAATACAGAAAGAGACAGATCTAGGAGCATTGAGGTAGATTGGTTCCCCTCGTCGATAAAGCTCCACTTCCGCTACGCATATAACGACTGGTAACGCCTATTTCATTACAAGTAGAGAATCCTACTTATCCGACTGCGCATGCTCCAGAAAAGATTTTTCAACACTAACTTCAGATTTTTTCAGTTGCTATAATTTGATAATAAAGTAAAAGAAAAAAATATATAAACTCCCAGAGCAAAATAAACTTAACTAGAACACATTCGATGGCGCGCCATCGCAAATCCCCACGCTCTCAAAGAAATCTAACGGTAATTGACCCTTTGACCCTTCCCAAGGCCCCAGGGGGGGGGGGGGGGGGACCCAAAAAATTGTGCCGGTGCATGTGCCATTCATGTGAGTAACTCACACACAAAATCTGGTTGAATTTCGGAAAAAAAAATTTTTTTACCCCCAACCCCCCACGGTACCCCAAGTCCCACCCCTGGGCTTGACCCAGGCGGCAGAATGAAAATCCCGTCTGATATGTTATATATATTTCATTTGCGAGAAGATACACAAAGTTTGGTTTTAAAACCTTTGAAATTGACTTTGTAATTCAGATTTAATGATATTTGACCTTTTGGCCCCTCCCCAAGGCCCCAGGGGGTGGGGACCCAAAAAATGGCGCCGGTGCATGTGCCATTCATGTAAGTAACTCACACACCAAATTTGGTTGAATTTCGAAATAAAAAAAATTTTGACCCCCAAACCCCCCCCACGGTACCCCTAAGTCCAACCCCTGGGGCATGACCCAGGCGACCAAATGAAAATCCCGTCTGATATGTTTTATATCTTTCATGTGTGAGAAGACACACAAAGTTTGGTTAAAAAATCTTTGAAATTGACTTTGTAATTGAAATTTAATGATATTTAATGATATTTGACCTTTTTGCCCCTCCCCAGGGCCCCAGGGGGCGGGGCAAAAAAAAAATGTGCCGTTGCACACCCTATTCATGTGAGCAACTCACACACCAAATTTGGTTGGATTTCGTCCAATGGTTTAGGAGGAGATAGCGTGACGGACGGACGGACGGACGGACGGACGGAGGCGATTGCAATATCCCCTACGCTTTTTTAAAAAAGCGTGGGGATAATAAAACGGCTTGTTTAAAAAATGCACTTTTATGTCAAGGGTATTTTCCAATAGCACGTCACTCATGACGTCAATGTGTATGCTATACGTAGGCGCAATGGCGAATACACGTTACCTGTCTTAATATGCTGACAAGCTATTAAAGGGAGAGAACCAGTCTAGCATTGAGGGTCCAATTATGAGAAATAATTTTAATCTGTATAACAGTCGTGCATATGAGTCAGAACGCACGGCTCTTGTGCTTGTCGTATGAGTTATTACACGACCGTTGTATAAATCATTTCAACATTAATTAGAGTGGTTTTTAAGCTTTGCTATAAGGCAAATTTCATCAAAAGTGTTAAATATCGTTATAGAAAGTCGATCTTTTTCATCCTTTCAACTTTTACCCGTCGAGAAGTGTTCTAACTTTTCCATATACGACGCCCGAGATATCTAACTTAACAAACGCCGCCATATTTGTTTATGAAACTGTTATACTAAAGGTTGTAACGAACAATGTATGTGCCATCTACATGACAATTAAAACGTTCTAAATTAAATAGTCATAAAATGCGATTAGTGCCGCCGACCCTTATATTTTAAAGATTTCTAATTCACTCTTAATAGGTGTCCATCTGTGTTTACTTTGCAAATAATGTAATGGGGGGGTCTGAATGGTATTCACTACCCAGCCAGTGGACTGGCTACAGTCTGAAACATTGTCATAGTTTGACGAAAATATCAATATTTTATAAATTTGTAATAATAGTAGTTTTTTTTCTTTTATCAACAAATTCCACCAGACTATAGCTACAGTTAAGTGATAAAAGTATTTTGAGGACTGGAGCCCGTCTACCCAGCGGGCCAATATCGGCCCGCCAGCGAGACGCCATTCGGATAGCGTTTCGCATGCGGGCCGATAGCGGTCCGATTTGAAGTGCTTACTTGGTAATCATTAAAAAATTAGCCCACTATCCACTCATATTCTTTTCTTTTTTGTCTGTTTTTTTTTTTTTTTTTTTTTTTTTGTTATGTTTTAGCAACAGCAGACCCCAGCGTGAATATCGGACCGGTAAAATAGCCCACCTTCCCACGCCACGGTGGCTTTAGGCTGCTCAGTTTGTTCTAAAGTGATGGCTCCATTGTTGATGATTGGTTATTTATTGTTGCTCCCATTATTTGTGTGGGCCTTGTTTCGTAATGCAGTACTTAGTGTCCATTTTTTATTAAGAAAGAGCTGGTTACTTTACTTTAATTGTGCTCTTGATATCGGGTGGCTGTTGTTGGTCTGTGTCTCTTCCTCGTGGTGCCAGGGTCTGTCTGTTGGTTGTTCCCTGTGATTGTGGCATTTGCTGGTCATACTCACTTACGTTTTACTTTCGCAGGCTGATTTCGTCATTTCTGAATTTACCAAGTACTCCAAACAGCTCGAATGGCTCATGTCGGACTTTTGAGGACATCGAGTGTTCCTATCTCATTCTGCCAGGACACTACCTGTATTTTTAATTCCTTAGCAGGTGGCAGAGTCGCCATAGTAACCATGCATAGCTTAAGGCGTTTAATCCACTGGACTGTTACAATGTTTTAATAGTGAAACAGATAATCGAAAATTTGTAGCATTACTATTAGAATATTTTTCTGCGCGTTTGCATCGAACATTGATCAGAATGTACATCAGATTTACATCAAATGAAACAAGCATAAATTTAGTATCATTTATAATTTTAATACATTTCATAACAAATAAAGAAAAACGCGTTGATAAGTCTACCCAACACGTACACAGACACAGTCTGATCATCGGTTGACCTATGTTAGGTGCTGATAAAGTATGTAGAGATCTGCTGTATTTTCGCCCTCCCTGATCAGTAAGATTTAAGCCGAATGAACGTTCCCCATTTCATCAATCGGACGGGTTCATTTCAAGTTTTACAGCTGTTGGTGTCGGTTTTTAAATTTTATTGAACATTTAGAGGAACCATCTGAGAGTGAACAGTGAAGACCCTGATTTAAATAAAATAATAATAACTCTACGATAGGCAATTCGAACCAGACCATGTGGAGTTACTGCTTGTATAGCAAACAGCGTGGACCTAGATCAGGCCCGACACTTCATAATGAATTTGATTACCGTCGCAAGAAAATCGCTTTCTTGCATGCTGACGCGTAGATGAGTCTACACAACTTTTGCAGTCTGATCATCGCTCGGGATATTAGATTTATTCAATAGTGTGCGCGAAAAGTGAAGACCCTGCCTAAACGCCGCATTCTTTGGACGTGCTGTTTCGCAAGTTAAGAGATAGCGAAAAATAAAGGCGATGATCAGACTGCGCAGATGCGTATTCTGTCCTGCACCTTTGCTGTTCGGAGTTAACAAAGTCAGGTTTTCTCGCGACATGTACAGTCACGAAAACTGATCATTTCCACTGTCCACAAATGGGAGTGGTAATCAAAACAGTTTAAAACTGTCCATATCACAGTGGAGACACTGATCAAATGTACAAAGGGTTACAGTGCGTCCAAACGGACGAGGAATGATCGTTGTGGCAGCTTTTTTCATGCGCTGGTGTGTCAAATGATAAAGTCGTTTTAGACTCGCATATTGTTGTTAAGATTTTGTTAAGATCAATTTGAAGTAAACGGGGACTATGACAAACAGTGAAGACCTAGAGGAAATACTGCACAAACGACTTTTCATCGGGGTCTACACTGTATTCTATGACAGATTCGATCTCCAGAGATAAAAATGAAATATTTTTATGAAATCCCTCAATATATAAAATGGGCCGCCCTGACCTAACCGTTCAAACTTTATGGACAATTCCATTGATCTATAATCTGGTACTGATCGCACATGCGCAAATGTCACTCATTCACGCACATGTTTACGTATCCAAAGTGAGATATTCAATGGGATACTTTGACAGTGAAAACACGGGTGGCATTACATCAGAGTCTGCTCTGTTTTCTATGACAATATAGATCTTCAGAGAAAGAAGTGTGGAATGTAAAGGGAATAAAGATCCGTCTACAGGTATACATAGATAACATTTGTATATCGCACATGCGCAAAAGCCCCTGATAAAAGCTGATGTTGGAGAAGCCAGAAAACCGTGTAGATCCAAATCACTACTGCGAAAATATGTTAATACCATATGAGAGCATTAGCATGCATATGCATGCACACGCAGCATTGACATTATTTTAAAAGCGTCTTTTTTTTTCTTGCAATCTTTTTTTTTTCTAAGTTTTACCTTTTTCAAAAGCAAATTTCAGATATACGATATAGTACCATCTGTTTGAATCCAATAAAAATCCCGTTGTCGTGCCTGATCTGGGTCCATTTTGTTTGGGGAGAAAAATCACCAGATGACACAAATCACCTCACGCAACCACACAGCATGGGGTCCAATACGGCGTGTTGGTTTATTGGTAAATACGGCTTATCCAATGCAATCAGTGAAGACCCGAATGAGGTGACTGAGTTCTGTGGCGTTTCTTAAAAGTCAAAATAATTTCAAGATTCTGATTGTGATATAACATACTTGTAAATAATGGTGCCAGCCGAATTATAATTATTTATATTACAAAATTAATGCCGTATTTTCATAATTTATAATTTAAGAAATATAAATATTACCCGAATTTCCCACTCTTATAAGTTGGACCAGTCCATTTCTGAACCAAGGGTTGTATGGTGGTATTTATATTTTTTATTAAGATTTTAATAGAACCTACTAAAAGAAACCGTGGAGACCATGATCAGACGCCGAAGAACAATTAAATTAGCTAATGAGTCCAATTTCCCACTCTTATAAGTTGGACCACTCCATTTCTGAACCAAGGGTTGTATGGTGGTACTTAAATTTTTTATTTAGTTATTAATAGAACCTTTTATAAGAAACAGTGGAAACCATGATCAGACGCTGAAGAACAATTAGATTAGCTGAGTCCAATTTCCCACTCTTATAAGTTGGACCAGTCCATTTCTGAACCAAGGGTTGTATGGTGGTATTTATATTCTTTATTCAGGTTTTAATAGAACCTTTTATAAAAAAAACCGTGGAGACCCTGATCATACGCCGAAGAACAAAGTTTAAATGATCTAATGAGAAGTAGATACTGACAAGTCCGCTCTTCTTTAGATAATCTTTTCGCAGTTTTTACACCGAATAGACTCCGTCAATTCTCACATTGTATAATTGGCAATAAATTGAAGCCATTCAATTAGAACAATGTGTCAATTAACTCTTTGCATGCCGAGTAATTTTGCTAGCTATCTAGTTGTCTGCCGTCCTTTCTTAAATGGGCCTATGAAACAATATTTCAATGTTTATCCTTTAATTACAGATATACCAACACAGTGTCAACGTTTCTCACTCAAATAGTTTGAATCCAGATCAGTTCGACACTTTTTCGGGCCTGATCTGGATCAACACTGTTTGTACCAAATTTATCGCCACTAGCAAGTGAAGATACTTAACCAATTTAGGTCAATAGAATTTCCCACTCTTGTCATTTGGGCAAGTTCATTCTGTATTAAGTCGTGTGGTATTTTTATTTTTTATTTAAAATTTAATAGAATATTCTTGATGCAAACAGTGAATACCCTGATCAAGCGCAACTTTATAGAATAAATAATTAAATAAATAAATAAATAAATAAATAAATAAATAAATAAATAAATAAATAAATGAATAAATAATTAAATAAATAAACAGTCTTTGACGCTCAAAAAAGCTGAGTTACAGACACGCGATTACTAAAGTGTATGTGTGGTCAATACCTGTTGTTACCTTGGATATAGTTGCTAAAAATAGACTATCGTGGAAAGCTTGTGAAAAATGTCAAAGGGTTGTATCAGGAAAATTTAAAAAGGCTACATCAAATTTTATTTTAATTGTATGAAAAATATACCAATTTGTTCGCAATTGAACTGAGCATAGTGTCCCGTTTGCACAGGGAAAATATATTGAATACTTTAATAACTATGACCGAATATCTACCAATGAGCTGATCTCAAAAAGCCTGTTTTACTATATAATTTAATCATTCTTAGGGTTCTATCAAAAACCATCAAAAAGGACGAAGAGTTTGCAGAGGGAAATTCATAAAAAATATATCAGAATAATCGCAAGATATTTAGGTAAAACATTTGTTTGCACAGGAATTCTGCTTTAATAATATCAAAAGATATAGTATAACAACTAACACCTTCCATTATAATTCCCTATTACCGCTTCAGCGCACCGCAGCTACCTGGATGTCCGTTAAAGTCCCGTATGTATTACATAGATTAAGAATGTTCCAGAGTTTGTCAGTTCTCGAGAAAAACGAGTATTCTTGATCGTGGAGATATATATCTGGGTGTCAGGGATAGCTACATATTGGTTGGAAA
Organism: Loripinus fragilis; assembly: GCA_964019695.1. Classification (NCBI taxonomy): domain Eukaryota; kingdom Metazoa; phylum Mollusca; class Bivalvia; order Lucinida; family Lucinidae; genus Loripinus; species Loripinus fragilis. Next base: position 110,425,583 of record OZ026517.1, read on the forward strand.
TTGAATGTTAACTAATTGGCGTTTGATTTTACAGAACATGGTGATAGATGAAATTTGCGGTTCTCGAGCGTCGGGAGGTTAAGCTTAGATACTAAATCCATGCTGTAATTTATGGTGGCTGGTTTGTGCCTTTGTTTTGTTTTTGTTTGTTTGTTTTTCATATTTTCGTCTTGGGTTGTGGCGTGGCAAAAAGACGAAATAACGCCCTGCCAAAATACGAATTAACAAAAAAAACGCCTCGCGAAAAAACGAAAGGCAAAATAACGCCAGTCAAACTGATGACAACAAAATCCACAACGCGATATAACGAAAAACAAGCGCAAAAAAGCGAAAAATTCCATGAGAAATAACGCCATTTAAAGTAAGTAAGAAGGCAAATATCAAATATCGATACATCTGACCCAGGACACCACATGGGAAAGTGACAAAACACAAGAGAACTTCAAATACAAGCGAGCCAAGAGGTCAGTCCTTTCCCAGCAGATGACCACAAGGCTGCAATGAAAAGACAAGAAAGCATGACAAAAACAAAAATGATCCACAAAAGAAGCACCACCTTGGAATGGTCAGTAAATATTTTACTGGATATCTTAAGCATGTTACACGGTACCAACCTCGCCCTTAGTTCTGATGTGAATCAAGACACATAGATGTTTGGTTTGCATGAAAGATCATTAACTTATCCATGAATTATTTTCTAGAGCATAGGATTCTATTCCTTATTTCGTCTTTTCGTCTTGCGTTATTTCATTTTTCTTTTCCTATGGCGTTATTTCGTTATTTTGTCTTTTAGCATGGCGCTTTTGGTATTTTCGACTTTTCACCAGCAAAAGACAAAAAAAAAAAACGCCACGCGAAGGACGTAATAAAGAAAAAAAACGCCACGAAAAAAAACGACAAAAAGACGAAAAACAAATGGCACAAACCAGCCACCATAGTAATTAGTTGATGCTTTGAAATATATGTCATAAATATATGTGGTATAGTTCTTTTATGCCCTTTCTAGTTTTGCTTGTGTCTTGCCAAGAAAGAGAGATGTTTGTTGTACTCAATGGCGTAGCCAGAACGCCGGAAAAGTTACGCACATAAAAGGGAAACTACTGAATCAAGCAGTAATTCTCTCATCAATTGCGTCCCTTTTCAAAACGGGAACTTTTAATAAACGTCTGCAAAGCATGTTAATGAATTGTAAGGATGCGTTTTGTTCATGTACGTGCGAGGTAAGAAACTCATCTAGACCATACTGGAGTATTAGTATGACTTTTTTAAATAAGGATTTTAACATGACAATTAACATTTTCGCCATAAAGATGAGCTGAACAAGAATAACTTACTGTATGCGTTTTTTTATTTCATTACTGTATTAATAAGATTATGGGATGAGAGGTGTCCGCTTAAATTCAATTAAGTGGTCAGAAAGTTGAACAAGGGTAGTGGGGAGAGGATTTTCTAATCTTGTTATAACTTGTATCCAATCCCTTTGTTTATACACAATAAAATATGTTTAATCTAAAAAATCTAAATCTACAAGGGTAGCGTGGGTATATTTCTGACCATTGCGGGAAGCCAAAACCATTTTCAAGCGGCTGTTTGGTTACTGAAAAAAATCAGCAAATGTTGCAATTTTCTGAATTTTCTCAGAGAAATGAAGGACCAAGTTTCACAATCTGGCGTTTTTATTAATGCTATTACGTTATCGCATTTAAACAGTGTTCCTAGTCGTTTTTGCTTGAACCACATTAACAAGTAAAACTGTTTGATGTCTTCCAACACATTCAGACAAATAATGTAGAATGGAACATCTTCACGGCTACAGAGCACAGGCCGAAAGAAAAATTCTAACGTCACCGTTATCTCGCAAATATGTCGCACAATTTTTCAATAACTTAAGGTTTTAATCAACCATATGATGAGTTACATTGTAAGCCTATGATATCTTTATAAACTGGCTGTCTGTTGAATTGATACGCCAATGAACATAAGAAGTTTAGTGAAAGGATAACTACATTTTGACGTAATTGGTGGTAGCTGATTTTTTCAGCATGAAATCTCTATCACATCTGTCACATAACCAATAGTTTTTATAGGCGTATGATGCATGAGGAAGCCGAAAGACCATCAAACCAAAAATCACATGCTTATCGTTTAACTTTACTTACAACGGATGTGATTTTTGCTTATTAACCCCTCCTGCAATTCTTGCTCTCCCCAAATGCACATTTAATGGATGGCGTCTGTAAATTCGTGGTTTCATTTGCCTAAGATCCTGTTCTCGTCATTGCAATTGGAATTGTTCGATATTGCACAAAGAAGAGCACAAAAACATATGAAACATAAGAAATTGCTAAACTTATTGTGCTTAGTAAATTTAAGAAACAAAATGTATTTTGTTTTTTTATTGATGTGTAAATTGTGGTAAAGACCACACTGACTGAATAAAGCACAAAGGTCTTAATGTTAAATTTATTATGGTTTTATCTTGAATTTGTGATTATTTAAGGAGTTCATATACACCAATAAAATACTCCTTCCTTATCATTCCACTTTTGTTTGAATATATCGTACTTACACGAATATTTTGCCACAGTTAGACTCTGAAAGGTCCACCTGTGTTTGATCACAAATGAGACGAAGAGATACAAGATTTAAATCACCAACGAAAAGGAAATGATCCACACTTATTCGTGTTCTGGCGGGGTGTGTGTGTGATAGCGTGCATGTGGTAGCAAAAATACCCATGATATTGTCCAAGTTGTGTCATTCCGGAACAACGTCACTGATGTAGTAGCATAGAGCCATGGGTCTTTGATCTGTGATTATGGGATTTTCTGGTCATATTCACTCGTTTTTTATCTAATCAAGTGTGAAGTTGATAAACAAAATACCATAATATTTCTCGTTTGTATTTCCTAACGAGCTGTTATACAAAAAAAGAAAAAAAAGGATTAGTACTAGTCCATCGATAACTAGGGAATCAAGAAATCCAAGCGTGCAGTTTTTATTATTTATTATTTATTTTGGTATCACAGATTAGAAGCATAAAACAATACAATAAGATATTAAATACACATTTAAAATACATATACAATATCTTAAAATTTGCTAAGTTCCATGGCTTGCCAATCACTATCCAGGATGACACAAAAAAGAGATAGGGATTCCCCTTATTTCCATTGTGGTCCTGTGGTGATGATTAGCAAACCATAGTGAGACACATAAAAAAGACTTAACCTTAAATATGAATTTGCTCTTAAGTATACAACAGTACGTAAACTTCAAATTAATATAGAATATGAGATCTGTGAATAGCTACAATTAAGGACATATTATTTAAAGCAAGTTTTGAAAACGAGCTTTCACAGCAACTCATTATGCCACAGGTTTGTCTGCAGTTTGTGAATGTGGCATTTCCTGATCATACTCACTTAATATTTTAAAAACTCTGATTAGGAGCTATACTCTTGATATTGGTCGGTGAATTGCTCCATAGTTTACAACCCCGGAATGCAAACGTCTTTTTACCAAAGACTCTTTTTGAAACAGGTAGCCATCCAAGAGATCTAAAATCACCTTAAAATAAATAAAATCTCGGGTCTAGATTTAAAACGAACCTGATGACCTTATTCTGAGTAATCTGAAGTTTTTTACATAGGAACTGAGTCAGACCAGGGTACCAAAAGGAACATGCATAGTCAAAATGGCACTGAATTAAAGACATGACTAAAAGCTTCTTAGTTTTAAAATTTTAAATTTTTTGCTTCCGATATAAAAACTTTAACCTTGAATTAGCCTTTTGAATAATGGCATACACCATTGTTCACCAGAAAGGCTTTGCTCCAAAGTTGCGCCCAAGTACTTTACATAATTTTTGCCTTCATTGGTAGTACCTTTACATGAAATATTTAAGACAGATTTAGACCTAAGCCTAGGTCGGGATACAAACAGAATAGACTCTGTTTTTTCCCAGATGCGGGATAGTTTGTTGTCAATCAACCATTCACTTACAACTGCAAGCTCTTTTTGCAACAATAACTCAATATTAGTAACATGTTTATCTGAAACCAAAATGGCTGAATCATCAGTATTTTTTCTCCAAGAGCACCAACCATATAATTGACATATATTAAAAACAGAAGGGGCCCAAGTATTGACGCCTGGGGAACCCCCAAGTTATATTAGAATATGAAGACAAAGTACCAGATACATCAACAAGCTGTTGCCGATCTGATAGATATGAGTGAAACCATCTTGTTGTGTCTTGACTGAGACCTAGAGCTTCAAGTTTCATAAAATAAAATACGAGGGCCAGTTGGAAAGTTCTTAGCATGGCTTCATAACTCCACAATGCATTGACAAAATGCTATCAAATAATACTTTTTGGAAAACTAGAATTCAACGGCTACTTGATGGTTTGATTTTTGTCGACAAAGGACTTGGCGTGCACGTGCAGTGCATGCTCAAAATGAGTAGGGGTTTATATACTGGCGGAAATCTTAAGCAAATACTTGGAAAACAGCGAAGGAAAATTAGGGACCTTATTTGCGATCATGATTTGACATATTAACGAGTCGTTGCCAACTTATTTTCTATTAGAACATATCATGCGACCACTGCTTGCAGGACTACCACCTTTACATTTGGAAAATGTTGACTAATAGAGAAATGGTTAACTTTCAAAAATGGGACTTTTTTCGATTTTTTTATACTTTTACTATAAATTGTGTCACTACAGGAGCAAGAAAAATGCCTATTGGGTATATGTTTTGCTTTATTTTTAGCGAACAATGCATAAAAAATCATTTCGTCGCGCAAAAAGAGTGGCTTGTTTAGTTCTGTATTCAAGAAAATTATTCCTAATAACACTACCCCTACTTTTACAGAAGTGGGTGGAGTAACTTAACCCCTCACAATTTGTCGATGGCATAAGAACTTCTCACGGTATCGCGTTAACCAATACATAAGTGATTGATTTCTACTCTCAAGGTATTTTTACTTTTTTGTTTGCCACGGATTTCAATTGAAATTAGCCAGAACGTCAACTTATAGCTAAACTTACTCTACCCCTTGGAAAATTTATACGAGTTATCTTCCCTTTTTACTGGTTTGCAAAATTTATTTTGGTTTCAATACTAAGAGCATAAACTGTGCTTGACAAAAATACTAACGCACAGCATTTTTAAACAACTGTCGGTTATATATTTTCAAAATATGTACATTTAGACATGCGATTTTTAGTCGAAAAAATTAGCACACTGCTTTGCTTTCTAGACGGTTTAGGTATTGCTGTTCCCGTATTTAGTTATTAGAAAGATCCAACTCGGTCATCAATTGTATAATAACTGTACCAGATTGTGGCCTTCAAAATGGTACCAAATTGTCTAATTTCATGAACTAATGTTAATGTTCGGCACACTTTCCAAAAGGTAAATTGATATATTTTACCTGAAATTTGCGTTTTCCAGTATACAAACAGTACATGTATTCACAATGATATTGTTCGTGTCCGCATTATAATATCCTCATAAAATTTGTGCGATAACATAGAGGAAAGATAGCTCTTTGAAATGATACCAAACATGATAGGGTTTGTAAATCGGTTACTGAGATAAAAGACCATTCTAAGAACTTTCGAAATGCCCCTCGTACTATGATCAACTGTATCGAATGCTTTCTGCAGGTCTAGTAAAACAATTCTGACAAAGTGACCTTTATTCATCTGAAATTTAATAAAATCAGTAAATGAATCAAACACGTGTCGTGTCAGTCGAATACCTGCTCCTGAAACTTGAGAAGTTTTTTTATCAGGGTATGATTCAACTTGATCAAATACAACCCTATCAAAAATCTTGGAAATTATGGTTAAAATAGACACTTCAGTTTTGTAGTTCTTCCTAAAAGAAGCTACAACCCTTCCCTTGCTGACTTTAAATCATCAGGTATTTTGCCCATTAAAATAATTTCCCATTATAAAAAGATTGGCTATAACATTGATGTATTGCAACAGACTGCATGCTTTGTGGTCAACCCAATCACAGTTGGCAACTTTGCTTTCCTCTTTAATTGCACGCCTGTGGGTCGGACTTCAGACTCAATGATGGTTCCAACTTAAAGACTTAGGTATTGATGAGATTTATGGGGCCTGATGCTTTGGCTGTTTGTAGGGCCCACTGGGGTTTACCTGTTGGATTTCTTTTGGTCCTGTATTTAGTTTTATTTACTGTTGAGTCCTTATCTTTGCTTTATCTCCTTGTTATATCTTGATTTATATGTTTTAGAAGATGATGCATTGATAAGTTAGGGGTCTCAGTGCAAACCAAATATATATGTGTGTCTTGCTCCGCATCTGAATTAAGGGTGATGTTGACACTGTGAAACCGGTTTAAGCCCTCCAATAAATTATTTTACTGACTGTTCCAAGGCGGTACTTCTTCTGTGGATCTTTTATGTTGTTTCTGTCTTGTGTTTGCCATGCCTTTGTGCGTGTCTGTTTATATGTGCCTTGTGGTCATCTGTTGGGAAAGGGTTGACCTCTTGGCTCTAGTTTGTGGTGTCTAACTGTGAGTTTGTCACTTTCCCATTGGTATTCAGGGTCAGGTGTGGTACATGATTGTACCGATTCCTGATCTTTGCACCCTTACTTACTTTTATAACACGACTCAATGGGCAAGCTATAGTTGACGCACTGTCTCTCACAAAGCATGAAGGTATGCCATCCAGTTTGGTAGCTTTATTAGCACTTCATTTATTGAGATACCCAAGAAATTTCTTTGCAGATACAACAGAGAAGGAGTAGCTGCAATGTACTACAAAACTGTTTACAAAACTTCTACCAAAATTGCTGACACTTTCAGGCATTTAATCAGCAATCAGCTTTGTGAGAGAATATGAACAAGTAGCTGTTATATCTTTTAGGTTTACAAGATATGATAGCTTTTATTAGATGTCATAAGCCATAAATCGCAAGCTAGCAATTGATTCAAACAAGAATTAAGCTGATAGTTGGATTTATCTTTTGTTCTTTTTATATTTTAGCTGTATAAACTGTATTTATTGAACTGGTCATTTAGTCTTCAATTCACAGTGAACTTTTTTTTTTAAATTTTTACAACATGTCTCCCTGAAAGCACATAAAAGAAGGCCATTATCAACCAACCTGTGAAACCATTTAAATGGCGTTTCGCTGGTTGGCCGATAAAGGCCAGAAACTGTATGCTGACTGGGCTTTTGCTATTCTAATCTTAAACAAAAACAGCATTTTCTCTTTTTCTTCTCGACAGGTGGAACTTGGTTCTTTGTAAAAGTCAGGAAGATTTGTTCTAGAGATGTCTGATGTACTGAATAATCCTCTACTTCAAAGTCTTCTTTAGCTTTCTCCATCACCCCGAAGATTTGTCCAAGTTTAGCATTATCATCAGGTATCTGATAGTCTACATATCCTTCACTACTCTCAAAGATTGTAGAGTTAGGGAATGTGGTCATGATATATTGTGTTAATCTATCATGGCTGGCCACTAGGCCATTCTTGTCAAGTGCCATACGACAGAATAAGGTGTAGCCATGACCGAACTTGCTCTTCAGATGCTGGGGACTGCCCAGGCATACAAGACGTCCATTCACCATTATCACTATCTTTGTACACAGTGCATCACATTCTTCCATGCTGCAAGGAAAATAGAATCAATAATTTTGAACCAGCACTTGAGATCTCCGTACTTATCACACATGCATTAAGTCACCCTTTATTCATGCATGCACAACTATCTAGTGGGTCTACAGGCATAACATTAAGTATATAAATTTGCCCAGTAGAGCTGCCAATAGGATTCAGAGACTTGATTAACAATCTATATATAGCACATGTATTGCAATGTTCTTTTTTAATACGTCTATTTTAACAATGCAGAAATGGAAAACACTTGGATCTATATTATTAATGTCTTTATTCTTAGAAGCCTTATTGAAGGCAAAGATTTGCCATGAAAAACATTATTAAACAGCCTTTTAACTTTAGCCTCGGGGTGGGTTAACTTCCATTATATGGGTTAGTACAGACGGGCATCTGGAATTACCCCATTTTCAGGCCGACAGCTATATCAATTTGCAAGTTTTTTGTCGTCAAAATATATGAAACACTCCCCTTTTCAATACTTAAATATATGATTGACCCTTTTCCTGTGACACTCTGGATTACTGAGGTTTAATGTTAGGAAAAACAGATAAACCTTCCTTTAATCTTGTAATATGCCAAAACTGCCCAATTTATACTTTATGGTTGCAGAAACATACGTTCATGTTTGACAACATTAATGAGGCAATACAATCTGTAAAGACTTGTCAATAATTCAAGATTGGATTAACACATTTAAACTTCCAAAATGAGACGTTAACACTTTCGCTGCCAAGCACCTCTAAAAACCAATACCTTAGTACCAAGCATGTTTCAAGGACTCCTAAATATTGAGGGTATACAGGTTCAACATAGAGTATCTCCAGAACCATTCAACGTATTGCTGTGAAACTTTCACAGAATGTTGCTGATATATAAAACTTTTGTTTGAACCAATAACAATAAATAGTCACGTGACCGTTGGCGACCATTTTGGAAGTCATATTGAAAATATGAAAAATGCCTATAAACAACTATTTTATGCAAAAAAGATAAAACATCCATCTACACCAAGTATCAAATGTTTCATCAGAAATAAAACAAAATATAGCAGTTGAAGGGCTTAATGCGTCCTGTATGTCATTCCCTTGGACATGTTTTCATTGTTTTTGACATCCGCAAAATCTAATGACATTACAAACATTTTTGTAAAGTCAATTCTTGTACAGAAAATTGCGTTGACCTCATATACGATATTATTATGTCCCCTGAACATTTTGAAATAAACAACAAAGATTTGCGTCCCTTATAACGGCTAAAATAGACAGCTAACAACTGTGTCTTTAAATTTTGACTATAGTCGCCTTTGGCAGTGAACGGTAAATTGACTACAGTCGCGGTTTGGCAGCGAAAGTGTTAAATGAGGATGAATTGGACATTATACATACATGCATATAAATGAAACAGACAATAAACTCTTCTAGGAAAAAGGTCTGGAAGGCAAACTGGGAACACAGACAAAAGGGATGATTTTGATGGTCACTATTCTAAAACAGTGTTACCAACTACCCCCCAAGATGGATGAAGGACCTCTGTTTACATGAGGAGGGCACCCATTTGAAGTATATGTACATGTAATTAAATTTTGTTAGTCTTTAGATTTTGATTAATTGCATGTACTTTCAAAGATCAACACATGTACATGTACATTAGTTTAAAAGTATGAAATTAAATCCTACAACATATGTAACTGTCCTAATATTGGGATATTTATGAATGGGGTGGGTTTGCACGTCTGTACCAAAAATGCTAGGTAAGTGCCCCCAGGCCCCTCAAGACTTTAACAGCCATATGTTCTTATACTGAAATGTGTTACTTCTTGCACACCTGATAACGATATTTGAGATTTCACCCTGGGATAGAAAATCGTATCTTACCCAGGATGTCAAGTAACGTCATCATGTGAATTGCAGCTTAGCGTATTCAGGGAATTTTTGGAAGCTTATTTTGAAATAAATTAATAATTAAAAAACAGTGGTGAGCAAAAAAAGAATCCATTATTATTGTGAGGGTAGGATAAATAGAATCCATCATTGGTGTTCAGTGGGGACAGAAAAATCCCAACCCGAGGGCCCACCGTTCCAGTGGGAAACGAGGCTTGCCGAGTTTCCCACTGAACGGTGGACCCGAGGGTTGGGATTTTTCTGGAACCACTGAACACCAAATGATCGATTCTTTTTCTCATATACCACGACCATACGGTACAGTACGGTGTTGTTGGTGACGTCACTGAGATCGATGTTTACAGTCAATGACGCGCGCTACATACAAACCAACTTGAAACAGCGAATAGACAGCTCATTAAACAATGAACAAATGGTTATTTCATCAAAATGGATTTACAAGAACTAGCTTATCAGCCACAGTAACTCGAGTAAGTAATTTTGTTGAGGAAAATGTGTGTGTGTGGTGTGTTTTTACATCGTCAAGGCTCCCCGTCTGGTGGATTCAGTCACTCAATGCCCAACACAACAGGTTAATTATGCCAATCGCAATGCACTCAGCATGTTCAGAGCTTTGAACAAAGGTTGTAAGTAAAAATGCGCAGTTTTACTTTTAAACCAAGTTGAAGGCCGACTTAAATCACTGAAAATTCAACATAGAATTCGTCCCTGACTGACAACAATTCAACTTTCGTTTTCGAAGGAATAAAGTCGTGCGCCAAAATGTTAACTCGCATTAGCAACCGGCCGCGTGTGGCTTATCTCGTATTAGTTATGCTTATCTCACATGGGTAGTGATGTGGGACAGATTTTTCCGACAGCGAGTTTACATAGGGATCAATCGATCTCGTATGCGTTGGTATGTGGGAAAGAAAAATCCTTCCCTCAGGATCACCGTTTGATGCCAAGCGGTGATCCTCAGCATGGATTTTTCTATCCTACCCTCACATTCATCATAGATTCTTATATTCTGAACAATAAGTACCATTCTAAATGCATGTACAAGAAACATAATTATTGACTCAGATTACATCATATTTTATTTTTGGCCAGTACAGTCCAACCTCGTAAATTCAAAGTCCTCGGGACTGAAGATGCTATTTTGAATTATAACTTGATTTGTTCGAATTATTGGGAGGTAGATATACAATATATGACCCCTAAAATGATTATTATCAGTTTTATTGGATTTTTTATTTGCTATCCAATATACGTTCTGGGAAAAAACATATGTTATTATAGTCAGTAATTAAAATAGATCACGGATAGGTTCTATTCTCTGATTCCAGTGTGTCCCAATTTAATTTCGAATTAGCAAGTATTTTGTAAAATCAATATTCGAATTTTCCAGGTTTTCAAGTATAATAGGAGCCAGCTAATGAGACTTTGGAATTATTGTAGTGTCGAACAATGAAGGCTCGGATAAGCCTTCACAAAAGAGCCAACTCGCTAGAGCTTTTGCTGCTTGGATATACAAAAAGACCTATAACCTCGCTTCATACATCAGCATGGACGTTTAAAGGAGGCTTTGGAGCAAATGTGATTAGTTCCAAAATTCTATGTGCTGTCTCATATATACAATTGAACAATGAAATAATATTGTTACCTATGTGAGGTAAGAACAAGGGTACGCCCACTGGCACGCACTTGAGACAGTACATTCCAAAGCTGTCGTCTTGCAGCAGGATCAAGTCCAGTGGTGGGTTCATCCAGAAACAAAAATGGTGGATCACCAATTAATGAGATAGCTGTGGACAATTTACGTTTGTTTCCACCACTAGAAATAGAAGATACAATATTAAAATCTCTAGCAAACTTATGCACAAAAAATGAAAATGCAAGGAGCTACGCACATTTAGAGGCTATTTTGCCCCCCCCCCCCGCCCTATGCGGCCAAAAATATAAGTTGCTTTTTACTAGTTTCTTCTTATTAGTTTATTAGAACAAAAGCCTAAGTGTAAAAGTATGGTATTGATTCGACTTTTACCGTTGCTATTATAACTAAAATGGCTGCCAAGATAGGCTGAAAATAGGAAAGTGACATTTTTTAGTTAATTTGGGACATTTGACAGAGAAATTAACATAGAGCACAAGCAAATACCAATATGGTATTTTAACAGATGATGAGAATTAACACGACACACAACATATTAAAGGTTTTCTTTGGAAAATCGCTTGCGCTGATATCTAATTCTTAAAAAATCGGGCTCCAAAAGCCTTAAATTTGGCCAAAGTGGCAATTTCTCTATTTCAAGCCTATTTTGTCTGCCATTTTCGTTACCATAGCAATGGTAAAAGTAAAATAAATGTCAAAATTTTACACTTCGGTTAATCTTATAATAAGCCAATTGGATGAATTTTGTGAAAGTAAGAAAGGTGGCAAAGATCTGGAATCGATACAATCAATTACAACACCTGACCCAGGATACCACATAGGAAAGTGACAAAAACACAATAAAACATCACAAACAAGAGCCAAGAGGCCAGTTTTTGGCTCCAGAGGACGCCAAACTTTCCCCGTAATGCACGTAGCTATTTAAAGAATGATTTTTAATAAGAAATTTAACAAATACTTAAGAAGATTACAGTGGCGTTTAGAATGAAATATATTTAAGAAACATGATATTTTGCAACACTGAACATTGGGAATAAAGAAAATTTGCATCATAGACTTACAACTAGTTGTGATCATAGGTACGCAAGGTGTTGGGAAATTGACTGCCCTATTAATGGCAGACCTTCTGCTACCTGAATGGTATGCTTTCCGCTAAAGGAGGCTTTAAACTGGGGGTCACTTGGGGTGAGGGGAACGCCTAGAAGAAGTTTAGGGAGCTACTGTCAGTCCTCACATCCCTTTACCTCTATTACAAGACTCGTGTCCTTGCATGGGAAGTGGATGCTCCATGCCAGTGAAATTTTGCCGTCGAAACAATTGAAACTTGCAGCGCAACAACAGGGCCTGGGTCATACAGAACTATAGTATAAAGCCAGATGTTTTGGCGAGTAAGATCAAGAAAGCTACTGGATTGAGCTTGAGCTTGAAGACCTTGACCTTATTTTGAGAGAAAGAAGACAGTGCTGGTATTGACATGTGGGCGTTCTAGTGGTGCAGTGAGAACAACGTGTGCTTTAAAATTTGATAGAAGGTGTGCGCCAGAGAAGCACAAGATGACCTGGAAGAAACTGATGGAGATTGATTGATTTGAGCAGCGTTACGTGGAGATCAGGTATTGGATCTACTATGCATGTAGCAAGCCAACTAACTTGATGGGGTCTTGATGCGGTTGATGACCCTGCACCTGTATACGATAGAACTAGATGCTTTTCATTAATTGTGCCTCTTCACGAGAAAACCTATCTTTGGGTTTGTGAGCATCAAAGGCGTAGACCAAGCTGCGAATCCGCCCAATCTGATTAGCACCTTTGTGATTTGTTTATTGAAAGTATCATATCTAGACTTGCTACAACCGAAATTTCCATTTTCTAGCTCAATTTGTCAGAAACCCCGAAGACAGGTTTTTCGCATTGTGGCCCAATAGTATTCTTGCTTTTGTGTGGCTGTTAGTTTTCTGTGCCTTTTCTTTGCTATGCGAAGGGTAGATCTGTGATCTGTAATTATGGCATTACCTGGTCACACTCACTTGTTTTTTTATCCTGCTACAAAAACAGGTTGTATGTCGAACTATCTTGATCAGTAATGATGACAATAATGAATACATACAATACACTGACAAAATTATTGTATCTATTAATTAACCTGTATTAGAAATATGTTTTTAAATGTTTCTTCAGCAAAAGTATATTTATCAGGCTATGACATCTGAGAGTGATATAACACCATGTATTGAAATAGTTTAACCACTAGTAATTAACAGTTTTGTCAGGTTAGGATGATCATAACAACGTTGCATAATATATGGCAAAATCTTGAGGTGTGCATGCCAAAAATAGTTATTGAGTATGATCAGGAAATACCACAATCACAAACTGCAGACAAACCCGTTGCATCGTGAGGAAGAGCCACACAACAGTCACAAGACACCAGGAAGACAAACAAAGCAAAGCAACTAGCTCTCTCCTCCCCATCAAGATGATTGCAAAACTAGAATGGACACAAAGTAACACACAACAAAACATATAACAATTAGAGAATCCCACAATGGGAGTAACAATCAACAAAGAATAAATCTGATTTTAAGTACTTTTGGTATCATATGATATATAGAATCTAAATTGCGAGAGTCTGCATTGTTTAACTTATCTATCTTGCTGCAAAAAGGCAAAATAAAAACCTTGACATGCCTTGCATTTGATCTCTTTTCCCCAACTTGTTTAATAAATTCAAAAATACATGAGTTACCATATAATAACATAATATTCTCAATATAAGTGAACATGAATCCACCTGTATACGCCAGCTTTTTTCCTGGAATGTTTCTTCAGCATAAGTGTATCTATCAGACTTTGTACAACAGTAGGAATCTGTGCACTGTTAATCCCCCGTAATCTTGCATACATATACAGTGTCTCTTCTCCTGTCATCTGATCAATAAGAGCGTCAAACTGAGGACAGTAGCCAAGACTTTGCTGCACCTAAAGCAAATTTTGTCAAAATAACACAAATAGGGAGGGTTTTCATATATAAAATCTGATCTTTCAAATCGTGAAGGTTCGACTTTAGACAAAACATCAAAAATGGATGATATCTCGACTGTGTTTGAAAAAGACAATTATAAATTAATTTATAAATCATATATTTCGAGTGGGCTGTTGGGTTTGGCGACTTTATATACTTGTATCATAATGACGCCAGAAGTTGCAGTGCCGGGCGTGAATGTCAATTTGTAGTATTCGATCCACACAAAAGTCAAAATCTGAATGACCCTCCAAAACAATAACAAAAAAATAAACAATATCAGTATATCTTTATCTAATCTTGTTATAAGGTACTGGCCATAGCGTAAAGTCATGTTGGGATGATTTCCTTTCTTCTGAGTTGAACCAGTACTAATGGCAAATAAAGTAATCAGTGGCGTTGAGGTAGGTCATGATATTACCTATTATATATATTTATCTTCTGAAATGATCTGTGCATTTATCTCATACTTATCACTATATCAGTTAGAAACATTGTTGACTAGGATGTAAAGCATCAAAACAAACAAACTTATGCTGGTCACAATGGAACAGCACAAAACATTTGATTAGTATCTAGCGTGTTTGATCCAGATATATGGAAATATAGCCATTTTAACAATTTTGTCAAATTTCTGACTCTGCAACCTTGACATCAAGGTCCTGTGCTATGCAATGGTACAACACACAACTTTAAACCAATATCTAAAATCAGGTAATTTTAAAAAGTTCTTTTGATTAAGACCCTTAAACCCCATTTTTATTTAAGAAAATTTGGTTTCAAGGGATTATTTGTTGAAATGCTAAACGTTACAGTAAACAATTCTTCAGCCATATTTTTTTACCTGGGTTTAACCCGTACTTAGCACTATGGATAAAGTGTCTTGCTCAATGACACACTATTGCACTGACCATGTGATTCGATCCCATGAACCCTCTTGGTCACGAGCTGGGGTATATTTCCAAATAATCAAGGGGACAAAATATTTTACTTTAAAATACTCATTACTATTTCTGAATCCTTGATCAAATCAATTTCATCCTTAACCACAGTTCATACTTTGCCTGATACTGGTCATTTTTTTATAAAATACCATCATGACCCATGTCAGTGACCTTGATATCACGTTCTTGGACTTAAAATTCCTGTTTAAAATATTCAAAAGGGTATATCTCATACAAGGTTTAACATCTTTACCGTCACATCAAAACGTTTCCAATTACAAACTGTATTGTATAGCAGATTATATAACTATACTCAGAAAAACAATTGAAGGATATTAAATTATTTTGGACTTTATAACATTTGAGAAGATTATTTTCAAACAAAGTAATTTTATAACTGATAAAGCTATGACTATGCAATTCAGAAAAAAGTTTAAAATTAAATTTATGGGTCATTAGTTACAATACAGTACCACTCCAAATGTACCTACCTTCTTTACCCAAAGTGCACAAGAAAAAAATAGCGCTTATATTTTTTGCTTCAACCTTTACCTGGTCATTGCTTATGTTCTAATTCCGATCACAGACAAGTGTTAACACCCATTTACCAGGCATTGCCCCTAAAATGAGACAACTTCTTCAACAAAAATGCACAGATATGGCATACCCGAGCCAATATGACAACAAATTGGCTTAAAACACTGACAACAAATTAGGTGCTATACTTTTGAGGGAGAGCCAGCAATAATTTTGGATCCAGTTATTATGGAATACAAATGATCAATATGGGTTTAATCATTTTTGAACGTTTGTGACTTTTCAGTATAGAGGGTTGCAACTTTTGGATATGTACTTTACGTAAACCACTGAAGCGTGACTATAATCAAGCATCTATTTTGATTGCAGATATCTGGAACTATGAAATGCATGCATAATTAATTTAGTTTGTATTGTATTGAATGTTAGAGATGGAACTGAATCTAAATATCCTTCAACCGTTTTTCTGAGTATAGTAATCCCTTGATCAAGAGTTCAAAAGATTAAAGGTGTATCTACATGCAAATACACTGTAGCAATTTTGATTTTTTCCTCCTCACTCTATTAAACAACAGCATGCCAATGTTATAGAAATGTAGATGTTCGTTTACAAAGTGGCATTCTTACATTCTATACCTATTTACGTTAAACATAGATATCATTCGTTATATTAACATGGTTTCATATTAAATAACTCCTAGAAACAAATTAAGTAGAAGATTTTAATTTGGTTCTTTACATCCCATCAACAATCTTTCAGTTATATAGGGGCGGGTCTTCCTGGGTTGAACTTGTACTAAGCTTGGATTAATGTTCTTGCTCAAGGACACAACGCAGTGACGCCAATGAGGCTTAAACCTGCAGCCCTTCGGTCTTGAGTCAAGCACTCTACCACTGAGCCACTGCGCTCCCTAAAGTAGAAGTGTCACTAGGTACATCACCCTTTCATTGCATTGAACATATTATAATAGTTATATTTGTATGCATGTCTATTTCTTGACACTTTTGTTTATATATGACACTAAAATGCATTAATTTTCAAAAAAGTAAATCAATACAAAATTCGTCTTATTGTTAATTTGAACCTTTTTGATATCTTTCTTCACAGAATATCTGTCTAGGTATGCATTCCCTGATGAAACGACCTCATCTCCTGTCAGCATCTTAAAAGTGCTTGTTTTTCCAGCACCATTCTGTCCCAGTAGACCAAAACATTCTTCTTTAGCTATACCCATACTCACGTCTCTAACAGCATGTACATACCCCAGGCCATAGTACTTGTTCACATCCTAGATGAAAATTGGTGAGCTTATTAGTTGGTGGTACCTATTGCATATATGTCAGTTAGTTCTTTGATTATGCATGCATATCTATCTAGTGGGGCTACAGGCTAAAATTTCGTCTAATCATTCAACACGCGCCTACGTTGTCCATAAAAGTAGGGAAGGATCTGGTGAGACTGCGTATATAGCAGGAACGATACTGAGCAATAAGTATCAAAACCTCTCGAGCTGGCTCAAATTATATATAGTCCAAACTAGCTTACTCGAAATACATGGATATATACATCAAATCAGTGGTTCTGTTGTTGTTGATTCATTTTAGATTGTTACTCCCATTGTGGGAGTCAGTAATTGTTCTATGTTTTGTTGTACGTTACTTTATGTCCATTTTAGTTTTGCAATCATCTTGGATTGGGAAGAGAGAAATAGTTGCTTTGCTTAGTGTGTCTTCCTGGTGTCTCATGATTGTTGGGTGGCTCTTCCTCGCGGTACCATGTTTTTTTTTATAACTTTATCTTTCCATCACAGCATGCATCACATATAATATGTATTAACATATATAACAGTTTGAAACATTGGTTATATCTACATACAGTGTTTGAATTTCTTGTTATATGGTGGGTGTTCAGCTCCTGTGATAATGGGTCCTATCGCACATGTTATACATACAGTCTTGGAATGAACACGCCTCCATGGGCCAGTCCTGTAAATTCAGTTTTGTATGGCAGCTAAAATAAAGACCCTACATGGTGTGTGTGGTACTCAAAAGCTCCAGCGATCCGAGCGGATGCTCATCAAAAGACCTGTTCATCGCAAATGCTATAGATCCCAAAATGCAAGAGCTGGTTCATTTTAATTCTTATTTCTACGGTAACTATAACTGTCATCCTGATGTCTTGTCACAGTTAGTGCTCTGTGGCCTTTTCTTACGGTACCATGGGTTTGTCTGCAGTTTGTGATTGTGGTATCACCTGATCATACTCACTATTTTTCATCAAGTTGTCAAAGCTTAAACGAGGTTATCTTTGAATACTTTAAAAAAGCAAGTAAGTATGATCAGGAAATACCACAATCACATACTGCAGACCAACCAACAGCACCGTAAGAAAAGGCCACAGAGCACTAACAGTGACAAGAAATCAGGATGACAGTTATAGTAAAGCAGTTTTATTATCTAATCATGTTATTTTCCTAACATGAGTTATTGCTTTTTGGTTTGTTTAAAATTTCAATCTATTTGCTGTATTTACAGAAAATACTAGGTTAGTGTCTTTTGGTATCAAGTTTACCAGGCAAGACTTTGAGAACGATTGTTAACATCACAAGGCTTGCCGAGTGATTCAACACGCGTTCTCAAAGCCGAGTCTGGTCAACCTTATTTCAAAAGACACGAGCCTGGTATTCTATTTATCAGTTTACCCATTGTTTCACTTTTCAAACTAGCGAATATGATGTAATTTTCGATTTTTGTGATAATTCAGCATCATTAGCGACGTCATTCAAAATGTGCAATGTCATTATGACCTGATAAAGGCACATGCCATGAGATAGACAACGTTTATAAGGCAACATGCGACAATGCAGTTAATATGCCAGGTAACTGATAAAGAGCCGTAACACAGCAGTAATTTCACCAGGTCTCACTAGCCAGCACACTAAGTTCTTCTCTTAACTCTTTACCTGCCAGTGGCTACAGTTGACGTCTGCTTATAGCTTCTGCAAATAATTTGGGCACAGATTAGGCCAAGTTTTCAAAAAAAAGGCAGCAGACGCCAAGAAAAAGCCTGCAAAATTGCACAGCATGTAAATCAACAACGTTGCTTCATTAACCCATAGAAGCTTAGAGTCCTTTTTGTTGGACATCGGCAAACAGTGTAGAACCAGATCAGATGCCGCAAAACGTGGTGTCTAATCATGTTCTCCACTGTTTGCTCACAGAAGTTCTTTTAAAATTTGAATAAAAATGAAAAATACCACCCAGCAACCCTAAATTTGGAAATAGACTCGTCCAATTGATAAGGATGTGAAAATACATTCGACATATATGGGTTAAGTGTAGCACCCTACCTTTAATATAATTGAATCTGTCTGATGGAGTGTATCTAGTGGTGTATTATGGATTCTCTGTCTTTCTTCGGCAACATCTTTGTCTTCAGTGCTTCCAAACATCGAGGTCTGTCGTGACAGTGACAGTACTTGACCACTAGTGGCGGATTGAACCTGTCGTTTTCTGGGAAATAGCTTTATGTACGCTCTTGTAAGGAGTCCATATTCAGTCATCAGCACAATTCCAAAAAAGACAAATCCTTGCAAAATCATAAAAATGATTTGTCTACCAATGCCTGGCTTCTCCCAACTTAGGAAGTTGTCTTGAAATGTGAAACATATATCGCTGATACATGGTATACCTACAAACAAACTCTAAAAGTAAGTGAATATGACCAGAAAATACAACATCACATACTGCAGACCAAACCATGGCACTTGGGAGAAGAGGCAGAGCATGCTAACAGTCACATGGTTTCAAAATGCAATTAAATTAAAGCAACCATGCATCTCTCTCTCTCTCTCTCTCTCTCTCTCTCTCTCTCTCTCTCTCTCTCTCTCTCTCTCTCTCTCTCTCTAACCCAGTGAGATGAGTGCAAAACTAGAAAGGACACTAAGTACTGCACAACGAAACAAGGACCATCCACAAAACCTCCACATAACAATGGCAACAACTTTAAACAATGAATCAACATCAACGGAACCATTAGTGTAGGCCGCTGTGTAATCCCGTGGGAATTTTGGGGTAAAAGTGTCAAACATACATTTTCTTGTAGAGAAATGTATCCTGTTTAAGAAAAAAGATGCTTCCAATTTTTTCTTGCCGTATTAACGTCATGGTGACGTCACAAAGTGATGTACCCATTTTGGCTTATTTAGGGCTTGAAAATTGAGCACTATGAATTCCAGCTGGCGCAAACATGTACTGTTTGATTAGCTATAGTAATATTACTGTGATATATTGTATTTGGAGCATAGACTCTGACTCAGAATTTTAGAGAGGCTACTTTAACTTCAAAATGATGTCAAGAGAGGAAAAAATGACGTCAGTATCAAAATGAAAATTATGTTATAGTGAAAGCTCAAATGACATTAGATCACAATATGCTAATAGACCCTCCTCTCCAACTGCTGGTATTGTACACTATGCTTCACTGAAACTACATGATATAAGATACAAAATGACACATGTTACCTCTCTGACCTGTAACAGCCATGTTAACTACGTTACTCTATTGTAATTTCAAATCCTATTGTGCAAATACCAAGTTATAGCTAATTCTTATTCATCCACATGCTGAATGCCTTAAAAGCATTTATCAAATGGCAGCAAACAAGAAGTGTGCGTTTAAACAATACACCCTTATGAAATGACAGTTATATATGTTACTTACTTCCAATGTATTACTACTTTATGTAGTACTATCACTAGACGATAGGCTGCCAAAATACCCATGAGGGAGAGTTTTTTACACTACATCTTTCAAAAACCAAAATATATAACCACAGAATAATGTTTATTAACTCTATAGCGGTTACAGCGTTACTTCGTTACCATGAAATAATAGGAATTCCTATCAAATTGTTCCTTATTCCTACTTGACAATATAAGCTAAGACTTTTAATTGTATTAAAATGATTAGCATTTTGATTCTATCAAATAAAAATGTCTGTTGTTACTGTTAACTTTCTTTTAAATGCATTATGTTAAAGCCAAAACAGCAATTCATGAGTTTGCTATGCTAGTGGTTTATTTACTGTCATTTAACTGCCAGTAATTGCCATTAACTAAAATATCAACAAAGCATTGATAATAAAGGAAGAAATGTTAGCCTAAATCACATAAAACGTATTTCAAGTCCATGTATTTTATCAAATTTATAAACAGCATTTTAGATGCTGCTTATTTTATGATCCATTAATGCTTCTTTAATGCAAAAATGATATCTTTTATCTCACTGGCACTCGTGTATTTGCTTCATTCTACACATGAAATAATTTAAAAAAAGAAGATTTTCTTCACTGACTACGCCTAATTTTAGATGACACAATAATATTAAGCATATAGTAACTTTAAGTTAGTAAGATCTATCGCACATTGTGTAACCCTACTATTGATTACACCAACTGTATTGATAAAGACAAAAACTTACTCAGAATTCGTTAAAAAGTAAGTTATTCAGACTTAGGTCTAAATTGTGACCTTTATCCTTGTCTTTTGAAACAATAGACTGAAGTGTTTTAGAAACTTAACGACTATTTCCCAATATAGGAGTATGACAAACACCAAGCCTATTCCTATGGTTATAATCGCTTTATATCTGAAGAAGGATGTCTAGTTTGGTGAAGTAAGAATACCATTTATGCATAACAAGAGAAGTTTAAGGAGCATATTACACTTATCTTCCATTCTGTCTGGTTCTAAAATTTTGTGAAGCATCGAACAGACAGCATTTGTTCTAATGGTTCATGACAGTCATACATTTGAAAGAAAATGGTTTATCACATAGAAAAGCTCCCTGGCATTTTTAGTATAGCATATATACTGTAGCCATTGCTATATTAATGGACCCAAATAAAGTACTGGTTTATTTGTTTTCCATCATTCTATTAATTAGATTTAGTCTTGAAGTTGAATTTTGTTTCAGATAATATCATTTTGATATTTAGCCAATCAAATGTGAACATTACGATAGATACAAAAATACATCCAGTTATTTCTTTGCTTATTTCAAATCAAACAAAATAGATTAACAGTAGTAATGGAAAAAACAATTATAAGGATTTAGCCCATTTGATTTTGGTACTTTTCAAGTGAGTCTATCATTGGCGACTAAGTAGAGTGTCCTCTTAAAGCTGATATTAGCTAGAACAGTTAACATTTTTGCATGCTTTTTTTGAATCTATATCCTGATGAGTTTACAACTTATTCAAATGTTTAATACAGCTATAACTCTTTATTATTCCATTAACCATGTTTACAATGTTCCTGTAATATTTTGTCAAAGTCACAGTCAGTTCAGGTATGTAAGCATGTATTGGTAAAACTACGTGAGAGCTTTTACTTGCATTTTCTTATTAAATATATCACTTTTCTATCCAGCATTCTAAAAGAACATTGTAAAATCTATTTTACAATAACTTTAATGTCACCAGATCAAATTTGGCCGGAAATAATTTGGGCTGATAAAATTTGTATTTAAAGTGGTATTGAAGTAACAATTGACCTTATCTAGTTTCCTTGAATATGGTCATATCTAATGTGATCATTGCTTTAGAGTAAAACTCACCACTATAATCCCGTTATTGGTTGAGCAAGTGACCAGGAGTACTAAGTTGATGTGATTGACAGTCTCGTTAAACAACGAGAGCTATGTTGAATATAAACTTGAATTAATTTAAAAGCTTCAGTAATGCCTCACCATCTGCATACACAACTAGATGCCAGGATACAAATTGATTTAGTGACAGTTTCTTTAAACAATAACTGATTACAGGCAGTTATAATGCATACCTCCCTCAAAACATTTAGTAATTAGAAGGGTACTATTTTATGGTAATTAAACCTAAATAAACATGGATACATGAAATCTAGCCTGTATCATGCAACGTAAATGAATACGTGTACCCATAATTTGAACAACTGTAAACAGTTACATAGAGTGATTGATTTTACTGATTATAATTATTTCAATTTAACTTAGATTTCTCAAGATAAATCTCTAAGCTCACCATGATATATTAGCTTTTCAGGCTCAATTATATATCGTCTTTGACAATATTTTTGATAAACATGGGGCCTTATGATATACTTTATACAGCTTTATATGCTATTTTAACAAATTGGACAGAAAATGGGAAATTGTATCCTTCTAAGTTCTGGTCTTGAGAGATATCATCTTATTTGCTTATGAGTTTTAAAATCTATAAATTTGGGCAAATCATTTTTTGAAGATATAAAAAGTTAAAAGATATAATATTTTGCAAATGTCGCATGGGGGAAGTGATACTTTTTTCAGAAAAAACAGGAACCTGGATATTTATAACAAAACAATTCATTTTTCCATGCGAACCAAACAACTGTTGTGCTTTAACAACAACATAATCTAGGACTAAACTTTGGTACCAGAAAAATGCATTTAAGCCCCCCCCCCCCCCCCCCCTCCCGCTGCAGTGGCTTGGGCAGCTGTCCGTTCTAGGCTGGTGGTTTTGTTGTTGTTGATCCATTGCTTATTGTTGCTCCCATTGTTTGTGGGGGTTTTGTGTTTGGTCCTTGTTTTGTTATACAGTACTTACGTCCTTCTAGTGTTGCAGTCACCTTTATGGGGAAAAGAAAGTTGGTTGCTTTACTTTAATTGTGTTCCTGATGTCTTGTAACTGTTAGTGTTCTTACTTGCTTTTTTGAAATGATATCAAATACCGTATAACGTATAATATAAGGAATTAAACAAGTCATATACAGTCTTGAAAGCTGTAATATACGTTACATACTGCCACACAAATAACAAAAAAATAATTAATACCAGAAACGATGTTGGTTACAGCATTTTACTATTGAATTTCAATATAATGCTCATACATTGTGTTTAAAGGTTTTCATTTAGCATTACATACAATTTTAGAATGAAAATATTTTTACCTTATTTAACGTGCTTTTCGGTGGTATCATATTTAACAGCATAAAACTCTTAAATTTTTTTATAAAAACAAGCTGCTTGCAGTTATAAAATGGCTCATTAAATGTCTTTTGGAACATATAGTTAAAACATGAATGTTAAATGAGAAGCTTATTAAATGAAACTATTTAACAACATTTCAATGGTTTTACAGGGGAGGGGTAGTTTAAATACATAAATGACAATACAATGACCCCTAATAACTTAAACATGAATATTTGTAGGGAATGAAATGTTCTTTGTTCAATAAATGACTGTTTGGCCAATTTGATTAATCCATTACTACCTTAACATCCTTAGTTACATTATTTATGTTGTAAACAATTGAGGGGTAACGTAGTTAACATGCTGTAACAGCCAAACGCCACAACCGCCAGAGAGCTAACATGTTTCAAAAAGCTTAGCTAGAAACATAAAATTATGCTTACATTTGATTTTAATCGCAAGGCACACACAACATTCTTTCCAGAATTATATTTCTGTACACAATATTTTTTTTGCTGCATACTGACATCAAATCGACGTCAATTTTGACGTAAAATTGAAGTCCACGTTGAATAGATTTTCATTTTTGTCCTCCTATCGACGTTTTAAACCACGTCAACGCAATAAACAACATTACAATGCGACTAATTTAGGTGTATACAACACTAGCAGATATAAACTGTTTGCTTTATGTGAAAATACAGTTCGTCATTTTGTGACGTCACTGTGACGTTAATACTTCAAGAAAAAATTGGAAACATCGTTTTCCTTAAACTGCATATATTTTTCTAGTTGAAAATCGACATTAATCACTTTTACCCAAAAATTCCCATGGGAGCCCAAATTTCGACACAGCGGCCTACACTACATCGCCTAACGGACAGCGACTAATGCCTCAGGTTGGGGACTTTAATTACATTTACTGGCCAAATCTTTGCCCTAGATTCTGATTTTGTTAAAACACACTTTTGGGGGAGGCTTCCTAACTTATCAAATGTATCATCGCATAATATGGGCCTCATCGTGAGAAAATTTGTCTTTGGGGTTCGTCTGTAATTGTTCTATGTTTTGTTGTACGTTACTTTATGTCCATTCTAGTACTGCAATCATCTCGATGGGGAAATGAGAGCTGGTTGCTTTGCTTAATTTGTCTCCCTGGTGTCTCGTGATGGTTGAGTGGCTCTTCCTCGCGGTGCCTGGGGTTGTCTGCTGTGTGTGATTGTAGGTATTTCCTGATCATACTCACTTACTATTTTTGAGGCTGAGTAAGATTCAGACCAACCTGCTCAACTGCAGAGACAAGATTAGAGTAATGAACTTCTGTCTGCAGCAATTGAGTGAACCTACATTACAGATAGTGAATACCAATGTGCTGATCAGACTGCGCAGATGCGTCAGTTGGGATATATATGTGCCTCATTTGTGCATTTCTGGATGAGATATTGGCGAAAAGGTGGTCACTATGGTCTATCCAGTGAGGATTTACGTTGATGTATATACCAAATAATTTTTGATTTATAACACCATAAATTTCGTTGTAATCAATGCATATACAATGTAGTTTTATCATAAATTAGTTCCATTTTATTTTTTCACCAAGGTTTAGTTTTAATGCCACCATGTTGTAGCTTGACCTCAATCTAAAGTGGTAAATTTCCATTTGTATGGACCGTCGCATCATCTGCGTACTAATCACTATCACAGTGTTCCATATAATGTAAATCATTAAGAAACATTAGTACTTATGAAGGCCCCAAGCTAGATCCTTATGGGATCTCAGACTCAATGATTGCTGGTTTAGTCATACCAGTATTACAGTAATATCTATTTTATTATAGTTTTTTTTTGTTTTGTATTTTAAGAAAAACGCTGAATTTTATAGAAATAGCGCATGTTACAACCACGCAACTAGCAGGTAAGCAAAGAGGTAGTTAATGAACTAGAATTTGGAGATATAGCTGTCATGCAAATATAAACAATTTGCAGTATAGTGACAGGAATTTTAATACTGATTGGCAGTTTTGGATGTTGAAAAGAAGTAAAGACAATGGACATGATAGTTGGAAAATGTAAATTTCCAAATAGTTTTCTTCCTTATTTTCAGTAACATATGTTGTAGGTACACATTGAAATTGCCTCTATGAGGCAATTCCAATGTGTACTTACAACATATGTCTTTTCAATAAATGAGTTTTTCCCAATAGGCTTTTTTAAAACAAATTCTCAACCACTTTCATTTATTCAAAGAAATGAGCATGTAGAAATGAACAACGTTTCATGTAGTTTGTCATGCACCTGGATGAAAATATTAGACTGTCTATTTTATGCTTCTGGCAGCTTATCTTTAGTTGTTTCATGGGAGTATATTGCTAAATTTCTAGTTGCACGGTTGTAAGGTACAATAACGAGAGCCATAGTTATTACATGTACTGACTAACCTGGACAACAGCCAAAGGTTAAATTAGCAGGAAGGAATTCACAGAATGGTATCACCTTCTCGCAGGTATCCTTGAACATAGAATTTGAATACATTTCCATCAGAGCTGAGCCAAGGTCGAAGTTGGGCATAGTTAGGAGAAATATCCACTCAAGTACCTTGCTTATCTGCTCTGTTCCTAGATCTGGAATGCTTAAGATGTAGACAGCCATCGTGAATACTTGCCCTGTAAGGAAATACCATATATGAGCCTTGTGGTCACCTGCTTGGAAAGG
This sequence comes from Loripinus fragilis, assembly GCA_964019695.1. Classification (NCBI taxonomy): domain Eukaryota; kingdom Metazoa; phylum Mollusca; class Bivalvia; order Lucinida; family Lucinidae; genus Loripinus; species Loripinus fragilis. Next base: position 110,452,011 of record OZ026517.1, read on the forward strand.
GTTGACCTCTTGGCTCTCCTTTGTGATGTCTTATTGTGAAGTTGTCACTTTCCCATTGGTATCCTGGGTCATGTGTGGTGCTTGATTGTATTGATTCCTGATCTTTGCCCTCTTTCTTACTGGTACGCTGATCAGAGTCTTTGGTGGTCGCTGTGTTGCCAAGGGTTTAAAGTTTCTTCAGGAAGAAAACTTAGCTTATGCAGTATAATCTGTCTTAAGCTGGCCACTCTAAAATTGGCTTTCAAGTGTGATTATCGCTTAATACAAGTTAAAAGTATTGTAGAATGCTCCAAGAGAGCATTCTGCAATACAATCGGCCTTCATTAAGCTATCATTTGACGTTTAGATCTTTGTTTGTCTATTTTTAGACTGGTTTTACTCTAATCAGACTGATTTGAATCTTTGCTGAACCTTATACTGGATACTGGCTCATATTCGTATACATGTACATGTGGCCTCATTGCAAGAATAAGGGTAAGACTCAAATACCCCTGCTCAGCTACATATCTAGAACATTAAAACTCTTTATGAAGTGAGGCCAACTAATATGACTTCACTTGTGTTATTTATGTCTTGTGTTTGTCATGCTTTCGCATCTGTCCATTGCTGCCTTGTGGTCACCTGCTGGGAAAGGGCTGACCTCTTAACTCTTGTTTGTGATGTTTAATTCTGCTTTTGTCACTTTCCCATGTGGTATGCTGGGTCAGGTGTGGTACTTGATTGTATCGATTCCTGATCTTTCCCGCCTATCTTACTTCATGAGAGTGAATAGCAAACATGGGCTGAGCAGACTTCACATACGTTCAGGCAGGTATGTGACTTGGTTGTTTGCATGCAACAAATGTCTGTTTTATTGCAACTAGGCCCATATTAAAATCCGTTTATGTTCAATTCAAACTTCAAAATATCTACATGACATACTCAATATTAATGATCCTTTCTTTGAATAAATGGTAAATCAGATATATCCTTAAATACTTCAGTCTTATAGTGAGATTTTTTACAATACTGAAGCTGTCATTTTGAATTTGGACTTGTTCATAACTAATGATATAGTTTCACCTGAAGTGATGTAAATTCAGAAATTTTCACAAAAATATAATTTTCGCAAATAGTGTTTATGGGCTTTGTTTCTTTGGCACCAAAACGGCGTACGCCACTGCCCGCCTGCGCCTCCTGCTTATGTCGATCACATGACCGGGGATGGGTAGTTAGCTGCTGCAATTGAGCAAAAAGGGTCCAAAAGTACGTACCTTGTGGTACCAACCGTTAAAATGGCCGAAACAGGCCTCGCCCCTTCCACGCCTTGGTCGAAATTTGGCAAGATCGGCGTAGGCCAGGAGTGCACCTATTGTGTGAGCTGCCACGTGCTCCAAATCAATCGAGTGCCCTGCCGCTTATAGACTACAGCCGGCTTAGGCCCGGCAAAGCCAAAGAAACGCACCCAAAGACATATTTAAAAATTCGCGATAATGGCATGATAAACATACATAGTAAAATACAAAGCGTTGTCGCGAAAATTTCCAAATACAGTATTTGAAATTTCTGGATAGAGGTGTTTGCTCTCACCCCTTCTTTTGGTGTATATACTTTGCAGCTTATTCATTTTGCGAGATTATGCTCTTATGTAACAACTTCAACAATAGGTACACATTTAGACTGTTAAGCTACTGAAACAAGGTAATCAACATTATAAACTTAATAAGCATTTTTTTTCTAAATTCTATAGCAGAGACTCAGAGTTGATCGTTAGATGCAATGATGGTCAAGTGTGGTACTTGATTGTATCGATTCCTTCCTTATTTTTGCCTTCTTTCTTACTTTGAAAGCTTTATTCAATAGTGCATGTACAGTGTTGAGGAAGAGAGGGAGCTAATTGCTTTACTTAAATAGTGTTCTTGACGTCATGTCGCTGTTATTGTACAGTGTCCCTTCCTTGCAGTGACATAGATTGCCTTGTGATTGTGGCATTACTCGGTCATACTCACATACAGTAAAACCTGTGTAAAAATAGTAAGTGAGTATGATCAGGAAATACCACAATCACAAACCGTAGACAACCCCGTGGCACCGCGAGGAAGAACCGCTCCACCATCACGAGACACCAGGAAGACAAAGTAAGCAAAGCAACCAGCTCTCTCTTCCCCATCAAGATGATTGCAATACTAGAATGGACATAAAGTAACGTACAAAAAACATAGAACAACTACAGACTCCCACAATGGGAGTAACAATAAACAAAAAGTCAACAACAACAGAACCACCGCCTTAAAACGGACAGCAGCCTAAGCCACAGGGGGGGGGGGGCTCTTAAATGCATTTTACTGGTACCAAATCTTCGCCCTAGATTCTGTTGTTGTTGAAGTACACGAAATATTTAGCTCGCATTGAAGCCTTCTTGCAATGTATCATACCAACATACCAATAGGGAAGTTAATGCAATGAATGATTGTCAAAGTAATAAAGGATGCAAAGATCTCAAAAAGACCAAAAAATTGATTTGCAAGCCCAATTATTGCTTAATGCAGCTCAGAAATATAGCATTCTGCAATACTTTCGACCTCCATTGAGGTATCATTTGTCATTAAGATTTTTGTTTTGTCTATTTTTGAGTCACCATTTTACACATGTTTTACTGTTCTTTATTTTGTACTTACCTACACCAAGGTTGATCACTGAACCAACAACCATGCCTGTAGCTGGTACTTTGAACATATAATGAAGGAGATACACAAACGGTAGCACAGCCCAACCATATACTAAGAATATAAAGAACACAATCCCCAGGCGATGGTCATTAACATAAGCCTCGGTCTGAAAGGCTACAAATACTATCATTGTACCAAATATTGGTATTATGTAGTTGATCATATCCCATGTAAACGTCGAGAGCCAAAACGCTCCAGGTCCAATCCCACTCACTACTTGTAGGTGCTTGGCTCCAACAGATCGTTCCTTGATCAGAAAGATAATAAAACTTGTCACCATGAATGCCATTCCAAATAAAATGCTAGATGAGATAACAAATCCAGGCAATATGGCATTATTGAATAGTTTGTCTGTGTTGTCTTTGAGTTTCCTGGGCAGTGGATAGTTGATTGTGTGTATATTATAAGAGCCATCCGTGAAGTATCTCAACATACCGTTCATTAAGTAGTGTAGTGAAATAGCAATACCATGTATAGCTTGGTCATTAAAATTAGCTGTAACATCTGTTGTTACTGCTGATCCTGTAGTATTTAGATGCTCAAAGTTACCACCTACAATATACCTTGCGTTGAATGTTGAACTTCCAATATCCTTTTTCTTATTCAAAACATACGAATCAATATCAGGAAAAGTCTTCCGATTAACTCTGTCTGTGTTTGTGAACTGGCTTATATAAGCATTTGCAAGAGCTGTGTTATCAACGTTTGGAATTAAGCCATCACTGTAAAGTACAACAAATCCAGTGAATGGGTGACTATCTAGAAGTAACGCTGGTTCATCTATTGTAACATTTATTGCCTTTTCAGTTCCAAGCGCTGCTATGGTAAATAACACTGGTAGTAGTAGTTGCACTACAGTGACCACTTTGTTCCTCATCGTGTGAATCATCCTCTTGATTAACATAGCGTAGAATTGTTGTGCCATTAATACTAAACCAGAGTTCTTAGATAAGTTCCTGTTGTAATCTAGAAAACAATTAAGCAGTTGATAAATTAATGAGTACACTTTAAACATTTACTATGAAGGAGCATCTGTGACGAAAAAAGGAAACAGTGAAAAAAGAGTTTAACAGAATGTAGGGCGAAGATTTAGCGCTAGTAAAATGTATCTAAGCCCCCTGGTGGCTTGGGCTGCTCTTCGTTCTAAGGCAGTGGTTCTGTTGTTGTTGATCTATTGTTTAATGTACTCCCCATTGTTTGTGAGAGTTCTGTGTTTGTCTTTGTTTAGTTATGCATTACTTACTTTGTGTCTATTTTAGTTTTGCAATCATCTTGAAGAGGAAGAGAAAGCTGAATGCTTTGACATTATTATCTTACCGATGTATTGTTATCATAAATGTTCTGTGGCTCTTCTTCTCGGTGCTGTTGGTTGGTCTGAATTGTGTGATTGATGTTTTTCCTGATCATACTCACTTACTTTTTTACAATGTATTTAGGCAAATGTTGATGAAACTTACACAATCATGTTTGATGGCTATAAGTGTTTTGCATTGCATCATGCATGTTCAAATCAAAAATTTAATTTACAAATAACCTGGAAAAAACGGTTCCTTCAGAAATAGAGAGAACCTACTATATAAGAAAACAGCAGACTTGGTTTTGTAGAGTCTCTTCATGAGAGTTACTGGAAAGTGCAACAGTTCTCACGCCCCCTAGCACCGGCTTAAGTGGAATTTTGCTTTCCATCCGAACGCAATATTCCTGAAGGACGAGGTTATGAAAAAAAATATTAAAACTTACAAAAACAGCTATAGAGTGTTAAAGAGATTTCTGTTGGTGTTTTTAAAATCTTACAAAAGTTTATTAAAATCACAATGTATATAACATTCAGACTAAACCGTAAAAAGAGCCGTGAAAAAGCATATGTTTGGACAATTTGTGCATGTAAACTCGTCAAGAATTATGTTTGTTTGTTTTGTTGCTTTACGTCCCAAGTCAACAGCTATGGTTGTGGCGGGACAGTAATGTTCACCTAACCACACTTTTTCCTGGGCAAGCTTGAACAAGCAGTTAAACCAGTACTTCGTGCACACACTTTCGCTTGTAACTGACAACAACGTTTCTTGAATGATTCAGTGGAAGGGAGGAGAATGAATGTAGAAATCATTTCATGATCAATCTCCACGAAAGTATGGGACCGGGTGGGGATCAAACTCGTGACCCCTGGATCTGCAGTTGGACTCGCATCTGTTGCCAGACACCAACTGCGCTATGCGGCCTATCAAGAAATATGCTCTGAGGAATATGCTCAGATATCTGTTCTTGGTTTCTTTATCTACAACTTTAGACTGGTTCTAGACATATGCTGATATGTAATAAAATTTTTGAATGAGTAAAACAAGCTTTAACTAGACTGAATTGCAATTACATCTCACATCATATTCTTAGGCATCATATTGTTGAGTTAAGTTAAAGCTTAAAATAGCACAGGCATTATAAGGTCATACATACATGCTAATTTATAATAAGCACTGCATAACTTTAGAACAAAGTTTTTGAATTGCACAGTCGTGTAAGAAACTTTATGTACATATTCAAAATCCATTTATAGAAACATCCTTGGATATACTGTCTACCCCTCTGGAGATCACATACCCTCCCATACCAACCCATATTGGCTATTTTTGTTTCTTCACTTTGATCGCAGGTGATGATGGAAGAAAACTCTACAATCACCAGCCACAGTGCTCTGAAGTCTGAGAGGGGCTGGCTGGCTACGTCATCTCTGTGTGATCCCCAAAGGAGTCGACATCCGATAAAATATTGATCAAACTTCACCTTACAGGTAAGTCTCGTTTAATCTTCCCGTTATAGGCCAACCCATGAGTAAAGTGTACTTGTCACATAGGCAAATCACAAAGGTAGGAGAGCATTTACCTCCTTGAAATAATAAAAAAAATCGATTACATTGTAAGAAGTTTTGTGTTTGGTTTCGTTTTTGTGGTGGGATGTTTCATGTTCTTTCTAGTTTCAGAAACATGCAGAAAAATTCTGAAAAATCGCCCGGTGTTCTCTGGAAGATGCCGTAAGAAAAAATTTGCAGATAGTCAGACTTACCGAAACAAATAGGTGCCAGAGATATATTTTAATCAATTAATTTATTAGAATCGCTTAGTTACTACAAGCTGAATAGGCATATGAAATTGGCACACAGTTAAAGGAGTAGCAATCATTCAAATAAGCTAGTAAGAAGGATGACATGACTTGTTTATTCCATTAGCTCTCTTTACTTCGAGGACTTTGTCCTAATACTATAGAGGATCATCATCTGACACGAATGACCCAGTTTTCATCTGCTTGAAAAATGGTGGAAGATTGTGTACACTGAATATACACAGTTACTGTAAAAGCTGTCAGTGAGGAGCGCAATGGCTCAGTGGTAGAGTGCTTGACTTGAGAGATCATTGTTTGGGCCTAACTGGAGGCAGTGTGATGAGTCCTTGAACTAGAGCCTTTACCCTTTGCTTTAATAGTACAAGTTGAGCCGCCCATGATACGTACAGACATGACCAAAACAATGTTGTTGAGACGTAATGAAGCTGTCTGATTTGGCATTGTTTCATTCTAGATCTTTCATTGTTTAAGTCATTTTTTTTCTGATTTTGTTTAAATGCCTACTATTAAAAAAAGATAAAATTATCTATCATACGACTTCACCTCAAGGAATGTTATATGATCATGTATCTAAATCAACAAACCACTAGCTGTTTACATATTTAGTAATAACTTGTAATGCTGGCTTTTATTAACGTCGTGTATGCACGCCAAAAATGTGCTTTAAAAAATAGTGTAATATGATAAATAGAATCTAATCTTCGTACTGCTGTATTATTGATTTTATTATACTTGTTGCGAAAGAGCAGTAAAATGCCAAACAATCCATGCATATTATCTCTTTTCTTCAGCACGTTTAATAAATTAAATAATACAAGAGCACCCATGTAAGATCCTCTATATCTATAGGAAGTCAGAACACTTCATGAACACTAACTACTCACATCAGTAGCTTACTTATAAAATCGTTGTTGGAAATATCTTGCATCGCCACAATAGCTGCTTCATTCACAGACTGGTCCATCCCTGGGTTAGTGTATCCATTCATCCCACCCTGCTTCGAATAATTGGTTAGTGTTTCAAAGCTTGCATCGCCATTCCCCTCGTCATCAACTGAAAGTTTGTGACTGCCTAGGTTGCCTGTACTGCCATAGTTAGGATTTTTAAACGTTTGAATTTTTCTATAAACTGGCTCAACTGCTTTATCATCATTGTAATCTTCATCTTCTGAACCTTCACCTACCCTGTAGGTAAAAGAAACCAACCAAGTGAATATGATCAGAAATTCTAATACACTTGATTTTGTAACACAGTATCTGATTGGATAACGTCAATATTTGCGACAGTATATCTTGCAATATACTGTCAGAAATAGTTTGATGCCATTTATATGTCACATTTCGTTGAATGACATGCGGCTTTATGAGGCTTGCAATGTTCCAATTTGAGAAGAGATTGCAGAGCATTAGAATGGGGATAACCATATTCAAAAGTTTCATTTGGGGAGGTATATTGTCGAGTATACGTTCGGAATTCATGTTTTATGGCTCCACTCGCGCCTCACGTAAAACTAAATTTCTGAAAGTAAATCTAGAGATATGCCTCCATGAATGATAATTTTGAAGACAATTATCCCCTAATTGTAACAATAACAGATCACAGACCAACCCATGGCACTAAAAGGAAGAGAGACTAAAACGAGACAAACAAAATGTTTTAAACAAAATAGAGGATGTCTCAATTTTTCTCCGCAAAAACATAAGCTGTTTTATTTTTTTGAATGGCATACAGTGTCTTTTGATATCAAATTTACCACGCAAGGCTTCGAGAACGCTTGTTGAGGCTTGCTCAGCGATTCAATATGCCTTCTCAAAGCCGAGCCTGGTAAACTTGTTATCAAAAGACGCAAACCTGGTATTCTATTTATCAGCTTGCCAAGTTGTTCACTCTTCAAACTAGCAAATATGACGTAATGATCGATTTTTGTTTCGATTCAGCGTCATTGGCGACGTCATTCAAAACGTGCAATGTCATCATGACCTGATAAAGTCACATGCTGAGAGATAGACAACTTTTATCAGGCAACGTGCAACGCTGCAGTTTTATGAATGGTAACTGATAATGCTGATTATACGTTTAAATTACAAAATAAAGATATTAGCACTCTCCATATTGTTCAATCCAATCAAGGTGAATAATGAGAAACAAACGCTTTGCTGAACAAAAGAATAAACACCTGTGCCAAAGGTAAGTATCTTTGGCCTATGAATACTCTGTGATTGTAGTATACCCTGGCCACATTTGCCTGTCTTTGATGTCACAATCTTTGTGTTTGTGCCATATGGTACACCTTACATCTGCCCTTGAATGCATTGAATGTTGTTATCATTTCTATTGTCAAATTTGCACTTTATTTTAATAAATTCACATTGTTCCAATAATTGGCCTTTGGTCTATGATTGTGTCATGTTTTAGTCTTATATATAGAGGATCTAAGATGAATCCTTGTGAATTATTGTATTATCAATTGAGTTGAGGAAAAGCAATAAAATGCTTGGCTTTTCTCGCAGCGAGTTTAGCATATTAATAATACAGGAGCATGGATGTTAGATTCTTTTATCATATGACAATACATTACTTTGAAATTGCATTGTGGCATGAAAACAATCATTATGTGCACAACGTTTTTAGGAACACAAATACGAAGGGTGATCAGAAAGTTCGCGGAAAAGTGCTATTAAATCGCATTGCTTTTATCGATTGCAATGAAAAATCATAAATATAAACTACCATTCATAGCAAGTTGACTGAAATTGAAATTTAGAACATGTGACGTCAGACGTATGAGCACGAGGCGCCGCTGTGACGTCACTTTGCTGGAACCGGCCCATCTGTACCCCTGGGTTGCTTCTTGAGGCTAAAACTTGTAGTTGTGCTTGAATTATTGGTATTTTTAATGGAAAATAATGTTCCGTCATTCTTTGAACATAATATGAGGTTTTTATGTTATTCCGCTGCGTTATGCGTTTAAATAAATAAGTTTCAGTCCGAAGGTCAGGCTTAAAATTCGTAAATTTTTCGGGTTTTTGTAAATATTAAATAAAAAACTTATTTTCTTGTCAGTGTTCATCACAATAATTATAATATCAGATGTTAACTATCAATATTAGATCTACTTTCCTGAAAAAGGGTGTTTTTCGAAGTGTGTAAATAGTTTATTTTAAAGAATTGACATGCCAAAAACAGGCACTGGGTTCATAGAAGTTGGATGCTTTGCCTTTTGACAGTACTGTTATTCGTTTCGATTTAGAACACCATCCGTAAGATAAAAATCTTTGAAAGTTTGCATAGAAGAGGAGTAAATATATCGTTAAATATTAATGGAACGCAATATGGGCTATCAGGGCTTAACAAAATTTTACAAAACGTTGAAGATTAAGTGGTTGTGTAGTAAAACGTCAAAATGCAACGTAAAATGGGCCGGTTTGCGCTATATAGCGTTGCCTAGACGACAGCTGTAATGCACGTAGACGACTAACATCAAGCATGTTGTAACCGATCAACTGCATATATGTTGCAGTATTATGTGCTGTAAATCCAGCTCTATTGCTCAACTGATGTAGAAATGGCGGCATCTGTCCGCGTATTTTTTGAACACCCCTCGTACATACTGTTACTAAATATGTAAGTCACTGGTGGTTTATCGATTTTAATACATAGAGGATCTTACATGAGTGATCATGTTTTATTGAATTTATTAAAGGAGTTGGGGAATAGTGATAAAATGTGAGGATTCTCTTTTCCGAACAAGGTTAATACATTCAATAGTATAAAGCACGAATGTTAGATTCTGTTTATCATATGACATTAAGATTACTTTGAAATCTCATTTCTGCTATAAAAACGTTATAATTTTGTCATTATGTATGTAACGTTGTTATGGACGTCATATCGTTTCACGAAAATCTGTAAACCACTAGTGATTAATCGATTTTATTGCATGGCGTTATTTCACTCCCAGACGCAACGTCATATGATAAATGATGATATATCACTTCCTGGTGTGACGTAATGTGATAAACATATTTTTTAGACGCTGATAACTTCAGAAACATTTCTGCCTAATGGAGTTTTCAAGCACATTTGAATATAGCACAGCTATTTAATATTATATATCTTACCTAACTATACTTTACATGGCTTTGATGTTCTTTATGATCACATCTGCTCTAACAGATTAGAAGGAAAAGCTGATAAATTAACTCTTAGCTGAGTGGGTAATGCTTGCTTTGATTGTTTGCTGATGTTTTTCTAACTTCCCTTTTCAAAAAGATTTTTCAGCAACTCTATCAGAGTGTTAAACAGTTGGGATTCATATCAGGCCTGATCTTTTGTTGGGCATGCTTTTGGTACAAACTATTTGCAAATGTAATCAATAGGCAACAAAAGTCGCAGCTAGCAAGCAAAGAGTTGGCAGTTTAGCAATTTATTACATAAGTTATATATTTACTTCAAGAAAACTTCTTCCATAGTGGTTGCTGACACACCAAAACTGTTGATACCAAGGGAGGTAAAATTCTTCTCAATATCTGTGAACAGCCTCTCAAACTTAGCTGATTCATAGAAAGGAAGTAGATAGGAGACTTCGGCACTAACTTCACTCTCTTTACTAGCAGTTGGTATATATGACTGGATCATTTGTGTCAAATTATTGACGTCGCAAGTTCTACCCTTGACCATTACCAGATGATAACCAGCACCTGCAAATATTATACTAGCATTCTTACAAAATTACAAAATGAAAAACGAGCAAGTAAAGTAAGCAAGCTTACTCTTTACCCCACCGCGAAAATGGTCTGATTTCAAAGTCAATTAAATATACATTCCTAAGCGCATTTTATCATCCACTACCTTTGGCTAGATGAATATCACCTGACCTATTTTGAACCAACTTGCTGCTTACACACCTTAGATGCATAGGAAATGTATGTATATGGTAATATTCACTTGTTGGGTAAAATAACATAGGCCATGAAGGTTTGAAACAGTTGGAAATGGGTACATATTTTTTTTATTTATCATATGACGTCGAGTCTGGAAGTGATATAACGCCATGCATTTAAATCGATAAACCACTAGTGGTTTGAAGATTTTGGTAAGGTTATGTATTGACAGTTGTAATAATGTTGCGTTTATATTGCCACATCTTAGAGTTTTTACGCAAAAACGCGATTTCAAAGTAGTTTTAGTGGCATATGATTAATAGAATCTTAAATTTGTGCTCCTGTATTATTGATTTTTTGAAGCCGTTGGCTCGTTCCCCCAACTCATTTAATAAATTTAAAAACACATGAACACTCATGTAAAATCCTCTATATAAAATCCTGCCTTATATTAATGATAAGAATATGCAGTGCAGGAAAACCATTTGTAGACACTGCAAGCTAAATTTATTAAGGCTGGTTTATTGCAGAATCCAGTTTTAGTGATCGTGGGTAACTACTTTAAAAGGGAAGCAGATTCAAACAAGTCTTAGACTTATTTCTGTATCGCTTTCAAATGTACTGTATTGTATATATGATGTATCTGTACTTTATATTTGAATAAAATATTGTTTATACTAACCACTTTGAAAAAGTTACATCTAGAAAAAAGGTAACTTGACAATAGGTAGGTAAAAAACAAGTGAGTATGACCAGGCAATGTAAGTAAGGGTGCAAAGATCAGGAATCGATACAATCAAGTACCACACCCTGTCATAATCACAGACCACACATTGGCATAGCTCCCATTACGCAGTTTCGCACGTGCATAATAAAAATAGTAACATTTAAGGCAGGTCGCCTTATGTGGTAAAAGTAAGTTTCCATACCATAAGGAACTGATCTTATAGGAAAGAATCCGCTCCCTCTGGGAGCAAATTCTTTCCTTTAAGAGAAGTTCCCAATTTGAAAACAGGTGCAATTGAAGAGAAACACTGCTTGATCCAGTAGTCTCCCTTTGATGTGCGTAACATTTTCAGCGTACCGGCTACGCCAATGCCTCATACCAACCCACGGTACCTCGAAGATAAAACACAGAAAACAGATATCCACACGACAGCAATATTCAGTATCTTCATGCGCGGATCAAGGGGTGGTTGGGCAGGCCTGGAAAAGCACGACCTCACTGGGTGCCTTCATCAGCCCACCAGCGAAACGCCTTTGAAATTGTGATTGTCAGGCGTGCAGATAGAATCTAAATTACACCTGCTGTCTTTTAGCACAATTACTTTAGCAATTGTTTGATTCCAAATGATTTATACACCTAAGGAATCTTCTAACGCATACACTTTGTTTTGGCATTTTCTTGAAAATTAGAGTTTCGAATTAAAAAATATTTTGGAATAAATTAGAACAATGATTTCTGGTAATGCATGGCTATTTTCAGAAAAAACTGACTAAGAGTATTTAAAATAGTTAAGTTTGAGTTGAAAACTTCGAAAAGCCAAAGTCGCAAATTTACCATTTTTCAAACAAATAAATACGGAGAAAATAGCAATTTGTCAGATGTATTCCATTTAGTAACATGGATTAATGAGATATGAATCGTTTTAAAGGTAAGTCAGTTCTGTATATTTCATAAAATAAGAAAAAAAACATCGAACATCTATCTTCTACATCTATAAAAGTGAACGGACAATGCGCACACACAAGTAATTAAATTATTCCTGACAATCACATCGCATATGTGCTCGATTGACTTTAGATCTGGGGAGCAGGATAGCCATGGTTAAATAATTACTCTGTTAGTTAGCAGCAGAGTCATGGTGTTACTCACAGTGACTTTTTATATTTCAACTGTTCAAAATCGCATAGAAAAGTCGGTAGAATATGGCCTGGAAATACCACAATCACACAGTACAGACCAACCGATTGCACCGCTAGGAAGAGGCACATACATTTTGCACTTACAGTCCTATGACATTAAAGGCAATTTTTAAGCAACCATCTCTCTCTTCCCCAGCAAGATAATTTCAAAGCAAGAAATGATACTAAGTACTGCACAACAAAACATAGACCAAATACAAAAATAAAACACAAACAATAGGAGCAAAATAAACAATTAACCAACAACAACATACACATCGCCTTAGAGCACTCGGTCGAAGCTACTGGGGGCTTAAATTAATTTTATTGGCCAAATCTTCGCACTAGATTATGCTGCTGTCAAAAACAAAAACAAATAAAAAACGCTAAGCTCGCGTGGAGGCTTCCTTACTTATCCAATGTATCATCACGGGAAAACAATCAAATTATTACTGTGATGAAACAAAGAAAATGGTTCTGACCTTACAGACAGTCAGAGCTAAAATAAACCCTGCCCCAGTTGAGCCACAGTGGGCCCATCCAAAGACAAACACTAGGCAGTGACCAGCCAATGAAAATTTTCTGCCATGGTCGTCATTGTGTCTGACGCCTAACCCACCGTGAATTTCATGCATTTCTTATTACAAAATGACGTTTTCCATTGTACAGCATGACACATGAAATTAAAATTGCTTCACTGAAATGCAGACTTGAGCCTTAATTCCAATTTTTGTGACTTCCGATTTTGACCCTTTCAAATTAAATAAGCTGTATTTTGCATAATACCCAAGGTAAAGTTTTGAAATTTTCACACACGATGTAAATGATATTGAATTTTTGTTTAACAACAAAAAATTGTATGCTTTTAACATTATTAAGCGTTTGTAGTAAATTATTTACTCTATGCGTTAGAAGATTCCTTAAGTATAGTTTGATATATTAAAAACCTTTGTGTCATCATTCATACCATAAAGTTTCTTCAGAAAGAGGGATGTTCCACAACACTTCACCACACCATCAGTCATAATGGCAATTCTATCACCCAAGATATCTGCCTCATCCATAAAATGAGTTGTTAGAATGATTGTTCGTCCTTCCCTATATTTCTGTAATATTTCCCATGTTTGGCGACGAGCTGCAGGGTCCATACCAGAGGTAGGTTCATCAAGAATTATAACCTACAATTTCAAAATGTAAATTTATATTATCACCCAGGTAAACCGCATGTCCAAATCTCGGAGGGTGTTGGCTATCGGAGGTAAACAAAGGAGTTTTGGGCTGGACATGCTCTGCTTTGAGATGGTTTTATATAAAAATGAACCACATTAAGGAATAAAATCAACATATAAGCCGTTAGTATATAGAATGACAAGAATTCTGAAAGCAATTAATGTTTTTGAACTGAATCTGTTTGAGTTTAAATTGCATTTGAATTCGGAAATGCGGTGATTTGAACGAATATTTCGAATTCATCAGTTAATATTTATATGTATTATTTCATTTTTTCTTGATTCATAACTACCTCTGCAATGTTTAGCCTCTCTTTGGAATGTATCAGTCCAATATAATTCAAGCAGACGTGTACAACACTTATTTATTTGCGATTTTATGACGATGGTGTCATGTTTATGGATAGCGTCTATTCGGAGGTTAGTCCTCTGAAAATTTTGCTAATCATCAAAACGATAGCAACGTAAGCGATTTTCAAAATTTGAAGTTTTAATAGCAGTTTTGGACATGCCACTTAAAAGCCATGCGGGAGAATGATATAGAATGGTAGCGGCACAAGCAATTAGTGTCAAAGGTTGATATAAGTCCAGCAATGATCAAACCACTAGCCTTTTTTCATTGAAAAATTCACATTCGCCGTTTGAAAAGTCGCCCTGAATCCAACAGACATGGATCAAAAGTATTTAACAGATTCCGAGTCCTTATCACTCAATATAGAAGCAATATGTTTGCTGCTCTCGTCCCCAAGAAACTTTCCATATGAAATAAAAATGGATAAATACAGACCCTATCCATCCATGATCTCAATGTTTACCTCCGATAGCCAACACCCTCTGAGATCTAGACATGCGGTTCACCTGGGTGATTATTGAAAATTGACACATCAAACAAAATGTGTTGTTGTTTCATTGCTTCTTATATTTTCGAAGTTTTATCTTGACAATTAATTATACACTGATACATTCACGAGTAAATGCCTTAAAGAAGTGTAATCGGTTTAAGCAAAATTATTCAGTCTCTCATTGACTTTTAGACTGTTGACTTTCAACAAATTTGACCCTGCTGCCTAAAAGAACAAATTTAAGTTGAATTAAATTCGGTAAACATTGGATTCAAATGAGAAGATATATTTTTGCCATTATTGCCTATCAAAAGTTAAGTTAAGGATTTAAAGATGTATAGCCGCATGTACTATGTGTCTTTGATAATGCTTTCTGTCTATAGAAATAATGGCTGACGTAGGAATATAACAATTGTTGGCAGTGTTTCAAAGGATTATCTAAGTGATTCCATGCATAAATAATTATCTGTGATTTGAGAAAAACTGCAATTTACAAAGCATCTTGAAATGTTGTCTGAAATATATATGATGCTAGAAAAACTATAGTCTGCTGTAAGCTGTCTAAGAAGTTAGAAAGAGGGCAAAGTCTCTATATCAGGTATTGAGTAATATATCAAATTTCATGGTGACAAAATCTAAAATATATACCTTAGATCCAGCAATAAGTGCTATTCCTACAGAGAGTTTTCGTTTCTGACCACCTGACAATGTCTGTGATAAAGCTAGACGTTTCTCTTGTAGGCCTATGACATTGATCATCTCATTAACTTCTTTGTCTACGCTTGCACTGGGACATCCCTTCAACTGAATAACAATATTTCATCCAGTTCGTGAGCTTTTAGTACATGTACTTATCGTGTATGCGTAAAACCATTCTTTATAATGCGTGCATAACTTTCTAGTGTGACTAAATATGTAATGTTTTGCCTGCGTCTTTTTCCATGTCCCTACTTCGTTTATATGAGCAGCAAAGGCTCTATCAAGACTGTACATTTGCACAGGCTCAACTGAGCCACGGGGTCTGAGCTTTCACTGCTCGCACATGTAAAAGTACCAAAATCTAATGAATTCTTGTCACGTCTTACCATAAATCAGACTACTAAACATTAGCCCCCAATACCTGATATACCACTCAAAAGTTTAACAATACAATTTATCTAGGCTTTTTTAAGATAATAATATATCTTTATTTGAATCTAAGTCGATAAACCATATCTAGACAGCACATTGCAATAGCTAGGTTCTTTGTGATACGTATATTTATTCTGTGTTTTACGCTTAATAAGCGAGCCCCTGAATTTGTGGTTTGCTTCCAATGGTAGTTTGTGTTATTGTTTGGAACTTGTAGGCCTTTTAGGTCTGAATTTGTTAATTAGTTGATTTACGGGATTTTTTTCAGATTTAGGGTCGTGGGGACAAAAAAAAATCTTTTTTTAATATCTCCAGAACAAACAGTAAAACTAGTAAGGTAAATTAACAGTCTGTACTTAATCTTTTAATATTTCATCATTTTCCTAAAAATCTAGATAGGCCAATCACTTTTAAAAGTGTCACTGACTCAAAAATGCACAGACAGAACCTCAAAATATATTGTTTTTCAATGAAACGAATAATATTTAGAGTCGGTGGATAAAAGAAGAAAATAATTTTAGAATTTTTTCTACATTCCAGAAAATTACAGTACCTCCTACTGTAATTTTCTGGGATGTAGAAAAAAATCAATTAATAAAAAATCATTAAACATAGACTGATAACGACAAACCCATTAGAGCAAAAAATAATATTTACAGCCAAATCTCATAAATTCTAAGTAATTCGGACAAGAGGTTTTATTTTGGATTATTATTCATTCGAATTATAGGGACGTAGACATAAAAATACGAGGTATGTCCTAAAAGTTAGTGGACAGCCTGTCCACAGATCAATTTAACGGTCAGTTTCTTCATCTTTATTATTATATTTAGTAATGTATTAGGAAAACATGTGTGGAAATTGATGGTGATACGACAAGCGATATGTCCTTTACAACGGTTTTGCTATAAGCACCATGCCAAGTGTTTGTATTTATCATGACGTTTCAACATTGATACTACACTGAACCTGAAGTTTTGCGTTTAAATTCAATATATAAAGTTCAATTTTAGGTTTGTTGCTTGTATCATTTAGAGGAACATCTTAACATATTACGACTGTTAAATCAACGCAAATAATTTAAACAGGTGCACATACATAACATTTAGTACACCTGGTACTTTCCTAGAAACATTACAGCTGGAGATTAGTGATCATCTTATGCGTGCACGCAGTTGGTTGCTTGACTTTGTTATGGTGAGTATATTAGTTGCACTATTATGTTGTGATTTAACAACAGAGGAATCTAGGGTGAAGGTTTGGCCCCTGTAAAATGTATTTAAGACCCTGGGTGGCTTAGGCCGCTGTCCATTCTAAGGTGGTGGTTCTGTTGATCTATTGTTTAATGCACTTCCCATTGTTTGTGAAAGTTCTGTGTTTGTCTTTGTTTGGTTATGCATTACTTTTTTGTAATCATCTTAAAGTGGAAGAGAAAACTGGTTGCTTTGCTTTTATTGTCTTTCAGATGTTTTTGTTCTGTGGCTCTTCCTCATGGTGCCATGGGTTGGTCTGCAGTGTGTGATTGTGGTATTTCCTGATCATACTCACTTTTTGTACCTGCAGCAAGTACAGATCATCAGATAACCAAAAGAACTTGTTCAAATAATAAATCGTGTTAGGAATTAAGGTGCTTAAATAGATACAGTAAATACAGCAGTGGTTCCAAAAGGAATTTGTCCCAAAAAGGATTTTGAAAACACTCTAGTATCAAACTATTGTACCTTTGCAAAGAATTTTAAATGTTCCTCAACTGTAAGACTGTCAAAGAGAATATTATGCTGTGGGCACAGTCCAAGTGTCTTGCGGACCTTCGCTATATCAGTCTGTATGTCATAACCATTCACTA
Source organism: Loripinus fragilis (assembly GCA_964019695.1). Taxonomy (NCBI): domain Eukaryota; kingdom Metazoa; phylum Mollusca; class Bivalvia; order Lucinida; family Lucinidae; genus Loripinus; species Loripinus fragilis. The sequence goes on from OZ026517.1 coordinate 110,469,669, forward strand.
TGGCGGTCCCTCCACTTGGCTCCAGAAATCCTAAAAAGTGCAAAAATAAAAGTTTAAAGTAGCTTAAATGCTCAATAATGCATGGCAACGAAAGGAAGTATTTTCTGTGGTTTTCCTCTGTAAACGCAATGCAAAAAAATGAAATAAACACATAGACTACTAAAGAGCTAAAACTAACAAATATCAAAATCTGCTAAGAGTTTTGCTGTACAGTATACTTACAGAGAAGATACATAAACTAAAGAAAATCCATTGAAACATGTAAATAAAGAATCAGATGCAATGTGTGTAATAAACTCCTGATGAATAGACATAACTCCTGAAAATATCACTGGAAAATGAAACACAATTGTAATAGAAACACTATAGTGAATCAAAATATAATCAAAACAGTCACTGAATATTTAAAACTCACCCCTGAACGTTTTAAAAAGAAATTAACAATATTAACGGAAATGGAGTAAAATATATAGTAACATGGTAAACAAGTAAAAATGCATGAAAGATCCCTAACTTATCCATGCACCATCCCATAGAACATAAAAATTAAGATATAAAAAGGAGATAAAGCAAAGATAAGGACTCAACAATTCATAAAATTGAAAACAGGATTAAAAGAAATCAAACAGGTAAGCCCCACAATTGGACGATTCCATGAAAATTGAAAACCTGTCAAACGTGTTTCAGTGAAAATATGCGAAAAAAAAGTTGTATTCTAACAATCCTCGCCTTTTTAGCCAATGCTAAAAAACGAATTATATCAAACAATAATGTTACAGTTTTGAAAGTGTGGGTAAATTACGCACTAGCTGGCGTTAATTGTCACTGCAAATGATGTCAGCCATGGTGTTAGAGGGTGTAACGTCATTTTTACACTTGAAAGACATTACAAATGCATGTGAACGTATGCGACACAGTCCAACTATTGGCAGGATTTCTTCAGTTCAAAAAAATATAATGTGTAATATAAAGTGTTGATAATGACTTTTGATTTATATCAATATTATAGATAATTGGAATTATAAAGCGAGATTTTTTTTATTAATTGATTTACAAATCTTCTTACTGTAATTTTCCTGAAAGTAGAAAAAAAAATTATTTTATCCACCAACTCTAAATATTTGTTTCATTGACAAAAATGATATATTTTTGAGGTTCTGTCTGTGTATTTTTGAGAGTGACATTGTTAAAAAGAATTGTACTATGCAGATTTTTAGGAAAAATATGAACTATTTAAAGATTTAATATTTGTTCTGGAATTTTTACCAAAAAAGCTCTAAAAATGACCAATCAACTGATCATTTTCAGAGCTTTTTTTCCTGGTCCCGACCCTAAATCTGAAAAAAAAATCCCAAAATCAACTATTAACAATTCTGGCCTACTTGGAAATCATTATTTTTGTAATTGAAACAATGGTTGAAATTGAAAGCATTTACCTATTTAAGCTAAATGGAATTACCAACTTTGATCAGTTGTACCAGTCCATTACCGTTTTAAGGGTCGATGGGTGTTATTTTTCATTTAAATTCGAATTTTCATAGAACATACTGTAAGCAAAGAGTGGAGACCATGATCAGGCGCCACGTTCTATGAATTCTGATCTTAGTCTGCACTGTTTGCCTATGTCCCACAAAAAGGGCGCTAGGCTTATATGGGTTAATGTTATGAGAGCTTGTACTTATATACAGCTGCTTTCAAAAAATTTTATAGATAGCGATTTTTGTCATTATTATTTACATACCCTATACTTGTTTGAGTGTTTGTTATAAACTTGTGCTTTGTTTGAGAAATAATTTATTTCTGCTCCTGTATGCACGACATATCTAATTATAGTGAGTAAAAATATGGCTTGTTTTTGCAGATGTTTTGTATCAAATTTTAACTTCTAAAAAGTTGATCATATTTTTAACCGACCAAATTTGCTTATCAAAACTCTATTTCGAATTATGGGATGATAAGGAGAGCAGCAAAGAAAACTGTGGTGGGAATCTATAAAGTAATGTATACGGTGCATTGTGAAAATACTTTAAGAATTGAAGCTATCGAGTGTATAAAAAATGAATTACTTGATTGACTTTGGTGTATGTGCACTAGTAGGTTGCACAAATTATATAACTTTACATAATTACTGTTAGAAGATATTTTACGTGCATTTTGGGTGTTCAAATTTTATGCTACATAGTAAAAGCCCAATTATAAGGAGAAAGGCCAAAAGGAAAGTACAGTACTACAAACAGTTAAATGGCCAAGAGGGTTTAAAATTGTATTAACATTGGGAAAATGTCATTTTTTCAGATGAATCCACACTCTAAACCTATTTCTTTTGCAAGCCTTTTCCCATCTGGCGTCTGAAACACGAATAACTTTATCCACATTACATTGATGGATGGGTTAAAATCCACTGGAGTTGTATTGAGGGGGCTATCTTGTAACTTTTAATGGGGTCTCTCAACTTAAGCTTGTTATTGAAACAATTACCAGTTAGGCATATCAGGATAATATCAATAGCGATGTAAAAGTAAGTAAGGTTGCAAAGATCAGGAATCGATACAATCAAGTACCACACCTGACCCAGGATACCAATGGGAAAGTGACAAACTCACAGAAGACACAACAAACGAGAGCCAAGAGGACAGCCCTTTCCCAGCAGGTGACCACGATGCACATATAAACAGACGCGCACAAAACATAGCAAACACAAGACAGAACAAAAACATAAAAGATCCACAAAAGAAGTACCGCCTTGGAACGGTCAGTAAAATATTTTACTGGAGGGCTTAAACCGGTTTAACGGCGCCAACCTCACCCTTAATTCAGATGTGGATCAAGACACATAGATATTTGGTTTGCATGAAAGACCCCTAACTTATCAATGCATCATCTCCTAAAACATATAAATCACGATATAACAAGGAGATAAAGCAAGGATAAGGACTCAACAGTAAATTAAACTGAATACCGGAGCAAAAGAAATCCAACAGGTAAACCCCGGTGGGCCCGACAAACAGCCAAAGCATCAGGCCCCTACCATCTCATCAATAGATAAGTCTTTAAGTCGGAACCATCATAGAGTCTGAAGTCCGACCCACCGGCGTGCAATTAAAGAGGAAAGCAAAGTTGCCAACTGTGATTGGGTTGACTACCAAGCATGCAGTCTGTTGCAATACATTAATGTTATAGCCAATCTTTTTATAATGGGAAATTATTTTAATGAACTGCGCTGAAAAATTATTAGAGCCAACAATCTTCTTCAACTTATACACCAAGTCACCATAGAAATCAGGTTCCAAAAGTCCTTGGCGCAAGAGAGATTTAAGTCCAACTTGGAATTTAGAAATCAAATCAAAGTATCGTCTATAAAATTTTGAAAATGTTTTGCGAAGTTTATGATACCGATAGCCCTGTTTAAGAAGTTTCTGAGTTAACAATTTATTGCGAGTGTTGAAGTCAGTAACATAGCTAGATGCTCTAGCAAAACGAATGAGTTGAGAGATATAGACTCCATAGGATGTAGAACGAGGAACATCACCATCTAAAAATGGGAAATTGACAATTTCAAAATCAAAGTCGTCACGTTTATCATAAATTTTGGTAGAAACAATACCATTAGAAATTGACAAATGCAAGTCTAAAAATGCGGCTTCGGTATCAGAGGCATTGGCTTTATTAAGTTGGAGCTCTGAAGGGTATATTTGACTAACCATATTTTCAAAATAAACATTATTAATATTTAAAATATCGTCCAAATATCTGGAAGTAGTGTTAAACGCATCAATAACATCAGCCTGCTTATCATCAGAAAGAGACATCATAAAGTCCCTTTCATAACAAAACAGGAATAAATCTGCAACTAGGGGAGCACAATTAGTGCCCATAGGAATCCCAACTACTTGTCTATAGAGCTTGGTGCCAAATCGAATAAAAATGTTGTCCAACAAAAAGGTCAGCGCATCACATACATTTAGACACGACCATGCATGATATTTTTTAGGTTTTTCTGAAGTAAAAAATGCATTTCTGTCACTACATGCAAGGTAAGGAGAGCCTTCTCTCTGGAAGGTTCTTTCAATAAGATCAATAAGTTTATCTTTAATTAAATTATGAGGTAAAGTAGTGTAAAGAGTAGAAAAATCATAAGTAGACAAACTGGTCGCATTGAAATCTCTAGCTTTAAGTTTATCTAAAATTTCACCTGAATTTTTAATCGACCAAAATAGGTTTTTACCGGATCTCTCATATACTTTTTCACAATATTTGATAACATGTTTTTTAACAGCTGTAAGACACGAGGTTAACAATTTAGAAAGTTCTGTTGTCGTACAAGAACTAGAATTTGCAGTAAATCTTGCTTTATAGGGTTTTTTATGGAGTTTAGGTAACCAGTACAACGTAGGAACTTTGTCTTGATTTTCTTTAGCTTTGACACCAAAATGTAGGGCTGTATGACAACCATGCCCATCAACAATCACCCTTTCACTTAAAGAAGGCTGCAGTTTATAGGCATTAGTGTCAACAAGCTCACGCTTAAGAGTATTAATATAATACAATCGTCATACAACTACAACATTGTTAGCAGCTTTATCTGCTGGAACCAAAACATAGTTCATATGAAAATCCTGGATACCTCGTTTAAGATAACGAAAAGAAGATTTAGGTTTAGGGGGCAAAAGATGTGTATTACGAGAGTAAAATGAAATACGAGTATCAATAATTTTAAAAATGTTAATCTTCCATTCCTTCAAAGCATCAGGTTCAACATTTTCCCGTTTGCACCATCGATTACTGAAGTCATTTAAAGAAGCAGCGATCTCTCTACGACATTTAGAGAAATCAATATTAGAGGGAAATCTATATTTAGGACCTTTAGAAATGATATTGCGAACTCTAGCGTCAGGAATGACATTTAGATTACCTGTAATAACATGCCCTGCAGAGGGATATAAATAATTTGAATTTTTTCAATCTCAGGAGGCAGGAGTATGCTCAAATTTGAATGCACTATACCCCAAGCATTCAACAAGATAACGCACCTTGCAATATTTCTTTAAATAATTCATGTGTGATTAATATTGGAGTTTTATATCTCTTTTGATATTATCCTGATATGCCTTACTGGTGATTGTTTCATTAACAAGCTTAAGTTGTATAACTCCTTTAAAAGGTACGAAATAGTCCCCTTAATACGACTTCAGTGGTTTTTCACCCATCCATTAATGTAATGTGGATAAATTTGTTCGTGTTTCAGATGCCAGATGGGAATAGGTTTGCAAAAGAAATAGGCTTAGGGTATGGATTCATCTGAAAAAATGACATTTTCCCAATGTTAATACAATTTCAAACCCTCTTGGCCATTTAACTGTTTGGCAGGACTGTACTTTTCTTTTGGCCTTTCTCCTAATAATTGGGCTGTTACTATGTAGCATCAAATTTGAACACCCAAAATGCACTTAAAATATCTTTTAAAAGTAATTTTGTAAAATTATATAATTTGAACAACCTACTAGTGCACATACACCAAAGTCAATCAAGTGATTCATTGTTGATACACTCGATAGCTTCAATTCTTAAAATATTTCACAATGCACCGTAAACATGATTTTATAGATTCCCACTACAGTTTTCTTTGCTGCTCTCCTTATTATCTCATAATTCAAAATAGAGTTTTGATAAGCAACTTTGATTTGCTAAAAATATGATCAACTTTTTTAGAAGTTAAAACTGGATACAAAACATCTGCGAAAACAAGCCATATTTTTACTCACTATACCTAGATATGTCGTGCATACATGAGCAGAAATAAATCATATCTCAAACAAAGCATAAGTTTATTACAAACTCTCAAACAAGTATAGGGTATGTAAATAATTATGACAAAAATCGCTATCTATAAAATTTTTGGAAAGCAGCTGACAGTGTACTATTGCCATAAAGTTAAGCATATTCCATTTGATAACACCGCTTAGGTTTTAGAAACGGTAAGAACGGAAACTTTTGAAAGATACCAAGAATATATTGTGGTAGACAACAAAAGCAGAATACCAGCGATTTGATAAAGAAAAGTCGTGGACTCTCTGACTTGTTTATGGGCTGCAAACACCTTACAAAAGTTACCCATAAATTTTACAAAATTCAATGAAAACAACATGGAGGTCAAGAGTCAGCAAAACTTTTACAATAAGGCCGCGATAGTTGTAATTTCAATCTTCAAAACTTTCTCTTTGGAGCATACTCTTTCAGGATCTGGTGCAAAAAGTCACAAAATGGCTCATAATAATCCACTACTTCCGGTTTATGTTGTGTATTGCCTTCACACTATCGAATAACAGCTTGGCACATTTTCATCACTAAATTCACTGGGCACATGCGTTTAAGACATGAATTCCTGTCCCACTTATGCAGAAGAGTCTAGCAAATTCACAATGGTTTTGATACGGCTGGTTTCCAGTGTCAAACACGTCAGCCCAGCTTGTTCCTTTCGTGTTCGATAGGGTTCAAGTCCAGCAACAAGCTAGGCCATGGAAGATTAGCGATGTTCTATTGATTTTTGTTTTCCTCAATGATGCGAGTCCAGTGAGGTTTTGCAATGTCATCTCGGAGCACCATGTTCTGGCCATCTAGCGAGCCCAAGGGTGACCTAACACCAGATTCCAGGATTTCGTCCTGGTACTTTTGAGCGATCAAAGTCCCTGTAACCACTTTTAACTGTATCAGGTGGTCTTCAGGTAACGCACCAGGTACCATAATGCTTCAGTAACAATTCCTTGCACTCAAGAATCAATGTAGACCGTTTCCTTTTTCTAATTCCGCCACTCTCTTTATTTTCTTTCAAAGGTCTGCTTACATTACTCTGAGACACGTTTAATACCCCTGCAATGTCATCTTGCTTCATAGCAGCGTCCCTAATGGCAATTTTACACAGTCTGTCCTCTTTCATCTTTGTAGATTTATCCAACATTCGCGTTTTACGTCGTTTTCATGACTCAACAGCAAATGAAATTCATTCTTGCATATCAAAACCTGGACAGGACTGTGTCGTAAGCTTCCCGTTCATGGAAAGTAGTGAATGAAACTAATCGATCTTATCCAAATTTGGTAGCTAGCCAAAATACAAGTGTACATGTAGAATAAAGCCCAAAACTCAAATTTTTTTTCATTACTTCGAGAATCGGGATCATATAAAAATATGCTTAACTTTATGGCAATAGTATATAAGAAAAAGAAAGTGAGTATGATCAGAAAATACCACAATCACACACTGCAGACCAACCCACTGCACGGTGAGGATGAGCCACAGAACATTTATAAAAACAATAAATCTGTAAAACAATAATAGCAAAGCAACCAGCCTTTAAAGAATACTGGTCAAACACCTACCTGTCAGCATAGATATTGTGGTGGTTTTTCCTGCACCATTGTGACCTAACAGAGCTGTAATTTGACCTTCAAATAAATTCAAGCTTGTGTCTCTTACTGCAATTTTCTGGTCAAATTCCTGTAAAAAACACACATAATTTTCGACTTTTATAGGAAAAAACAAACGATAGAAACAATATTTATGCGTTTAAATTTAGCTGAATAGCAAAACATTACTCACAGGTTCATTCATATGTTATAACGCAGTGACGTCTGCTAGTTCTAAAGGAAAATGTAAAAACTGAGGGCACAGGCTTAGGTATAAATTCAATAAAATATTCACTAAAGTTTATGAAAAATATGACATCATATTTTCTCCGCCATTTTATTGTCAACTGGTGGTTGTACGTGTTCATTAATTAAATGTGATAAGTACCAAAAATGCATAAACTGGTCCAAATTATACCTTACCTTTCTGAGATGTCTAATAAAGATGCCAACGTTGCCCCCTATTGGGTCTCTCTCAAAGAATTTGGATCCTGCATTAGTATCACACACATCACCAGCATCGAACTTCCGTTTGGTGCCACACCAATAAGAAGGCTGAAAATCAAATAGGATTAACGTTTATTTTGCTTGAATTTACTTTTACAATACAAGACTTATCTGACAAAAAAATATCAAAGTTTGAATAATTTCTATACGTTTCCATACACTTTGTTAAGGTTGTTTATATAAATACGCAAAATGACCCCCTCTCGCTTCCCAATCAAGAAGATAGTGAAATTAGAAAGGGCCCAAAGACTCACATCAACTTGGTGTTGATTTATTGTTTCATTGGTCCAATTGTTTGGGTTTTCATGTTTTGTGATGTAATTCTTAGTGTCCTTAAGGACCAGGATCTTTCTAGTTTTGCTATCGTCTTGCTGAGGAATGGAGATCTGATTCTTGCACACCAGATAATAATATCTGATAGTTAAGTCTGCTTCAAGAAAGTCGACTTCAAAATCCTGAATTAAGCAGATTCTAATAGCTTCTTTGATTTATATTCAGTTTATCTATATACAATTGACCATTTAAACTTGAAATTGTTGATATGTGCAGGCATACTGCAAGTTTTAAGATTTGATTATAAAAAGTTAAGGATTTTAGAAATTTTGAATTCTCACCCATGTGATTGTGGCATTTCCCGGTTATACTCACTCGTTTGTTTGTTTGTTTTATGTTTGTTTGCTTTTTACATGTTTTAGACAACTGTTGCTTTAATTGCATCTGGTGAAGTGTATATGTAATATCAATAAAACTATCACTGTGGAACTTATATTATTAATCATAAGAAACACACATAAATAGAGAATACTAAGAGAGATTCTTTTGATATCAATTTCCAGGCAAGGTTTTGAGAATGCTTGTTGACATCGCGAGGCTAAGCTGAGCGATTCAACAAGCGTTCTCAACGCCAAGCCTGGTAAACTTGATATCAAAAGACGCAAACCTGTTATTCTATTCATCAGTTTACCCATTGTTTCACTCTTCAAACTAGCGAGTGTGACGTAATTTTCGGGTTTTGTGTTGATTCAGTGTCATTAGCCACGTTATTTAAAAAGTGCAACGTCATCATGACCTGATAAAGGCACATGTCGTGAAATGGACAATGTTTATCAGACAATGTGCAGCAATGTCGTTAATATGAATCGTAACTGATAAGTATGGCGTATGGCTTGCTTACCATGAAAGGGAACCAAGGTGGTCGGCCCACGCCAGCATCTCCTGGGTTTATGTTGTCTATATACCAGGCCAGCAGCATGTAAAGCACGGTATCAACCCAGAGCATGATGAAAGCATCTAGTAGGGAGAAGTTGTCATCAACTGTCCCAGGATTGTAAAAGTTGTCGAATTGAGCTCCTGCACCTATAAAAGACCAGTGGTTGTGTACTAAACGAATACAGTAAAACCTGTGTAAAACGGCCACTCTCAAAAACGCCTAGAATTGGTTTTCAAGACCAATTATCGCTTAATGCAGGTCAAAAAGATGCAGAATTCTGCAATACTTTCGACCTTCATTACTATACTTCCACAAAACGCTTTGAAGCGCGACTGTAACGGTAAATGCATAGAGTGAATCGAGGGTCATTACTTAGAGGTCGTGGTACTACTGTATACCATTTGTTATTAAGATATTTGTTTTGTTTTTTGAGTGGCCGTTTTATACAGGTTTTACTGTACATGCTTAACGCATAAAGCGCCACCAATAATTTGCAGCAGACGACAATTTCAAATTTAGCTACTTTTTCAAAAATAGCAATAAGGCATGATATTTCATGAGAATCGTCTGCTGGCAGACGATTCTCATGAAAGATCATACCTTATTTTTGTTGAAAACAAGGAAAGATGTTACAGAATTTGTTGTCTGCTGCAGTTGTGATTGGGGCTTTAAGGGTTAAGTGATGTTCATCTTTGGATATGATTACTCTATGTATTCCTCTTTCCCCAACTTGTTTAATAAATTCAATTTTCCAAAAATTGTTAATGCTGCAGATCAAAATGAAGGATTTTACAATAAAAATTATAAGTATAAATTATATTCTTATTTGAAATAAAACAAATAGTTCAATGCACTTAGAAAACGGTTTGTTTTGACCCCATTGTAACAGAGAGTGGAATAATATTGTTTTGGAATCCATATTTTAAGGTAAACTTAAACTATTGTCCCTAAAGTTATCTTATAGTAGGGGGTACAAAGATCGACCATTTTGTCAAGTTTATTTAAACAGCCATTTAACCCTTTTCAAACAAAAAGCTACATACAATAAAGTCAGGATGGTCCATTGTATTCATTGAGGGGTCAAAGGCTATGATTTCAAAAATAATACCTGTTCCTTCGTAGATCATGATTGACATAACTCCAAATGACATTGCACAGTTGGGCAGTAAGCCAGTCGCCATTTTCTGAGCGCGGGTCATCAACTCGTATTGCTTTCCATTTAGAAAGTCTATAGGTAGGTAGGTCAAGTAAAACAGGATACCTGCTGCAAATGCCGAGACGTTTGCTAAAAAGATAAACAACAGATGGAATGTCTTTGTGACATGGCTAGACTTTCAGGGCTCTATTACTGGCCAGATAATGAAGCGAAGGGACTGTAATAACAAAAACAAGCAACAAACCCTTAGACGAGCATGATCATCACTCTCAGAGCTCTGTTCGCATTTTACAATTAATATTTGACATTGGATAAATGAGCGCCAGGCTAACTTCCACAAATGATACATTGTAGTGAATTTGAATATAATAACCGTTGCCCAGTTGTGACGACAGCTGTCTTTATAAAATGTAGGTAAACGACCAGCAACACTCAAGCGTTACAGATCAGCTACTGAGACCATATAGAATCATTTAGAACCTTTAAAAAAAGCAAATATATACATGTAGATATAGAAAGAAAATGATTAAGATGGTAGTGTGTTAACTTGTTTAGCCAGGTTATCTCATGGTTTAGCTTATATCATAAAGTATTAATTAACAAAGCCAATTACAGTCTCCATATAGATGGCCACGCCACTAGAAATCCCATTCTCCGGGTGTCAACAGGAAAGACGCGATCCCGCCTGCTTAGATTTACAGACACGTGCTAAAACACAATGATGGATGTTTCTTAATTGGTATAAATGGACAAATGGACTAACCTTTACGGAAAAACGTGCTGACCATGAAGATGAAAGTGATGGTCGCAATGACGTAGAATAAGAGGAACAACCCGATGAGCACCGGCTGCGTGTAGTTAATCACCTTCCCCTTCTCACCGACTGGTATACACAATAGAACAGTGAAGACCACGACCACTGGTATCATGTAAAGGAGACACTTCACGAACCACGATACCCAGTATATTGTTGTACTTAAACCCATCATCTTCATGGATTCCTAAAAAAATAATAAATGAGCTGGAGTCCAGCTAAAGGTATAAGTTGGCATGTGCGTACATTGAAGACTCAGATCAGCATGCGCATCCACTCAGTCTTATCCTTTTTTGATAACAGTCTGCAGATCCAGATCAGCTGGCTTCTAACGAAGCCATCCGATCAGGATCAACACTCAAAGACATACCATCTTCTGTACAGAACCTGTCACTATAACACCTGTTACTAAGAAATATATAGAGGATATTTACTTTTTTGAGGTGAATACCAAATATATTTCATCGAGTGCGGTGAAAAAAATCAGTATTTTTCACGAGTGCGTAGCACGAGTGAAAATGCTGATATTTTCATCGCACGAGATGAAATATATTTGGTATTTGCCGAAAAAAAAGTAAATTTTCTTTTTATTTTATACTCAACGGAAATACAGAAATCAAAACCTAACTTTTTACTTGGTCGTTTCTCGTTCGATTTGACTTTTGCAGTGTGTTTATTGGGTATAACATTGGGTGCAAACACCTAGAAAATGGCTTAGAATCATATTTTAACGAATGAAACGCAAGAAATCAGCATTTGAAGAAAGTCTATTGAGTGTGCCTTAGGGAAGGCGTCACGTGAAAACTGGCGCTCCGCCAGGTCAAACAGTGACGTCATTATGTTTAATGTTGACGTCACAACATGCATAGCGTTATTTTTGACAAATATACTTCACTTAAAACCTTTTTTTAAAAAATCCCAGTCCCAAAATTGCCAAGAAAGCCTTGTTTTGCTACAGTTCTGTTCTATTCTAAAGTGAAAATATAAATCGTATCAGTCACTAGTGAAAAAATACGATATTTTTTCACTGTAGAAAAATACCAATTTTACTCACATTTGATATGCATTGAATTCACTGCTTGTGATAAAATAAACATATTGTTTTATCAGAGCTCAATCTATGGGCTCTCTATGGGAAGCAAAGGGTCTAACGTTTCTTCAGGCGAAAAACCCAATCTGAACTGCCTCGGTCGATTCCGTGGAATTCCGTGATATCAGACCTCGGATGTACATCGACGATCTCCTTTGATAACGTGACGCTGACGTTACATAACGCGCGACAAAACAAATAGTTATAAATGAAGTTTATGTATTTTTCAATAAATTATCGCTATAGCGATATTTTATTGAAAAATAATAAACTTTTAAGCTAATTAAACTTTTCGGATAAATCAGGAAAATGGATAATAATAACGCTGAACCCACATGCTACAGAACTGATTTTCCTTACGCCAGTTCCGGCTAACACAATGGAGCTTTTTCGTAGATGGTACTACGCGCAATGCGCCTTACGTACACCCGAGGCTTGATTCCATTCTCGAATTGTGCCAGACGTTCCTGATTGGAGGAAAACTAAGACTGATCAGACTATGCAGTGGTGCAGACTGGTTTGTATCTTTGTTGTGTGCACATGTCAACTTGTACCTTGTGCTGGTTACCAGCTAATTCAGGGGTAACAACCTATGCCATAGCATGGATGTTGCAAACACGTAGTATGGCGCCATCTTTGATTTACAAGATACGCTTTTCCCTTCGTAAAATTATACAAATGAGTGTCTGTCAAAACTAAGCAGTGCAGGCGGTGCCTAACATCACACTTGAACAGAATATAAAATGGTCACGCCCAGAAATGCCGTTGTTTTTGTGATCATTCATGATGGATCACCAACTAACGCAAAATGAATGAGGGCCTGATCGAATTTTATAATCTACCATTACCAAAAGTGTGCCTGACTTGGCAAACAGCGCAGACCCTGATGAGACGCCACGTTTTGCGTAGTCTCTTCTAAATCTACGCTGTTTGTATATGTTCCCTTTTGAATACATTCAGCCTGTTCCCCAAATGCGTACTTTGAATTTTAGGCTAGCTATGCCCCGATTATACTTCAGTGTATCAAAACAAAAACCTTCTAGGCCTTGAGCTGACTATAGACCTCCCTCCCCCCAGGGGGAATTTTGTACACTATTTTTTCTGAAACTACATTATATAAGACACAAAATAAAAGATGTTAGCCCTCTGAGAGTGGCAGCGTTTATGTGTAACATCACGTTATATACGTTACCCCCCAAAATAGCATTAAATGTCCCTGATAATGTCTCAACCATGACATGTTCGAACATATTTGAATGTTGACACGGGTTTATGAACTTCTTATAACACAGTTACAAATTTTTCGTATTAATTTTATAAATATCTTGAGTAATTACCGCTATATACGTTACTTAGTGTTTCCTGCCTTATTTCCGAGTATCGGTATGGTATTTATTGAATATACGGGTATTACATCAGTCACAGAATATGGTAAATCTATAAGGCTGCTACTTAAATGAGTAAAAGTTCTTTATTATGGGCGCTTACACTATTTTTCAGGCCCATGTTATGTATGTTACCTTCAAAATAGCATTAAACATTAAAGTTAATGTCTCTAACAAGCCCTGTTTATACTTATTTGCATGCTGGCACAGGTTTATGTACTTCTTTTAACAAGGTTTACCTAGTTTAAGTATTCATTTTATAAATGCCCTGAGCTTTAACTGTTATGTATGTTACCAAATGATAAGCTATTCTGAGTATCTGTATAGCAGGTGTTGACTATACATGTATAAAGTCTGTCAGAGATTTTAGAAAATGTACAGCTCAGTTCTGGGCAGGGTATATGTATATAATTCAGAAGGTGTTGACACTGATTAGGGCTACAAAGAAAACAACTTTGAATTGCATGTCAGTTCTGTCTATATGCCTTGTTTCCACGATCACCACAACTACGCACAATATGTACAGGTGTAACTGATTACACTCATAAATTTATCTGATACACATCGCAGATGCAAAGAACTTCTCAAACAAAATGGGTTTCTTGTGACACAACCATTGGTTTTTTGCTTGAGAAATGCAAGAGGTATTTATTATTGGCTTCAGCAACTAGAACTACGCTTCGTACTACAGATGGAATGGTGTATTACTCATCACATCAGAGCTCAATATATTGAAAAAACTCTTCAATGAACTGAAATATAATACGAGACCTAGAGGCAGTTTCAGGCTTCACAAATCCTTTTAGATCTAGTTTTGAAGACAATGAACTGTACTTATTGTCTTTCGCTGTTCCTGCTAAGCCTGGCATAGCTAATATCTTATTGAGGCTGATGACATTGGCTGGAAGGGTGTTGCAGACTGCATTGAATCACTTTTAGTTAAAAAATCTGTCTTTCACAACCCCATAAAATGCTGCAAGCTAATAAAGTTTTGAGGTTTGCGAGGTCAAGCAAGAAGATATTGTCCAATTTACAAAACGTAAACAGCCAGATGAGAGCTTAAAGGAGCGACTTTGGTCAGCATGGCCTTCTTTCTATTGGACATATTGTTGACCTTGAGTTGACACTAAGGTTCCTACTGGAACCTGTACCATGGTCATTGTCAACTCCTGATAGAATTTCCACGAAAATTGACATTCCAAACTTCCGCATGGCTTGCAATCACACATTGAACCAACATTAGATTGGCCATGTAGTGCTGCACATAACTTTGATGTTGATGCCATAACTACAGAGCATAAAAGCTTTTCCTGTCACCTTCAAGGATCTGATGGCACCAGTATTCAACCAGGCACTAAAGGCAGGGCATGTTGGTTTTGTCACTGATACAGATATACAATGTATAAGCAGCAGTCTATAAAGTCTTAGAAACGATCTCGCAGAGGATAACCTGAAATTTTTGTTCAACAATGGTGTATGCAACAAAAGGTGCATCTTCTGAATGTCAACTACATTGGCCAGGATATGGGGCAAGAGATCTACGGTAATACACTGTTTAACAGATTGTGACACTCTGGAGTCATCTGGAAAGGTGACATTTTCCCAATTTTAATACAATTCCAAACCCTCTTGGCCCATTTAACTGTTTGGCAGTACTCTACTTTCCTTTTGGCCTTTCTCCTTATAATTGGGCTCTTACTATGTAGCATTAAATCTGAACACCCAAAATGCACTCAAAATATCTTTTGAAAGTAATTATGTAAAAATTATATAACTTGTGCAACCTACTAGTGCATATACACCAAAGTCAATCAAGTGATTCATTGTTGAAACACTCGATAGCTTCAATTCTTAAAGTTTTTTCACAATGCACCTTATACATGACTTTATAGATTCCCACCACAATTTTCTTTGCTGCTCTCCTTATTATCTCATAATTCGAAATAGAGTTTTGATAAGCAACTTTGATTTGCTAAAAATATGATCAACTTTTTTAGAAGTTAAAACTTGATGCAAAACATCTGCAAAAACAAGCCATATTTTACTCACTATAACTAGATATGTCGTGCATACAGGAACAGAAATAAATCATATCTCAAACAAAGCACAAGTTTATTACAAGCACTCAAACAGGTATAGGGTATGTAAATAATTATGACAAAAATCGCTATCTATAAAAATTTTGGAAAGCAGCTGTAGTGGTCAGCGTGTCTGGCTAAGAAACCAGAGAACCTGGATCGATTTCCGGGTGCGCATCTTTTTCGGTGTGTTTTTTCTTTCCTTTTTAGTATTTTATTGTTAAATTGCTTCAAATTAGTAAAATGGCATCATCAAAACGACCAAAATGGTAATTCCAGAACTTTTTATATTAAATTATGCAGAAATCCTATGGGGTGGGGTTAAATTTGGCCCTCCTGAAAGAGAATTAGTTGGTTGACCCCAGATTTTTATTCTTTTTTCTGAAAGGTATTATAATAGTCCATGAAATAAAAATAAATTCTTAAGATTTTCAACATCAGAATTTTTAATATATTGATTTATTCTAAAAACAAATTCCAATTTTTGACGAATTGCTAGAATATACCATGCAGTATCTTGTCAAAACTTGGGATAACAAATAAACTTGCACATTTTCTAAAAGGTTTGAGATCATAGGCAATAATTTAAGTTAATAGAAAGAAGCTGGCTGAAGATTACAACAATTTTAGCTCGATATTTAGGACTAGTGTTATTCTTTAATCTGTTTAGAAAATTTGTCAAAAGGGGAAAACTTCCAAATGAGATTATGAACAAATAAGCATGGTGACATATCCTTTTTATTTAAAAAATGGATAGCCCATGCATAAAACAATCCATATGCAAAGTATTGAACAGATTTCAACATGGAAAGTATATAGTAGCTTATGTCCTTAATACAAAATGAGTTAGTAAGCACGTCCACATTTAAAAAAAAAATCAAACTATACTAGTTTCATAAATCATATCTATAGGAATAATGAAAAAAAAGTAACATACATAACACTTTGGGGTGCATATTTGTTTTCGAAGGTCCATATCTGTGATGCAAAAATAGCTTACTTATATGATATAGCCAATTTGTAAATCTTACCTTATGGTTTGCACTTTTCAGAAGTCATGTCATTTACTAAAATTATCAAAGATGTTGATGGGTGGTATATATAATTTGCTGTTACAAGGTAATGGTGACATATTGCAAAATCCTTGCAAGATGAATCTGATAGAGGATTAATAAGCTGTATTGGAAAATTCTTTAAACCCTTGGATAATATACGAAGATTTGCTCTATAACTTCTACCTGGTGGGTTTTCTTTGATCTTTTAAGTTGTTACTAGCACATTACACTGTATGTTACAAACCTTCCATGAGTTTTATGTTAACTACATCTTATGTCTCTATAAAAAAGAGGGTTTATGGTAGTTTATGTTTTGATTTACTTCGTCAGCAAATAAGCCAAGGTAAAAAGAAGTACATGGACCTGTGCCATCATGCAAATACGTACAAGCAGGTCGTGTTGGAAACCATATCTTGAACGTTTAATGGTATTCAGAGAGTAACGTATGTAAACTGGGCTGTAAAATAGTGTAAGACACCATAATAAGGAACTTTGATTTATTTGAATAGCAGCCTTATAGATTTACTGCATTCACTGATGGATGTAATCCATGTATAGGCAATAACTGCCATACTGATACTTGGAAATAACATATGAAACACTAAGTAACATACACAACGGCAAAAGCTCAAGACAATTATAAAATAAATGCTACAATTATGTAACTGTGTTATAAGAAGTTCTTACACCTGTGCCAGACTTCAAAAAAGTGTGAATATGTCATGTTGGAGGCATTTTCAGGAAAATTTAATGTTATTTTGTGGGTAACGTTCGTAACATGACGTTACCCGCTAACGCTGCCACTCTCAGAGGGCTAACATATTTCATTTTGTGGCTTATATAATGTTGTATCTAGAAATTATAGTGTACGAAATTTCCCCTGGGAGGAGGTAGGGTCTATAGCCAGCGCGAGGCCTAGAGAATTACATTTTACATTTTTGTGTGATATGGAGGTACCATGTTAAACATCTAATAACTCAAAAAGTATATAAGATAGAATCGTAATGCTTGCAATTTTAATTAGGTAAATAAAAATTCTTTAATATAATACCACATTAATGAACATCAACTGGTTTCAATAAAATTTAAGACAAACTATATTAGATGCATTTATCATTTAAAAGGGGGTTCAATGAAAAAATATAACATACATTCATCCGGGGTGACTATATTTGTTTTCAACGTCAATATCTGTGGCTCAGTAATAGCTTACTTAGAAAATATAACCAATTTGGAAGACTTACCTTATCTTTTGCACTTTTCTGAAGTCTTAAAAAGAATTTAATTATCAAATATTTTGTAGGGTAACGTATGTAACAGGCTGTTACAGCTTAACGCTGCCATTGTCAGATGGCTAACATGTTGCAAAATCCTTGTAAGACATTGGGCTTAAAGAAAAATATAATCTACAATATTCCCCCTAGGGGGGGGAGGTAAACCATATCCAGCCAGTGGCCTATACCCTTAATATAGCCATGTTAGTTTTTGCAACAAACCTTAAGATTTTTCTCCTTTTCGTATGTAATGTTCTTTGCAATCATAAGAGCGTTTAGTATAAAGCTGAGCACGATGATACGGGGCATGTTAGATGAGAGAACAGACATGAGCACATCATCAAGGAAAGGTAGATAGGGCATCTTTCTCATGAACATGTTGTAGTTATTGCTGATGTCGGCGGAAGTGTTCAGTGTCTCAACGAGAGCTTTGTCTATGTAGTACTGAAGTGTCAGGAAACCATACTGTTCATAGCCTGTAAAACAGAAACACTAGACTGATACTGTAGTGTGAGGAAACCATACTGGTCATAGCCTGTATAACAGAAACACTAGACTGATACTGTAGTGTCAGTAAACCATACTGGCCATAGCATGTAAAACAGAAACACTGGACTGGTACTGTAGTGTGAGGATACCATACTAGTCACAGCCTATTTAACGGAAACACTAGACTAGTACTGGAGTGTCAGGAAACCATACTGGTGATAGGCTGTAAAACAGAAACACTGGACTGGTACTGTAGTGTGAGGATACCATACTGGCCATAGCCTGTATAACAGAAACACTAGACTGATACTGTAGTGTCAGTAAACCATACTGGTGATAGCCTGTTAAACAGAAACACTAGACTAATACCTAAGTGTGAGGAAACCATACTGGCCATAGCCTGTAAAACAGAAACACTAGACTGATACTGTAGTGTGAGGAAACCATACTGGTGATAGCCTGTATAACAGAAACACTAGACTGATACTGTAGTGTCAGTAAACCATACTGGTGATAGCCTGTAAAACAGAAACACTGGACTGGTACTGTAGTGTGAGGATACCATACTAGTCACAGCCTATTTAACGGAAACACTAGACTAGTACTGGAGTGTCAGGAAACCATACTGGTGATAGGCTGTAAAACAAAAGCTTTAGACTAGAACTGAATTGTAAGGAAACTATACTTGTCATAGCCTGTAAAACAGAAATGCTAGGCAGGTACTGGAGTGTAAGGAAAGTAAGTAAGGTGCAAAGATCAGGAATCGATACAATCAAGTACCACACCTGACCCAGGATACCAATGGGAAAGTGACAAACTCACAGAAGACACCACAAACGAGAGCCAAGAGGTCAGCCCTTTCCCAGCAGGTGACCACAAAGCACATATAAACAGACGCGCACAAAACATAGCAAACACAAGACAGAACAAAAACATAAAAGATCCACAAAAGAAGTACCGCCTTGGAACGGTCAGTAAAATATTTTACTGGAGGGCTTAAACCGGTTTAACAGCGCCAACCTCACCCTTAATTCAGATGTGGATCAAGACACATAGATATTAGGTTTGCATGAAAGACCCCTAACTTATCAATGCATCATCTCCTAAAACATATAAATCAAGATATAACAAGGAGATAAAGCAAGGATAAGGACTCAACAGTAAATTAAACTGAATACCGGAGCAAAAGAAATCCAACAGGTAAACCCCGGTGGGCCCGACAAACAGCCAAAGCATCAGGCCCCTACCATCTCATCAATAGATAAGTCTTTAAGTCGGAACCATCATAGAGTCTGAAGTCCGACCCACCGGCGTGCAATTAAAGAGGAAAGCAAAGTTGCCAACCGTGATTGGGTTGACCACCAAGCATGCAGTCTGTTGCAATACATTAATGTTATAGCCAATCTTTTTATAATGGGAAATTATTTTAATGAACTGCGCTGAAAAATTATTAGAGCCAACAATCTTCTTCAACTTATACACCAAGTCACCATAGAAATCAGGTTCCGAAAGTCCTTGGCGCAGGAGAGATTTAAGTCCAACTTGGAATTTTGAAATCAAATCATAGTATCGTCTATAAAATTTTGAAAATGTTTTGCGAAGTTTATGATACCGATAGCCTTGTTTAAGAAGTTTCTGAGTTAACAATTTATTGCGAGTGTTGAAGTCAGTAACATAGCTAGATGCTCTAGCAAAACGAATAAGTTGAGAGATATAGACTCCATAGGATGTAGAACGAGGAACATCACCATCTAAAAATGGGAAATTGACAATTTCAAAATCAAAGTCGTCACGTTTATCATAAATTTTGGTAGAAACAATATCATTAGAAATTGACAAATGCAAGTCTAAAAATGCGGCTTCGGTATCAGAGGCATTGGCTTTATTAAGTTGGAGCTCTGAAGGGTATATTTGACTAACCATATTTTCAAAATAAACATTATTAATATTTAAAATATCGTCCAAATATCTGGAAGTAGTGTTAAACGCATCAATAACATCAGCCTGCTTATCATCAGAAAGAGACATCATATAGTCCCTTTCATAACAAAACAAGAATAAATCTGCAACCAGGGGAGCACAATTAGTGCCCATAGGAATCCCAACTATTTAACTATAAGGAAACCATACTGGTGATAGCCTGCAAAACAGAAAATGAAGACTAGTACTGAGGTGTGATAAAACGTACTGGTCATAGTCTGTAAAACAGAAACACAAGACTAGTATTGCAGTATCAGGAGACCAAACTGGTCATAGCATTTAAAACTGAAACACTATACTAGTACTGGAATGTGTGGAAACCATACTGGGGTAAGCCTGTAAAACAGAAACACTAGACCAGTACGGAAGTGTGAAGAAACCACACTGGTCATAGCCTAAAAACAGAAACACTAGACTAGTACCGAAGTGTAAAGAAACCATACTGGTCATAGCCTGTATAATAGAGACACTGGACTGGTACTGTAGTGTGAGGAAACCATGCATATTTAAAACAACTTTGATTACACAAATTGACA
Source organism: Loripinus fragilis (assembly GCA_964019695.1). Taxonomy (NCBI): domain Eukaryota; kingdom Metazoa; phylum Mollusca; class Bivalvia; order Lucinida; family Lucinidae; genus Loripinus; species Loripinus fragilis. The sequence continues at coordinate 110,490,644 of OZ026517.1, forward strand.
ATTTGTATGAAAACGACCAAGAAGCCTATTGGAAACTTATAAAAGATTTAAAGGAAGAATCGAATGTAAGTGACCCATCCCAGTCAATCGCAGCTATTGACTGGTTACAACATTTTTCAAATCTTTATAATATAAAGGAAAGTTTTATAAATAAAAATGAGCAATTTGAAAAAGATCATGATTCAATTACTCATCTAAAGACATTTTCAGATTTAGACATACTCATTACTAGTAAAGAAGTTCTTTCCGCAATTTAAAGCTTAAAAAATAATAAATCTTGTGGGTTAGATGAAATTAAAAACGAAATGTTGAAACATAGTCAGTTACATATGTTACCTTGTATTGTAAAGTTATTTAATCTAATTTTGTCATCTGGTTCATATCTATCTAAATGGAAAATCGGTTATATAAAACCTCTTTATAAAGGAGATGATCCAAACTTGCCCGAAAACTATAGAGGGATTACAGTAATGCCATGCTTGGCCAAACTTTTTAATAGTATTTTGAACACAAGGTTACAGAAATTTCTAGACACAAATAAGACGATAATCATTGTCAGATAGATTTCCAACCTAAAGCTAGGACTGTGGATCATATGTTCATCTTACGAACGTTAATAGAATAATATACAAATAACAGATCAAAATTGTATGTTTGTTTTGTTGATTTTCAAAAGGCATTTGACTCTGTATTACATTCTGCCTTGTTATATAAATTAGCAAAACTATATATAAATGGTCCTTTTCGAAGCATTATTCAACATATGTATCAAGACAATATAGTATATTTTCGCATACAAGACAAGTTGACATGTGCTTTCAAGCCTAAAATTGGTGTCCGGCAAGGGGATAATATAAGCCCTATTTTTTTCAAAATATTTCTAAATGATCTGCCGGATATTTTTGATAAAGGAGATGACCAAGCCCAGCTTGATAATAATTTCATCAGTTCATTGCTGTACGCTGATGATCTCATGCTATTATCAACTTCTAAAGCTGGACTTCAGAGATGTATTGACAAACTAGCCTACAATAGTTAAGATAATTGTTTAACTGTCAACTTAAAGAAAACAAAAATTGTGGTCTTTTGTAAAAGTGGCAAATTATCAAAAGAAATATTTTATTTTAATGGCAAGGAAATACAAAATAGTTCCTCCTTTAAATATCTAGGGATCTTATTTTCCTCTTCTGGCACATTTTCATATTGTCAGTCAGATTTATATAAGAAGGCTTTAAGAGCTCAGTTTAAACTAACTAAGTGTTTCTCAAATATGACCCCTAAGCTAGATACCTTAATACACTTGTTTGAACATACAGTTGAACCGGTGGTACTTTATGATAGTGAAATATGGGGAACAGTTAACATTTTATCATCAAAAACTAAAAAGGCAGACTTCTCCCTCAAACATTTATTTGAAAACTTTCTATGTGATAAACTGCAAATAAAATTTTTGAAATACATATCAAAAGTTAATAAAAAGTCTGCAAATCTAGCTGTGTTAAGTGAGTTCGGTAGATATCCTTTGTATATCAAAGTTATTACAAACACATGCAAATTTTTGCAGAGACTACTTACTACTAATTCAGTGTTACTACAATGTGCATATAAAGAAAGTAGTCTAATCGCAACTAATGAGAAAATGAGTTGGGTGGCATGTGTCAAATTTATATTAAAACATATTGGTGTTTCTTCCAAGTTGGCTTATCACCAACATTTTTCCTCAATAGTAAAAACTAACCTTATAAATCGATTTTAAAATAATTTAAACAGTACCTTAGTCAAGTACAAAGACACAAATGAAGGGAAGTTAAGGACATATGCTCTTTTTAAAACACATTTTCAAAAAGAGAAATATCTTTCTGTAATTAAAGATACCGAAATTCGCAAATGTTTTATGTCTTTCCGTATCAGTTCACATAAACTAGAAATTGAAATAGGTAGGTACAAAAAGTTGGATGTAAAAGATAGGCTTTGCAAAATATGTAACACTGGAGCCATTGAAAATGGGCAACATTTATTGTTTAATTGCAGTGCTTATCATTCACTGCGGTATTCTTTTATGGAGAAGGTGGGGCAGACATGCAAAAACATTTCAATTTTATCACAAGATGCCCAACTTATTTGGTTAATGAATAATGAGTCTGACGACATTATTGATTTATTCTCTAGATATATCTATGATTGTTTCAAGTTAAGAGATGATTTTACATAATGTATTGCCTAATCACCAAAGGTTTGTCCATTTTAGTACTAGGCAAAAATAAGAATAAAAAAAAAGTTTGACTCGATGTATTTGTATTTGTCGTATAAATGATGAATTGTTCATTTATGTCTAATGTATTTTGGTTGTTGTATTTATGCATTATTATTGTTGAATATGCCAGAAATGACCCATGATTGGATTAATAAAAGTATTCTATTCTATTCTATTCTACTGGTGATAGCCTGTAAAACCGAAACACTAGACTGGTACAGAAGTGTGAGTAAACCGTACTAGTCATAGCCTGTAAAACAGAAACACTAGACTGGTATTGTAGTGTAAGGAAACCATACTGGTCATAACCTGTAAAACAGAAACAATAGACTAGGACTGAAGTGTGAGGAAACCATACTGTTCATAGCATGTAAAACAGAAACACTAGACTAGTACCTAAGTGTGAGGAAACCATACTGGTCATAGTCTGTAGAACAGGAACAATAGACTAGGACTGAAGTGTGAGGAAACCATACTGTTCATAGTCTGTAGAACAGGAACAATAGACTAGGACTGAAGTGTGAGGAAACCATACTGTTCATAGCCTGTAAAACAGAAACAATAGACTAGGACTGAAGTGTGAGGAAACCATACTGTTCATAGCATGTAAAACAGAAACACTAGACTGGTACTGAAGTGTGAGGAAACCATACTGGTCATAGCCTGTAGAACAGGAACAATAGACTAGGACTGAAGTGTGAGGAAACCATACTGTTCATAGTCTGTAGAACAGGAACAATAGACTAGGACTGAAGTGTGAGGAAACCATACTGTTCATAGCCTGTAAAACAGAAACAATAGACTAGGACTGAAGTGTGAGGAAACCATACTGTTCATAGCATGTAAAACAGAAACACTAGACTGGTACTGAAGTGTGAGGAAACCATACTGGTCATAGCTAGTAAAACAGAAACACTAGACTAGTACCGAAGTGTGAGGTAACCGTACTGGTGATAGCCTGTAAAACAGAAACACTAGACTGGTACTGTAGTGTGAGGAAACCGTACTGGTCATAGCCTGTAAAACAGAAACAATAGACTAGTACTGTAGTGTGAGGAAACCATACTGGTCATAGCCTGTAGAACAAAAACACTGGACTGGTACTGGAGTGTGAGGAAACCATACTGTTCATAGCCTGTAAAACAGAAACAATAGACTAGGACTGAAGTGTGAGGAAACCATACTGTTCATAGCATGTAAAACAGAAACACTAGACTAGTACCTAAGTGTGAGGAAACCATACTGGTCATAGTCTGTAAAACAGAAACACTAGACTAGAACTGAAGTGTGAGGAAACCATATTGGTCATAGTCTGTAAAACAGAAACACTAGACAGGTACTGAAGTGTGAGGAAACCATACTGGTGATAGCCTGTTAAACAGAAACACTAGACTGGTACTGTAGTGTGAGGAAACCATACTGGTCATAGTCTGTAAAACAGAAACAATAAACTAGTACTGTAGTGTGAGGAAACCATACTGGTCATAGCCTGTAGAACAAAAACACTAGACTGGTACTGAAGTGTGAGGAAACCATACTGTTCATAGCCTGTAGAACAGGAACAATAGACTAGGACTGAAGTGTGAGGAAACCATACTGTTCATAGCCTGTAAAACAGAAACAATAGACTAGGACTGAAGTGTGAGGAAACCATACTGTTCATAGCATGTAAAACAGAAACACTAGACTAGTACCTAAGTGTGAGGAAACCATACTGGTCATAGTCTGTAAAACAGAAACACTAGACTAGAACTGAAGTGTGAGGAAACCATATTGGTCATAGTCTGTAAAACAGAAACACTAGACAGGTACTGAAGTGTGAGGAAACCATACTGGTGATAGCCTGTTAAACAGAAACACTAGACTGGTACTGTAGTGTGAGGAAACCATACTGGTCATAGTCTGTAAAACAGAAACACTAGACTAGTACCGAAGTGTGAGGAAACCATACTGGTCATAGTCTGTAAAACAGAAACGCTAGACAGGTACTGAAGTGTGAGGAAACCATACTGGTGATAGCCTGTTAAACAGAAACACTAGACTGGTACTGCAGTGTGAGGAAACCATACTGGTCATAGCATGTAAAACAGAAACACTAGACTGGTACTGAAGTGTGAGGAAACCATACTGGTGATAGCCTGTTAAACAGAAACACTAGACTGGTACTGCAGTGTGAGGAAACCATACTGGTCATAGCATGTAAAACAGAAACACTAGACAGGTACTGAAGTGTGAGGAAACCATACTGGCCATAGCATGTAAAACAGAAACACTAGACAGGTACAGAAGTGTGAGGAAACCATACTGGTCATAGCATGTAAAACAGAAACACTAGACTAGTACCGAAGTGTGAGGAAACCATACTGGTCATAGCATGTAAAACAGAAACACTAGACAGGTACTGAAGTGTGAGGAAACCATACTGGTGATAGCCTGTTAAACAGAAACACTAGACTGGTACTGTAGTGTGAGGAAACCATACTGGTCATAGTCTGTAAAACAGAAACAATAGACTAGTACTGTAGTGTGAGGAAACCATACTGGTCATAGCCTGTAGAACAAAAACACTGGACTGGTACTGGAGTGTGAGGAAACCATACTGGCCATAGCATGCAAAACAGAAACACTAGACAGGTACAGAAGTGTGAGGAAACCATACTGGTCATAGCATGTAAAACAGAAACACTAGACAGGTACTGAAGTGTGAGGAAACCATACTGGCCATAGCCTGTAAAACAGAAACACTAGACTGGTACTGAAGTGTGAGGAAACCATACTGGTCATAGCCAGTAAAACAGAAACACTAGACTAGTACCGAAGTGTGAGGTAACCGTACTGGTGATAGTCTGTAAAACAGAAACACTAGACATGTACTGAAGTGTGAGGAAACCATACTGGTGATAGCCTGTTAAACAGAAACAATAGACTGGTACTGAAGTGTGAGGAAACCATACTGGTCATAGCCAGTAAAACAGAAACACTAGACAGGTACTGTAGTGTGAGGAAACCATACTGGTCATAGCCTGTAAAACAGAAACACTAGACTGGTACTGAAGTGTGAGGAAACCATACTGGTGATAGTCTGTAAAACAGAAACACTAGACTGGTACTGTAGTGTGAGGAAACTATACTGGTGATAGCCTGTAAAACAGAAACACTAGACTGGTACTGTAGTGTGAGGAAACCATACTGGTTTTAAGAATTTCTACTCGACTTCTGACTACTGGGCTCCAATAAAGCATACTGGAACATGCAAGCAAATATATTGCCCTCACCCACACCCTTGACCACTGAGGTGGGGTCAAGAGGTCAACTTCTGAAGTAGTCATGTTGCATATCAAATTAAAGGGGGGTGAAGCATAGAATATCATGCAAACTATTCTGCCCTTACTCAACCCTTCGTCCAATTTGTGGGGTCAAAATATTATTTCTGAAAGAGGTCATGTTGAATATCAAATTAAAGGAAAAGAAGTGCAGAACAACATGCAAGCAAAAACTTGACCGTACACACCCTCGGCACTGGGGTCAGATTGAAAGGTCAGATATTAAAATTGTGCAGTTAAGTGTTTGTTTGTTTGATTTGATTCTTTACATCCCAGTCAACAATTTTTCAGTTATGTCGGGACGGGTCTTCCTTGGTTGAACCAGTACTAAGCAAGGATCAATGTGTCTTGCTCAAGGACACAACGCAGTGACTCTGGTGAGGTTCGAACGTGTAAACCCCTCGGTAATGAGTCAAGCACTCTACCACTGAGCCACTGCGCAGATAAGTGTATGCTTTTATTGAACTAAGCATGTTGACAAATATAAATAAAAATAATATTGTATCAAAAGGTATAAACAAACAAAATGTAAATATAGCCACCCTATGACATTAGAGCTTGTAAAACAGAAACACCAGATTGGTACTGTAGTGTTAGGTAACCATTTATTGAATAAATACAAATCGTTTTCTGTGCAAGGTGAGCAATACAGGACTTATGATCCTCTGACATAGTATCTACTGTCCTGCAAACCAAGAGTGACAGCGACGTCATGTTTTGTTTACAAAGTTATCAGGGACTTAGAATCGATAGATCACTTGTGATCTATTGATTCCCGATAGCTCAAGTGGGGTGTACAAGTTAATGTTTTACTCCACAATTGTAAACAAAATATTACGTCACTACCACTCTTGGTTGGCACGACAGTACAAGGCTAGCACACGTGGCAGCCACTACAATAATACTTATAGTGAGCGAACAAGCAAAGCATCAAACCACTACAAGAAAAATAGACCTAGCAACCGTTGAACCCAGCAACCTCACGAATATATCACCTAGCAGGTTCGAGCAAGACCTAGAATAATTCACCTACAACTAGGAACCGTCTGAATAATGCATCTACCAACAATGAGAATAATAGCCCAGTATTAACCCTTCCCTAAAAGGATACTTCGGCAAACAGTGAAGAGACAAATAATAATGTGGCATTTCATCAGGGTCTGCACCGTTTGCTAAGACAAAATCGATCTTTGCACAGAAGAAGCAATGCAATATTTTTTTAAAAAAAAAAAATAATAACCTAGTGATCTGGGGGTCCTGAAAATCGCAATGGTATAGGTTTCAATAGAAATAAGCAATTGGACACCCCCCCCCCCCCACTCCTAAAAACTTTGGACCCCGCCCCCTGGAAATAATATAGTTACCATTGCAAGATACTATTGGACCCCCACTGTAAACTGTAAAAATATTGACAGGGCTATCCCTGAAAAACAATATCTGGATCCGCGCATGCCCTCAATACATACAATTGACCATCCCGACTGTATTGGTTGTAGCCTTATTAATAAGTCCATTGGTCTAAAATAGGTTAAAAACATAAAAGTTTGAACAATAATAGTGGTACCACTCATTATGACTCTCTCCATGGGTCAGTCATAATGGGGTGATTATGACTTCCTTAAAGGGGCAATGAAGTGGTCCTATGAAGGGATTAGGTAATTTATGATAAAATATTGATCTTTATCTTAGTGAAGGAAATTGTATTGTACAGGTGAGTCCCCTCTTGAGGCCCCCTAAATTTTGTGAGTTACTGAAGTTAATCCTTTAATGATCTCTATTGGACGGGAATATATGTCTTTAAGTAACTACGAGAAATTATTGACTTCTTACCCGGTTTATCTCCCCGTGTGTCGTTGTTTCTAAAACCAAATGTTTGAAAGTAATTAAAGGTGTAGTCGGTAAGCCAGTCGGCCGCACGATTTTTTGCATCCTTGGTGACCCGTAGCTTGTAGGTGATATCTTGAGGCCAGCCATTGCTAAAATCACCGGTGAAGACCACACCCGCCCAGATACTGTCGTCCACTTCCTGTCTGTATGCGTCCACTATGGCGGTTTCCGAAGGGTAAGCTTTAACTGCAAGATAAAAAGGATCTTTCATGAGTGCTTTTGTTTTATTGAATTTATTACACGAGTTGAGCAAAAGATAAAATGCGAGGCTTGTCGAGCATTTTATCTCTTTTTTGCAACGAGTTTTATAAATTAATTAATACAGGAGCACGAATGATAGATTCAATTTATCACAGGACATTAAAATTACTTAAAAATCGCATTTTTTGGCCTGAAAACGTCAAGGTTTTGTCACTTTAACGCAACGTTATAATAGATGTCATTACGTGACCAAAAGATATGCTGTGGATACTCAAAAGATCCGCCTTAGTGACAGTGAGGCGGTTCTTTGGAGCATCCAATGGGTCAGAAAAGAATGCGAATTTTATATTACGCTCAAAATTTTTGCACAACTGTTCAAACCTATGATTACTTACTAAAGCACAGACAAATAACGATCTTGTTTTGTTTAACGTAAACAACTTTCCAGTCGTAGTCAACAATGTTTCAGTCATGTCGGGACGAATGGTACCAAGACGAAGGGACACGAGAACTCGGCTAGACTTTAACCATTTGCATGCTGAGTAATTGCTCATGCTTTTGTTGACGTCTGCTGACTTTTTTTCAAACTTAACCTTTTCAAAAAAATCTTTCAGGAACACTAACAGTGTGTCGAACAGTTTGGTTCCAGATCAGGCCCGACGTAATGTAATGTCGGGCCTGGCCTGGCTTGGGTCCAAACTGTTTGCTAAGGTTAATAGCAGACAACTCTAATAGACACGTAGTTAAAGTAGGCGTGGTTTTCGGAATTGTTTTCGAAGCTTGCTAGTGGCGACTTTTGTCGTCTGTTGATAATCTTTGCAAACAGCTTGGAACCAGATCAGAATGTCGTTCCTGATCTAGATCCAAACGGTTTGACACTCTGATAGGTTTCCTGAAAGAATTTATGGAAAAAAGAGTTAACTTTGAAAGAAAGTCAGCAGACGACAAAAAAGCATGAAATAATACCCAGCATGCTGCTTGCAAACTCAGTTAAAGACCATTTGAGCCGCGACATGGTATTTCCAACAATGTGGTATGTGCGCATACGCGTAGTCAAATCAGAGCCTATGCTAGTCGCTTGAATATTATATGAATGTTAAGATACTGCCCAAACATCATTTGGAGTTTCTAAGCTTAAAATGAGGCTGCACAATTGTCAAAAAATGTGGCTCATTTCATGAGAACATCAAGATGCCATATTTGATCAGTGCCCTGGCTGTATATCACATTAGCCTTTATTGTCAGACTTTTGACTAGTCTCTGTAGCTGAGCATATCTATCTTAGTCTAACCTCGTTCTATGCAAAAGAATGCATGTTTTCTCACGGCGTGGTTTCTTTTTTGTGTTTTATAGTCTGATAAAGTACAACATATTTATTGACTTTGATTAGTAACCAAGGTATGTTTGTTCATATGACATACGTTCTCGTCATTGATAGGGGTGTGGGTTTGTCAACAAGCATGACATTGTACAGTTTTATCTACACAAGAACACTAGTATAGTCCACTCTGGATAACTCGAAGTCCAGATTTTAGTGCGGGTACAGTAAAACCTGTGTAAAACGGCCGCTCAAAAATAGACAAAACAAATGTCTTAATGACATAGGATAGCTTAATTCTACAATACTTTTGACCTGCATTAAGCGATAGTTGGTCTTCAAAACCAATTTTTGGTCTTCTTTGAGAGTAGCCGTTTTACACAGCTGTTACTGTACTTCAAAGATTCGTCTCAATGAGATAAAAATACACCATCTGAGAGTTATCTTTATTATTCATCATTTCAAGGTTTTCGTGATTTCATGAGCAGTTGTAAGTTCATGTTCAGCCCACGGAGACCTGTATCATACTCTTAAAACAAATAGGGGCCTATATGTATAGGGTCTCTTTATATACACATAGGCCTATAATTGTGCCCGCTTTTTGCTTTATAAAAGCGGTTTATTAATTTCGTACCAAAGTTGGTTCATCGTCCGTCTGTCCGTGCGTCCATGGGTTCGTCAGCGTGTGAGGTATGAGAGTAACCAACATACGGGTAGACATACAAATCACAAACGTCTCGCGGTCGAGTTTGTCATTTTCATAAAATCCTTGGAAGTATATGTGTGACACATATCATTTTTTGCAAGGAATTTCGAGTGTTCCACCCATTATGTCTAGCGTTCAGCTTATTGTCACGAAAACTTTATCGCTCGACTTATGACGAGGGCTCGACTAAATATCTCGTGCGCATGACTAAATGTTTCGAGAGTTCACGCACACACACACGCTCGCACGCCCATGCACACACACACACGCGCACACGTATCTATATAAATAATAATAAATGAATTGAAACCTTCATTATATTTATAAACCATAAGCATCGTTTAACAGTTAATGTCTTCGGTAACATAGGCCACATGCCAAAATAACAAACACACACAAATAATGAACATATTTCATAGAACGACAATTTTCTCCAATGGCACATTCTCCACACTTATTCAATTGATAAACTTTGTTTGCGAAATTGTATTGCATTGAAAATATATCGAGAAATATTATTTTTAGCAGTACATAGCTGAATAAATTTATCAGCTGAAGGAAATGTGTGCCAATTGAAAGAAACATATTTTGATCTAATTTGTCTAAAATTCGGGCATACCAGAAGGAAGTGAAATTCTGCCTCAATATCGCTATTATAAAGTGGACATAATCTTTCAAGAAATGGAGTATTGTTATAACGATCCTCATTACAAGCCAGATTCAGTGAACCACCTCAAAATATTGAAAACGCTGTTCTCTACGATACATAACATATACTCTTCACAACCAAAATTATGTTTTAGCAACTTGTGTGTTCCATAGGGCCTTAAGCAAACAAAGGCTTTAGCGTAAAATTGCGAGGCTTCATATTTTCATGAGCAAACAGAGTAGACCCTGATCAAGTGTCTCTATGAGGTTGACATTTGACTCATATCTGTATTCCGAGAACTTTGTTGTAGCTTACACTTGATCTGCAATTATTGTGCTGAATATCAGCACAGTGTGACACCCTGAGCCAAAAATCGCGTTTCAAGCCGTAGACCGGTTTTGTATGTGTTGCCTTGAGAGCGAAACCCCTTCATTGTTATATGCACATCATAGGCAGCCTTTGTGCTAATTTAAAATATGAACACCCTCCACTATAAAGAAGAGTTCGGGTTACGAGCCCCATGAAAGATATTGACATATCTTAAGTATATTTTACCTTGACCTTTTTAATCCAAGGTCATATCCGTATTTCAAGACCTTTGTTATATTCTACACACCACAGGCAAACATTATGCCAAATATGCCAAATATAAACCACCCTGGTCAAAAACAAAAAAGGAGTTCGTGTTGCGAGCTTTAAGACAGATTTTTTGTATATGTGACCTTGACCTTAGAATCTAAGGTCATAGCAGTCATCTGACGCATTAAGGGTTAAGTTATATTTACTTGAGAACATATTAGTAAGCGCTGTCTTGACAGTCAACAGTATTTCATCAGTGTAGTGTATAATAGCATGTCTCTCTTCCATGCTAACGCAAGCTCATTCATGTGAAATATACTAAACACTGTGTTGTGATCAACGTAGTCAGAGTTTGATACTGGAGATTATCAGGCTATACTTACTTGAGACCATATTAGTAAGAGCTGTCTTGACAGTCAACATGATATCATCAGTGTAGTGTATGATACCATGTTTCTCTTCCATGCTAGCACAAGCTCGTTCATGTGAAATATACTATACACCGTGTTGTGATCAGAGTTTGATACCTGAATTTATTAAGCGATACTTACTTGGGACCATATTAGAAAGAGCTGTCTTGACAGTCAACATGATTTCACCAGTGTAGTGCATAATCATGTCTCTCTTCCATACTAACACAAGGTCATTCAAGGCAAATATCCTGTACACTGTGTTGTGATCAACGTAGTCAGAGGTTTATACTGAAATTTATTAGGCTATACTCACTTGAGACCATATTAGTAAGAGATGTCTTGACAGTCAACATGATACCATTAGTGTAGTGTATGATACCATGTCTCTCTTCCAGGCTAACATAAGCTCATTCATGTAAAATCTGCTGTACACTGTATTGTGATCAACTTAGTCTGAGTTTGATATCGGAATTTATTAAGCTATACTTACTTGAGACCATATTAGTAAGAGTTGTCTTGACAGTCAACATGATATCATCAATGAGGTGTATAATATCATGTCTTTCTTCCATGCCAACACAAGGTCATTCATGTGAAATCTACTGTACACTGTGTTGTGATGAACGTAGTCAAGAGTTTGATACCAGAATTTATTAAGTTATACTTACTTGAGACAAAATTGGAAAGAGCTGTCTTGACAGTCAACATGATATCATCAGTGTAATTGTTGGACGGAGTGTATAATATCAGGTCTCTATCATATGCTAACACAAGCTCATCCATGTGAAATCTACTGTACACTGTGTTGTGATCAACATAGTCGGATTTTGATACCGCTCTGATAATTACAAGAAGTCCGGCGAGGAATATCGGCACCAAGATTTCAAACACTGTCACGATTTTCTTGCGGCTCTGTAACCTAAAATTCTTCCAGAGAAGCAGAGAGAATTGACTTCCAAGTGATGCCATTTGGGTTCTTTAACGTCCCCTGAGATCCACAATAAGAGAGCAAGAGTGGCACACCAAAGTACCAGGAATGGTGCTGTAATTCACTTGTTCCTGACACTAGTAATTACTCAATCTGAAATAAATAGGGTCTGACAATACACTGTCTGAAATATGTGTAAGTTAACACCAAAAGAGGTGGCAGCTAAGATGCCACCCTTATCTGTCACCCACTTTTGCTTACAATTACACTTACTTTCCTACTGAAACAGCTTGAGGCTGATAAACGGTTAAACATTCCTACCAGTTATTCTTCGGCACAACACAGTAAAACCTGTGTAAAAAGTGCACTCATAAATAGACAAAAAAGATCTAAGTGACAAATTGCAGCCTAATGCAGGTCGAAAGTATTGCAGAATACTTTCTGCAACACTTTTGACCGGCATTAAGCGATAATTGGTCTTGAAAACAAATTTAAGGTCTTTTTGAGAGTGGCCGTTTTAAACAGATTTTACTGTACGATCAAACTAAACATATGTTTTAAAACAGTTGAAACGCTGCACCAAACTCAGCAGCAGTTCAACTGCCAACAAATTTTGTGTATAGCTATACTTTTAACAGTGTACATGTGACTCTAGGAAACTGAGCTCCCGTATAACTCGAAGAATCTGCCTAACTCGTTGTAAATTTTAAGTGTATTGGATTCAGACCAGAGGAAGTATTTGTGAAACATTTCCTATCAAAAGATAAGTTTGGGTATTTAACCCTTTCACTCTGACAATTCATCCATAGTCCATTTTTGTATTTTGAGGCCTTGCCGATCAAAGTATCTATAAATCCTGAAGATTGTTCTTATCTTACCCTGGTGAAATGCCGCCAATGTTTACCAAAGTACCTGTTAACTGGTACAGTAAAACCTGTGTAAGACGGCCACTCTCAAAAAGACAAAAAATGTTTTTCTAGCCCAATTATTGCTTAATGCAGGTCAAGAGTATTGCAGAATGCAGAACTTTCGACCTTATCAAATCAAAAAGAATGAAGCATAAATTCATGGTAGCAAATTTTTTGCCCTAACATACATCCTTGACCCCTGGGGAGCAAAGGGTAATTTTGTTTTCTTTGTACCTTTTCTCTAGCTTCGTCCGTGCAAGAAGTTCACGTCATTTTTAAATGAAAGAACTTGCAGAGTCTGGGCAAGTATTGCATCATTTAAAAAAGCATGAATTTTGTATACCCTATGTTTCACTTTCTGAACTAGCGTAAAAATGTATGGTGACATTAAGTTACAATTTGTCATTAAGATCTTTGTTTTGTCTATTTTTGAGTGGCATTTTACAAAGGTTTTTACTGTATTCACAATGATTACTCAGATAAACGATGGGCAGTAGCCCACAAAATACAGAAGTTAGAGTTATGGCCCTTGTGTGCTGCACTTTTCGTCAATAAAATCTATTCGCTTATGAAGATTCATGTTATAACGGGCTTAATACCTTAAGATGAACAAAGGACAATAACACAACATATTTCTGATTTGAGTCTCTTGAAAGTATGAATTTATTGGATCTTACAAAACAATCCAAACTCAACTTTATCCCCTATGCAAAATGATATGTGTAACATAGGCATTCCACGCGTGGTTAGCTGTGTTCGATTTTCAACCCGGTAGGTGCAACTCGGGGGCGGGGGGCATAAGATAATTAAGGGCAATAATGTAAAACATGTAGTATACAGAGTTATGGATCTTGTGCAGCGTATAAGACATAGTTGCCCATGAAGTTTCAAGACAATATCTTTAACCTTTGTATACTAAAGAACTCTTCCATCTTGTTTGATATAATGAGCCTGGGTTGGTTCATTGTACAGGTCAAGGGGTCACAGGTTGGAATTTTCAAATTAAATATGCTTCAGTCCCTCATTAAGATTGTTTATATATTAGCGAACTGTGGAGACCCTGATGAAATGTGACATTTCACCTGTGTCTTCACTATTTGGAAAAGTACCCATTTTGGGGTTTCCGGTATACAAAGGGAGTAATGCTCCGGACAAAAATTAGAGATCATTTGATGAACACAGGGCAATAGGTAGATTTAGTTTTTCCTGTGCACTGCACTTCTCAATAAGATGGATCTGCATATTAAGTCAAGCGCGTATCAGTAAAATGGTTTTCTTATTTCTCAGCCAAAACATGTGTTGTGGGAACTCAAAAGAACCGTCTCAATGAGACGGGTTTTTGAGCACACAAAACGTATGCTAAAAATTATGGGTAAGAAAATATTAACAATTTTACGCTGATATATTCCTGTGCAAAGTATCAAGTCAATATGTTAAAAGGTTAAGGAGTTATGCCATTTATGCTCCATGCAATTGTTTTGGACGGACGCACGCACGGACAAAGGGCATGACCATAATCCCCTAGCAGGGCGAAAAAGGAAAAGGTGGCTGAATTTTCTCCTGTACTTACATCCTGTCTAATCCATGTCTTTCTTTTTAATAAACGGGTGTCTGATATTATCCTTTAATCCAGGTGTCGGAATTACAAAATACATTGATTATTCATCCATGCCTGTGTCTGAATATTTTTGGAAAAACACGAAAAACGTAGGCCAAATGACGCAAAGTCACAAGACGATTATCGAAATAACACTTTGCATGCCTTCTTGATAATTTTTCACGCTCTTTGTGGTCTGCTGATTTTTTTTCAAAACGAAAAAGAAACTCGCGAATGCCATCAGAGTGGCAACCAGTTTGGATCCAGATCAGGCCCTACGTTTCGTCGGGCCTGATCTGAGTACAAACTGTTTGCAAAGGTAATGAGCAGACGACACTAGTAGGTAAAGAGTTAACGACAAAATATATTGCAACCCCAAATGTGAAAGTGTACCTTCTCGAAAGTGACCATGCATTGTACAAAAATTGCACAGCTAAAATGTTTGATAGGGCCCATACACCATTTTAATATGCATGAATTTCTTGCAAGCTAAAGGCTCAGGCTAAAGGCAAAGAGCTCAGGCTGAGAGCTCAGGTGATGGCGTGGGTCATCAATATTTGGATATATTGAAGGAACCTTTTCGTTGAACACTCTTTCTTATCATACTGGGTTATGCTGACAAGAGCAACCATATCTATCGATTGCTGTATTTTATTTTAGTGGTCAACTTTTTTTTCGAGTTCAATACCTTGTGCATAATGTCTAAAATATGAGTTATGCCATCTGTGTGTATGAAAAGCGCTCGAGTCTTTTATGTACAAAGTAAGAAAGACAGCAAGGATCAGGAATAGATACAATCAAGTGCCGCACCCGTCCCAAGATACCAAATGGGAAAGTAACAAATCAAAATGAACATCACAAACAAGAGCCAAGATGTCAGCCCTTTCCCTTCAGGTGACCACAAGGCAGCAATGAACAGACGCTATCTGTAAGTAGTCTGGCTGTCTGTGTTGAGGATATTGAGGCCAGAGTCTCCCCTACGTCGGATTATCAGTATACTAGCTCGGTTTTGAGAACGCATGTTGAATCGCTCGTCAAGCCTCGCGATGTCAACAAGCGTTCTCAAAGCCTTGCCTAGTAAACTTGACATCTAAAGATACTCCCCTAGAGTGTTCTCTATATAGATACGCCTACTATGGCTGTCTTAACTCTTTCTTAAATATTTAATACATGCAACTTAGAAAACTCATTATTGTAGCAGGAGTCATAAAATGAATAGATGGGTTGAATGGATGGGGATTAGAGGGGTTGAGCGATCAATGTACTGACAGATGACAGACACATCAGTAAATTAGGCCAAATAAAAAATAGTGTGTTTCGGGTAACGGATCTGCGAATTTTAAGTAGGGTAGGCACACTTTTTTTTCTAGAAAAGAAATATAATTTTATGCATTTCGAAAGGCATTGCGCCAATAAAGTTTAGGTAGGGCCGGGTATTTTTTTATTTGGCCTAGTATTCATGATTTATAGATCATATCATAAGTGTTTAAATATATTAAGTTTCGCTGATAATAAAGTTTCAGCTGCCCATTATTTTTAGTTGTATTGAAATACGATTTTCTCTTTTCTATGGAATACTGGCCTTTCCTGAAACTTATTACACTAGAGCTGATTGCCTTTAAAACACTAGTATCTCAATAAAAACCTCATTAAACTATATATTTGTTGAAAATGGTTGCCACGAGTCTACGAAATTGTGCCAGTCCTGGCAGTACCGAATGGAATATCAAGTCTAAAATGGTATTCCACCACCATAAAATTATTTACGCACTATAAGTCAATATTTACAGGTTAAAGTTATTTAAAAGTTTGTAGGAGTCCTGCATAAATACTGAATGTCTTGGAAAACCTCAATGTGGCAAAACATTTGTCTTTTTTCTTTCTAATTCTCTTGGAGACTTATAGCGTTCACAATGTAAGGTATAACACAGCCTTGGAATTCTATAGTATCTAGCAGATTATACGGTTACATTTCGGGATCTTCTTCTTCCAATAAAGTGCATCACCGCATTGTTGATAAAAGCTGCTGACACGCGAATGGGGGTCCATATTTACAATTTTAAAGCAGGTTAAAACATCTCAATCAACAGTCTTACATGGAGAGAGCTGCCGCAATCCCAGTCTTGGAGACATCTAGGGAAGGGGCATTGACGATGCTCTCTGGAAGCTGGTTCCACAGACGAATAGCAGAAGGGACGAATGCCGCTCTGTGTGCGTCTGTCCTGCTGTAGGGGACCATGAATCTGGACTGGTGACCTCTTGTTATTGCTGCGTCTTAAATTGTGGGTGAAGGTGTCTTGGAGGGATGTCAACCAGTGAATTTACCACACGTATATACGGTACATCATAACTGCTTTGGCCTGGTGTCGGCGCTACTGAAGACTTTCCCATTCAAGGGCTCTCATCATCTCTGTGATGCTACTTGTGGAGTTGTAGTCATTCCTGGCGAATCTAGCAGCGCGACGTTGAACTCCTTCCAGCGTAGCTATATATGTTGATGTCTGTGTGCGGGTCCAAAACAGTTGCTGCATATTCAAGTTAGGGTCTGACGAATGTCTTGTAGCAGGTGTCCTTGATGTGTAATGGACATTTGGACAAGTTTCTGCGAAGAAAGGCAGTGGTATTGTTGGCCTTCTTGGTAACTGTATCAACATGTGTATTCCAAGACAATGTGTCACTGATCAGTACGGTCAGGTACTTTGCATTCTTGGTGTGTCCAGTTTTGGCCATGGATGGTGTGCTTGGCATCAATAGGTTTCCTCTTCTTGGTGATCCTAATTACCTCGCAGTCGGCTGGGTTAAATGACATAAGCCAGTCCTTCTCTCATTGCTGTAAAGCGTCTTGATAATGTTGAAGTGCATGTGCGTCCTCCGGTGAGTTGATGATGCGATACATGAAGCAAACGTGGTGTTGCTGGAAGGTCATTGATGTAAACTTGATATAAGGCACTACAATCTATTATTTCTAATACTATCTGGAACAAGTTACAAGCAATGTGAACAAGATGGGGTTCATGTTTTAATAATGTCTAATATGGGTTGTCTAACACTATATGCAGAGCCGTGCAACGTAGCAGAAAGCGTTCTATGGTTTCGTCTTCAGTTTAACATAACAAACGTGTGGATTCTATCTGGTTCTGATTGAATGCTGTCCTATAAGGCTGGAGGATATACGGTAGGGGAAGGAACAGGACTAATAACGGTGCGACGATTAACCGAAATCACCGAACTTCACTGACCACGAAATCACCAGAAAAAAAATAGGAAATCACCACTTTATTAGTGATTTTATGCTATAATATGAAAAAAAAAATAGTATAGTATGCTTATTTCTAGTTTGTTAGGTAAAATAAATTGATAAAATGCGTAAAATATTTCAGTTTCAAATCCAGCACTTGGCGAAATAACCAGGAAATTACTCTAAACAAGTAAATGAGTATGATCAGGAAATACCACAATCACAAACAGCAGACAAACCCATGGTACCGCGAGGAAGAGCCAAACAACCATCACGAGATACCAGGAAGACAAACTAAGCAAAGCAACCAGCTCTCTCTTCCCCATCAAGATTATTGCAAAACTAGAATGGACAACAAACATAGAACAATTACAGACTGAGACCCGCCCTCGAAAGGGGCTAGTCCGTTCTCCTCCATGGGGGACATAACAGCTGACCCGAAAGGGGTCGCCAAACTTTTGGACGGACTAAATGTCCATAAAGCATCTGGCCTGGATGGACTGAATGCCTGAGTGCTTAAAGAGTGTAGCAATGAGATCTCTCCAATACTGGCACTCAGCTACAATGAGTCCTTAGCTCAGGGCGATGTACCAGATGAATGATGACAAACAAATGTTTCTCTGATCTTTAAAAAGGGTGAAAAATACAATGCTGCTGTCACTCACATGCATCTGCTGCAAAAACCTAGAGCATATTTTGGTCAACTACATCAATAAACACTTAACCTTAGATAGCATACTTGCTGACTGTCAGCATGGTTTCCGAAGTCAGAGGTCTTGCGAAACTCAATTGGTCCAGTTTGTGCACGACATCATCAGCAACCTGGATGGGGCTGTGAATCGTGGACACAAACAGACAGATTTAATCATGATGGATTTTGCTAAGGCCTTTGACAAGGTTCCGCACATGAGGCTATTACACAAATTGGAATATTATGGGATAAGAGGATCCACCCACAAGTGGATCAACTCGTGGCTCTCTGGGCGCACTCAACAAGTTGTTTTAGATGGCCACGCCTCAGATCCAGACCCAGTGCTATCCGGTGTGCCTCAGGGATCAGTCCTAGGTCCGGTCCTGTTCCTCATCTTCATAAATGATCTGCCGGATAATATCAGATCTTCTGTTCGCCATTTCACAGACGACTGTGTCCTGTATAGGAAAATACATTCACTTCAGGATTGTTTGACCTTGCAAGAAGACCTCACCAGCTTAGGACAGTTGGAAATGATTGGCAAATGAAATTTAACGTAGCCAAATGTCACTCAATGAAAGTGACTCAGCATCAGCATCACAAACAAATTCTCTTCGACTATTCATTACACAAAATGCAATCAAACTTTGGAAAATGTTCAGTCGGCAAAATACCTTGGTACCACTATTACTGATAACATGGATTGGGGTCAGCATGTCTCAGAAATCTCTTCCAAAGCAACTTAGACACTTGGTTTCCTTTGCAGGAACTTGGCTTTTGCACCTAGGAGTACTAAGGGAGTTGCATACAAAACTTTGGTTCGGCCTAAACTAGAGTATGCAGCACCTATTTGGAGCCCTCACTCGAAACTTCAGATTAATCAGATTGAGAAAGTTCAGAGGACTGCGGCCCGCTGGACCTGCAGGAGATGGCGAATCAAGAGTAGTGTTGGCGAAATGCTTGATGAGCTTGAATGGCCATCTCTTGAGGCCCGGAGGGACCAGCCCTCCTTGTTTCTTTTTCACAAGATTCATTGTGGAGCAGTGTCTATTGAAAAAGACAAGTATATGAACCCTGCTCACAGTTTGAAAACTACCAGGTCATCACATAGTACTCAATATCGCAGACGCCAGACATACAGTGATGCCCTGAAGAATTCCTCCCCCCTCCCCGAACTATTCCACATTGGAATAGTCTGTCTCCTTCTGTGGTCAATATCCAGTCCACAGAGGATTTTATGGCACCCCTTATTTAAACAAAAATTCAACCAAAAGTTTGTGTTTTTTGTTGTTTTGTTGTGTGTTTTTTGTTGTTTTTTGTGTTTTTTCTTTTTTTAATTTTTATCAAAATTTCAAAATAAGCACTCCCTGGCGTAATGCTCAAGTTTGAGCGAAGCCAGTATTATAGAAAGAAAGACACACACAACGGGAGTAACGATAAACAAAAAAGTCAACAACAACAGAACCACCGCCTTAGAACGGATAGCAGCCTAAGCCACCGGGGGGGGGGGGGGCTTAAATGCATTTTACTGGTACCAATTCTTCTTCGCCCTATATTCTGCTGTTGTTGAAGTACAAGAAATGTTCAGCTCGCATGGAAGCCTTCTGACTAATGCAATGTATCATCATGTAGAAACACTCTAAGCCTAAATAATTCTGATCATGCAATGTGGTCGTCGCTAGGTATAGTCTGCCAAAATTGACCTTAGACTGATTAATTTTCGCCAAAATCTTCGTGATATTCGTGCATTTTCGTGGAGTACTCCGAACTTGGTCACGCTTTTACAGAGACTATGAAGATAATGTCAATTCGTAAATGCAAATGGTCCGATAGCTTAGTGGTTAGTTGACTTCTTACAAATCAAGCATACCTGGATCGAAACTTGGAAGGGACCTTTTTTTATAAAATTGTCAAATTGCTTTCTTTTTTAAGTTAATATTGTTCGTATAGTTTAAGTCATCTTGTGATGAGCTTTACTCAGCTTTACATCTTTCATTTGTATTTAGCCGCTTTTGTACTCATTATTCCCTAAGTTCCCCACTCTTTCCTTGTCAGCTGATAACATTTGCAAATAGTTTGGACCCAGTTCAGTACCTCTGATCTGGATACAGACCATTTGCCACTCTGATAGTGTTCCTGTAAAAAATTTTGAAAAAGTTAATTTTGATTAAAAGTCAGCAGATGATAACAAAAGTCTCAAAATATTCAGCGTGCAAAGAGTTAATCACATGTAGGCTTATTGAAATCATTCACGGTGCTGACGCATGCTAAATTCAACTAAATATATCCAGTTGTGCCCAAAATCAAGAATAAAGACAAAGCATCTAGCAAATCGAAAAAAAGAAAGAAAAAAAAGATACTAAAATGGTACTGGACTCGAACCCACATCTTTCGAGCGCTAAAACATTCGACTATCCACTGGGCTATCGGGGAATTGTGATAACTTTCATTTAGGTTAGTAATTGTACAACAATCTAAAGCACACTTTTTACGGAGATTTACGAAGACTGAGTAAAAGGTCATTGAATATTCAAATGTCTCGGGTCATTTTTGACAAACAATATTATCGCGTTAAGCTATCATATGCTTATTATGAATATTCGTCGTATTGACAGAAAAAAAACATGAATGTATGGCAAGCATTACAAAAATAAATGATGCGTTTTGCATTTCCGAGCTACAAATCATCGGTCCGAGCAATCTGACTAGGCCAGTTGCACTCTAACTAGTTTCGTATGTATTTGCGAATCCGTTATTTTACTATAAATTAATTCTTATCATAATATAATGGCATAAAATAACACTAAAATGACGCTACTTATTTTCTGGTGATTTCAATGATCACACCATGCGCTGCATTTGAAATTAAAAATTTCTACATTTTTAAATGAAAAAGAAATAAGCTTATTATCTATTATTATCATGTTTTGGCATTAAATTATATTACCTATAATTAAATTATATAAAATAATAAAACGGTGATTTCCTATTTTTATCTGGTGATGTCTCCTTGCGCTGAATTTGAAAGTAAAATTTAAAAAAAAAAAAAAAAAAAAAAAAAAAAAAAAAAAAAAAAACGTAGAAACAAGCTTATTAGACTTAATTCTTATCCTATTATGGCATCATGGTGCTTTCCTATTTTTTCCTGGTGATTTCGCTGATTTTAACCCTGGACCAAAGAAAAAAAATGCATCTGAAAATGTCGTCTGCTGAAGTCGTCTGTTGCAAATAATTGCCTAACGTTACTGACGAATTACGTATAGAAGCAAACCGCCTGGACCCAGAACAGACTGCTCCTGACTGCTCCTATATAGAAGCAGTCTGATCTGGGTCCACACTGTTTGCCATAGAGGCTTCTTAAACATTTCAGCAGACGAGAAAAGCAAACGACTTTTGTTGCGATTGGCCAGTGACCTATATTATATAGGTCACTGGATTGGCGCATTAAGGTTTAATGTTACAGTTACGGACGTAATGGAAACATGCAAGTTTTGACGATTGTAATCGGAAATGCCTCGGCCAATTCCGTGGTATCAGATTCTCGAATTGTGCCGGGTTTTCACGATTGCCGACTAATAACGAGTCCGATTAGTTGGAACAGCAATTTAACCAGAAGCATTTTTTCGGTTGTGGCTAAAAGCTGTAACCGAACCGAATTCGGCCAGACATACGGCAATAGCCGAATGGATACGGCCCGAATCTACGGAAAATGACGGTAGTGTACGGTTTTCCGATACTGGGATTTAGTACCGTAACCGGTGTGAGTAAAATAATATAATCATTTATTTAGATTAAACATATTTTATTGCATAAAACAGCAGAAGTTATAACAACATTATATCGTCCTCTCCCTACATAGTAAATGGTTAGCATATATAGATACAATGGTGTAAACATGCATATTTCATAACACATTTCAACTTCAAGTAGATCTACAATAGTTCTGGAGAAGAAGCCATATCTCGGGTATATGACATAGTACGGGTGTGCGTGCCGAATAGCCCATTTTCAGCGCTGCCAGGTATACGATAAGCCCCCCTTTTCTAAGAAAAAGTATATGACTGACCCAGTTTTTTCATCATTGTTATATGAATGATCCCATTTTCTGACATCCCTGTTTGAAAATACTCATATTTTGCAGCTCAGATATTCAGCTCAGAAACCAATATTGTAATATTTATTTGTAAGTTTTGTTTACAGACAGCAAAGAGGGTATATAAAATCAAAGAACAGCATATGAATATGCACAGGAGCTTGAAGTTCGGTCCTTATATCACCTATATTGCCTCAAAACCAAAAGCTCACGGTGTCATTACGTAATGACATTGTGAGCTTTTGGTTTTGAGGTTATAGGGTGATTTAAGGATCGAACTTCAAGCTCCTGTGGAATATGTAAACATTTTGTTAAATCAAGTATAGCAATAGGTCATTTTTTTCGAAGACGAGGAGACTGATTGGGACAGGTTTAAAAAAGCTGGCTCGCACTTCCGTACCAAAATAACCCTCAAGTTACCCCCCCCCCCCCCCCCCCCGAGAGCCATATGAGCATTGGGGTCGTCTTGGTGTAACCGGAGTCGTTTGAACTCGATATAAATTAACTTTTTGGGGGGACGGATTTACGCCCCAGTAAACAGTTATGGTCATGTCGGGACGGTCAATTCAATCACCTATGCCCACACTTTTTCCTGCGCCAGTTTGAACAAGTGGTAAACCAGTACTTCGTGCACATACTATCGCTTATAACTGACAACAGCCCTTCTTGAATGATCAGCAGAAGGTAGAAGAATGACCGTATAAATCTTTTCATGATCAAATGGCCACGCGACCCGAAGTTTGAGTTCAATTGGCTGTCTTGTTGCGGAGATCCTATAAAATGTTGACCGACGGACGACGGAGGCATCGGTTTACTATGGGCTCACCAGCTGAAAAAGTAGAGCGGAACATATCACTTTACTAAGTCACTTTTGTCAAATGTGAGCTCTATACGTATGGCCAATTTCGATATTTTGTGATAAAAAAATTCTTACGTGTGAAGATTTGATAAGTATTCGTCACATCTGTGAAGAGCCAGTGCGAGTTTGCTCACACGTGTGCATAATTGGTACCTCGCATATGTGAAGAAGTTGTTGGCATTTTCAAACATGTAAATAATTGACCATAATTGATAAGTATTTATTTTTTCAAAAATTAAATCCTATTTACGAGTGGTAGAAACCATTTGCAGAATTTATGCACATCCCCTTGGATTTAATAACGACTTCAATTAGGGGATAACTGTATTCAAAATTTTCATTTGGGAGGTATATCGTCGGATATACGGTCGGTGCTGCGTAGTGGTCACTATGGAGGTGGAAGTGACGTCATTGCAAGGTATGATGGGTATATTGCGCAACAGTTGCATCAGAAAAAAAGATGGCGGCGAAGTATCATATAGCGGTTGTGATGCTAAAAATAGAAATGATTCATACTAAATCAAGACGTCCGCCGATTGCACAACCATTGCGTGAGAATGAAATGACGCAGAACGATGATTCTATTGTGATATATTTTTGAAACAGAACCAATAAAAAACAAGTCTGTCATATTAATTTCGGTAGCACAACTGTGGACTCACTGTGTAACTGCGCTTGATATGATGCTTTGTTTCTTTGACGTAATAAAGAAAAGGACTTTGAGATCGACACTTATTGGATTGATGAGACATTTCCTATAAAAGTAAGTATCTGCTATATTAGTATACTTTTATCCTGTTTATGACTAGTGTAGATACCTCTGTTCCGACTTCGGTGCGTCTTCGGCGCGAAATAGCCCTTTTGGTGCTGATGTGCCGTAAAACCCATATTACCCACTCTATTCCAACGGCTATTATAATTGCATGGTTCTATTATCTAGTCTACTGATTCTCAAACATAACCTTTTTTTCTCCTGTTGAATGAAAAAATAAATGATAACCGTTTCAGTTCATTCTTCAATGTCTAGACGTCTGCTTTCTTTGTATGTACCCCACCTTGGCAAAAGCTGTCTGTGGATTTTAGGGCTAAGCATGTCGTTAGCAAGAATATCCATATACAAAGGCAGACTCAAACTTTCCGACTGGGTAATAACAGGTGTGATACTATCTATGCAGCAATCAATAGAGGAGCCGATTAAATTGTGTTATACACAGACTGATCTAGGTCGTCAATATCACCATTCAAATCTAGCGGTTTTCCTTGTGAAGAGGCTCCTATACTATATCTTAACCTGATCTATTTCACCCTATTCTTCTTTTATATTATTCATCATACCCAAAGATAGTTGTTTGTAACCTTTGTCAAGTGAAGTTATCGTATTACAATACAAACATGAATAATTTTTACGGTCTACAATGTCAATTGAGGCTCAAAAAACGTTTGTTGAGAGATAAAAGTAATGAAGAGCATCAAGAAAAAAGTTCATTTGGTTGACATAAAAGTCATTTATACTATGTCAGCTTAATACTTACTGCATCAATTTTGCCATTGTTCGTTCTGTTGTCTGCTGAGTTCTTTCAATTTAAGCCTTAGTTTTCTGTTTCTCTTCAGGCTAGATTTTAAAATCTACCAATTGTGTTGATATAGTCCGTGACTTTAAAGAAGTAGAGTATACCGATTTGTCTTGCTTCTTTCCTCAATGCTGTGATTTATTTTCACTTTCCTGTATGGCCGTCGTGTGTGTATGAACAAATTCAATAGGCAAAACGACACATGTAAATAACCTGAATCATTGTAACTGAGCAGACACTGGTGGAGTTTACTAGATTTGCTGTCTGCTGCATTTTTTTAAATTATTTATTAAATTTAAAGGCGAAAAAAAAAAGAAAAGTAAAAAAAAAACGATTTTATCCTTCAGGCTTATGATGCATTTTATGCCATAACTTAAGTGCTATTAGCCCACGCCCCTATGCAGAGAGAGAGCGAGCATCAGACTGAAGTAAATGATCTGAAGTTTCAACTACAAAAATTCCAAATTTACTGAATTTACTGTATAAAAAATCGTAATCTTGAACATTAAAAAACAACTTTAGATGACCAAAAAAACACTGTATTTTCTATATGGACCATCAAAAAATATTGAATTTTCTGTATTAAAAATAGAAAAAAAACTGTTTTCAGTTTTGAAATTTCAACTTCACGATTTGTAAATTATTAAGTTTAATCATTATTTTAGTATAAAATCTTTAGTTTATGTTTCCTGCATTTGGTATACAGATGAGAGAAAATATTTTTCTTTTATAATTCTAGATGCTGTATAAGTGCCAGTGGTGTGGGATGACCCACGATGACTACGATAGTTTTGCAGAACACATAGACTTACATGCTTCTATTGATATTTTGAATGGAGACTCTTTTCGCTGTCCACTCTGCAAAATTATTATTCTGACGACCTATGAATCGTGGAAATCACACGAACAAGCTCATAAACAAGCAGATGAACGTTTGAATGATTCCCGTCAACCATCCGCTACAAAAAGAGCAAAAATTGCGGATGATAGAACTGACACCTCTTCCTTAAATAACACAGATCAGTATCATCATGAACTTCCCTCTCCAGTACCAGGTCCAAGTCATTTATCACCCGAGCAAACAGGAAGTGGTACAGCTGAGACCAATCAGTCTCAACTCAGTTACAAGTTCGAAAAAATAGGAGAAAAGACATTTAAAAATGGCGTTATTGACAGACACTATCGTGTGAAATTTGACCCACATCAAAGTTTAGATGGCAAAAATCTATCATCAATGCATGAACAATTAGAAGACATGTTTGATGATGTAATCGACCAAGCAAGTGCTAATCTAAATGACAATGACTTAATGAGGTTAATTGTTCATCATCCGGACTTAACAAACAATATTCACATTCCTCTTAGAAAAGTGGAAAATCTTTCAGGCCATGACGTTTTAGAATATGTGGAAAACGTCATGAGTAGTCACCAAAATCTCGATATGAATGACAGTTTTAACGTAGATGTAGGTACGATGGAGTTACCTAAAGGTGGAACAAGACTGCCTATTACTTCTTTAGCAGGTGCGGATAACTCTATTGAAAGGAAACGTAGTGTTATAGAAGTTAAAAGTTCTGACAATAGCTGTTTACCATTAGCTGTAGGCATCGCTTTTGCAACAGCAAACAGAGTTACGACTCAAGAGTGGAAAGAATTAACCAAGAATGATCAAGGTCTATCTATTGACAAACTTGTCTTAAAATACCGAAAGTGTCCCGACTGGTACAGAAAAGATTTAATACGCAAGACTAACAAACAGAACCTGTTTATACGTTCACTATGTCATGAAGCTAATGTTGATTATTCACGACCCTTAACAATATGTGATATAAGTCAGTTTGAGGAACTATTGTCTGTCGACATTTTGGTAGTCAGTTCACGACTTGGAAATAAATTCATACGAGTGCCTACGGACGAAAATAGCAACAAGCAACGTCTTTATTTATATTTGGTAGAATACGAAAAAACATACCACTTTCATGTCATATCATCTATTAATGCTTTCTATTCCCGCTCAAAAAATGATTTTTGTCAAAAATGCCTGAAACCTTGCAATAGTAAACACCAGTGTGCAGCTAGCTGTTTTGTTTGCAAAAGGAAAGACTGTTTTGCTTCTGGTGTTGAAATGAGCTGCAGACATTGTCACTTTACTTGTAGAAGTAAGTCCTGCTTTGATCATCATAAGCTGGACAGTAATAAACAAAAGCAGTCACTATGCCACAGGTGGTGGAAGTGTACAAATTGCAAACAAATAGTTGATACAAATAAACTTAACGTCGAGGAACACGTTTGCGACACGTACTTTTGTAAATCGTGTGAGAAAATGGTAGATACTAATTCTCACAACTGTTATATTCGCTGTTGCAAATCACAGGAAAGCAAACCCCGTTACGTATATTACGATTTTGAATGCGAACAAGAAGGTAATGCAATTATTCAGTGCGAAGAGGGATATCTGCCCACCAATGTTAAAACGTGTACCTTATGTAAAACACTTAAAACCATGTGCACTAAATGTTCAGTCTGCAAAAACTGTCAACGAGCTGACTGTGGTAAGTATACTCATGTTCCAATCTTAGTCGTGGCCTCGACAGTCTGCGAAGTATGCATCAATGACTGCGACTTTTCGCCTGAGTCAAAATGCGACAATTGTGGAACACGTTGTAAAAAATGCAACCAGTTTGACAAAAAGGAAAATTGTTTCGAGAGAGCGCCTTGTCGTGACACATGCGGCTTTCGAGAAATCATTTTTAGAGGTCAAAATGTCAAACAAGACTTTGGAAAATGGCTTAAAAAACCAGCTCACAAGGGATTTTGTACAATAGGGCATAATGCGAAAGGTTATGACAATTATTTTTTACTGGAGTATCTCATCGATAATTCCATCAGGCCTGATATCATTTATAATGGCTCCAAAATAATGTACATGCACGTGAAAAGAGGTCTCGACATAAGATTTTTAGATTCTTTGAATTTCTTGCCGATGAAGCTAGCCAAGTTGCCAGAAGCATTTGGTTTTACACAGTTAAAGAAAGGATACTTTCCACATTTGATGACTAAAAAAGAATTTTTTTCATATAGTGGTGCGTATCCTGCAGCAGAGTTCTATTCCCCTGACTATATGAGTCCCGAAGAAAGGTCTGAATTCCTGAAATGGCACGAGGGGAAACTAGACAGTGGTGAGCAATTTGATTTTCAAACAGAGATCTTAGAGTACTGCAGAAGCGACGTAGATATATTGCGAAAAGCCTGTCTTAAGTTTCGAGAAATCATTCAAAGTGTGACTGGAAGAGAAGAAGTGTTTTATGATGAAAATGCTGGCGCACCAGACACACGGCTCAGTGGCGGTGTTGATCCGTTTCGTCAGGTAACGATTGCAAGCGTTTGCATGAAAATATTCAAAACTAAGTTTTTAACCGAAAATTGGCAAGTAAAGGTAACGAAAGATACAGATGTGTCTGACTGGTTGCCTGCCACTTACCAAGATGGCACACTGAGTGTGTTCATTGATGGAGTTTATATGAGTGGGGATCAGCTTCAGCAAAACGGCTGCACTATTGACGAGAAGAGATATGTCAGTAGCCCCATAGCACAAGTACCAGCTGACGGTTACAGTAGTCGCGATACTTACAGTAAGGCGTCGATCAGGTGGCTAGAATGGTACATGTACCAACAGAAACTGCAAGGAAATCAGTTACACATACGTCATGCGTTGAACGGCGGTGAAATAAAAATTCCCGGCACAAACTATTATGCCGATGGCTACGCCGAACAGCTGTGCGTGTCTAAAACGACAGGTAAAACCGAAAAAAAAGTTGTAATCTATAATTACAATGGCTGTTTTTATCATGGATGCAAGCTTTGCTTTCCGAACCAAAGACGCCAGATAAAACTGCCAAGAACAAATCAGTCATTAGAAGAACTCTTTGCTCTCACTCTGAAAAGAGAACAATGCATACGGTTTCTCGGATTCGAACAAGTTACCATTTGGGAGCACGAGTTTAATCAGCTCTTGCAAACTAATGAAACGGTTGCAAACTTTGTGAATTCGTTAGACATCCAAGACCGCTTGGAACCTAGACAAGCATTTTTTGGTGGTAGAGTTAATGCAACAAAACTGCATTACAAAGTCAGTGATGAGGAACAAATCCATTATTATGACGTAACATCATTATACCCCTTCGTCCAGAAGTACTCTATTTTTCCCGTGAAAGAGCCGCAGATTTTGACAAGTGATTTCACAGACATATCAAACTACTTTGGCATCGCAAAAATAAAAATTCTACCACCAAAAGGTTTGTATCACCCCGTCCTGCCGCTTAAAATAAACGGAAAGTTACTGTTTACATTGTGCAGAAAGTGCGCTGAACAACAAAATCAAGAAACGTGCACATGTAGCGACGAAAAAAGATGTCTGATTGGCACTTGGTGTACACCTGAAATTAAAAAGGCCATAGAAAAGGGATATGAGGTGCTAAAAATATACGAAGTATACCACTGGGACGAATCATCTCAGTTCAATAAAGAAACTGGCGAGACTGGTCTTTTTGCCCAATACGTCAATGTGTTTCTAAAAATCAAACAAGAAGCCAGCGGCTGGCCTGAATGGGTCAAAACGGATGAAGATAGATCGAAATATATCGCCGAATATGCCAAAAATGAAGGAATCAATTTAGACAGTGGCAAAATTTCGAAAAATCCCGCTCTGCGCTCGATTGCTAAACTGATACTTAATTCATTCTGGGGTAAATTTGGCCAAAACATGAGAAAACCAAAAACTTCCTTTTTTCACGAATCCGAAGCCGACAAGTTTTTTCAATGTATTAGTGACCCCTCAAAGACCATGAAAGATTTTCATATTATATCGCATGACATGCTGCAGTTGACATGGGAAGAGAGTGAAAATATACTCAAAGAAGATTATCAGACAAATGTTTTTATAGCAGCATTTACGACATGTTGGGCGAGGTTAAGATTGTACTCTCTTTTAGAGATGTTAGGCAGAAGAGTATTATATTTTGATACTGATTCTGTCATATTTGTGAGTCGCCCAGCAGACATCAACCCTAAGACTGGGCCTTTCTTGGGCGAACTCACAAATGAGCTGAAAAGGGCCGGCGATTATATCACAGAATTTGTCTCTGGGGGTCCAAAAAATTACGCTTACAAAACGTTCCTCGGTGAACAAGTGTGCAAAGTCAAAGGGTTTTCATTGAATTATGTTAATAGTCAACTGATCAATTTTTCGTCAATGCTGCAGCTTGTTTCTACACCAAAACGTGACAATTTGAATTCCACCCGAAGCGTCAAATTGGGAAAGAGAAAAGCAGAAAAGAAAAAAGAGGACAAAATTATACTAACTAATCCGAGGAAAATTACAAGGCAGAAACTGAAGCGTAAAATTTATAATCGAGAGGAACGAAAAGAGTATAAGGTCGTTTACGATAAAAGAGTTCTTCAAAAAGGCTCCTTTGATACTCGACCATATGGTTTTTAAGTTCTGTATTTGTAGTGCAGTAAAACAAGTCTGCACCAATCAGTTAGACACTCGTATGAATTGCTTTCTTCTGTGCTACACCAAGGTTATTACAACAAAGCAACAAACTATTTTTTTTGTTATATTTTTTAATATTCATATATTGTGAATGCCATATTACAAATGTTTTTGACAAATGAATGATTACACTGAAAAAATATATTGTATTCATCAAGAACTCTATACATGTCGATTGCTGAAAATGACCTTTTAGTTGACAGACAGTACAAGTTTTTGATGAGATGCCGCATTTGTTGCAGCATCTCATCAGTGTATGCACTGACTGTAAGTGTTCTTTTTACGGGACGCTGGGCAAAAGTGGGTTAAAATGCAAACCGTATGATGTCTAGAGTTCTATCCATTTCATGTTGTTGTATAATGCTATGAACAAATGTGTTTTTATGATAATATGCTGGATGAACAGTAAAATTAGAATTTTAACCATTTAATTTCAGTCTTGCTTGTTTTCTGTGGTGGAGAATAGCCGGGTGGCGACCCTTTTGTCTTTTTCTTTACGATAAATCCATCACCTTTTTGAGGCAAAGCCTTGATGCTGGGCTGTATGTCCGTATAATACACATTAGAAATAAATGATCTTGGCGTATCTATAGCTGTCAGAGCCTGGTAAAACCGTTCATATCCTATAGGTCTCTTAGCAGTTTTAGGACACACTGCATCACGCAAAAGATCAACTATATGTGAGCCTTGTATGACTTCTCCGTTCGCAATTATTTGCCCTCTTTGGTTCCATTTGATGATATTGCCACCGTGTTGCTGTAGATACTGTAATAAGCCATTAGCTTTTCTTTGCATCTTCACCGGTATCGTGTATTAAATGATGTCGCCAAAAGCAGGCATATTTAGCTGGCCATATACTTCATTTTCAGCAGAGTCTCTATCGGTATTTACAGACGGTATATCATCACTATCCGTCTGTACACTATTCTGGTTCTTGGCATTGTGAGAAGACTTTGTCAGAGTGTCATATTTCTCTTTTGCCATCAGTACCAGTTCCTGTGCCATTGTTGATCAAAGATAACACTGGTTTAAGTATAATTTGCAAAACTGAACGTAATTTGATAAGAGCGACCTTCTTTAAAGAAAGACTGGTTTGCCTGTTTATCAATGTAAGAATTTCTCTCTTAAATGGTACAAGTTTCTTCACAAAATAACGACTGATTTTTACTGTTCTTTTATAAATGTTGAAAACAATCTCACAAAGCACCTGTAACTGTTTAACAGTTATTGATTTTATCAGGGCTATCCTTTGTGTATCGTTAGTAGTATACAGTAAATGTAAGAAAGAATATTGCGACTGAACACGTCGACTCATTTTTTCAAAATGAAGTCAGTGGAAGAGGGCTCTCTTATTTTATTGAGGCACAAAAACATGAGTATCTTCATTTGGAAATATTTTGGTTCGCAGGCGATATTCATTGGGGCAAGTCACAGTCATATCACTGACAAGATAACCATAGGGTTGACTGGTCGCTTTCTCGTAGGCATCTTTGAAATATTTGGTTTTCCCAGGATACGCTTGTGCTCCAAATCCAGAAACCACGGATCTATTGTCTCTGAAATTCCGAAACATGATGACGTAGTGACAATTAAGCGAAATGCTTCTGGCATATTTCCCTGGCATAAACAGATTTTGAGTCAGAAATATGACTGAACAACACCTATGATGAGCAGTTACTGTGAATAAGAACAGCACATCTTCGCTTCTTGTCACCTGTGTCATCAAGTCGTCCAAGACAATAATTGTGTGTTGTTCTGGATTAGTCCATTCCGTGATTTGTTCTTTAGTGGGTAAACCATGATGGAGAATGAGTCCCGGTATGCGAGACTCCATTTGCTCAAACAACTGTTGGTATTCGCCGTATGCATAGATGATTGTTTTCGGTCGTTTCTCAAACATTCCATGTGCATTTTCTAAAAGTCTGTATGTAAACCTTGTTTTCCCCGCCTGGGTCGCCCCCGACAAAAGGATGGAGCAAGGTGATTGGAATGGTAGAAGAGCCCGTCTCTCCCACCATTTTACGTCAGTACAACTATCAGGACTCATAACTGTTCTCGTCAGTGGTACTGGCTTAAATGACCACCAACGCATATTACATATGGATTTTAAAGAAAGGAACGAGCCACAAAAGTAAAATGTGTAATATTTTTTTTTATTTTTACACAAAGCAATCATAGTTCGAATGACACAATGACAATGTTTACACCCATTTTTAAATGAAGAAAAGAAAATACCGATTGAATAAAAAATTCGCGCACACACACACACACACGCACACACACACACACACACACACATTTACTGATCACTTTAATCGAACCTGAGCTATAGCGGATTCTATAATAGATACATGAACAATAGGGTTCAAATACAATCAAAAACATGTGAAGCATACTCCACCACATGATGGTCAGGAAGAGAATACGATTTTAATCCGTCTACGATATCATACAGATTCATGTAATTGCATTTCATTAGCAAATAAAATAGAACATAATATCCACAAATATCAGTGTTCTTGCTCTGAAAAGGAACATTGTTATACAGGCATCGGGTTGTATTTCGTCTCAAAAAATCCTCAAAGTTGTCACTGTAAGACTGCGGTAGATTTCCTAAGCTGTCAAAACATTCAGAATTAAAAGGATCTTTGAACCAAAACACTATCCAATGCTTTCCAGGTAAGCTTGATGGATCGGTGTTGCATATAAATGCTGAAGGAAAAAAATGAACTTTTTCAGTAAAGTATCAGCCGAATAAAAGTCGTCAGTGACAAACGAAAGACACATATTTTCACATATTTTCTCTAATGACACATAGGAGCTCTTCTGTATTCATACTCGCGTGTATTTCACTTCTCTGGAGTGGTCCACCTCAATTAAAGCAGGAAACTCCGCATAAGCTAGACAGTTTAGTGTTTCTGTTGTGTTTGCGGCAAACTTAACTTCTAATCTGACGCTTCCTTGTCTCACCAAGTTAATATATTGCTCGCCGAGATCATTAGGGTCAATGCTAAAGGCATATACGGCAAAGCCTTGATCAAACATGGTTCTGTTTATCTGAAGACCTGCATCTTTATTCCATTTTTCAGCCACCTCAAACAAATTGACAAATGGCGTGACAATGTTTCTGTTCTTTCCTACATCCATTTTCATTGGTCGTGTAGGGACACTTTCACCATTCACGTAAAGTGCCATCTCCTCTGCGATGTTGAGAAACGTGAATGGATTAGTTGTATAATCGCCATTTACCGCAGTTTGCTTTACGAAAGCGAAAAAGGCCTTGGTTGGCAAATTATTTGACCAAATGTTCTGCCAAATGAAAGTGCCTGAGCCGCTCGGAATAGTGTTCATCTTTAGCTCTGTCCTAGACAGTGGGTATTTAGCAGTGACATCCTTCAGTATTTCGCCATGATTAATAAGCACACCGCTGTCGACTTTGATTTTGCAAGCTTTAAACACAACGTCTAAAAGCTCCAGTTTGTAGCTCGGAGATGCTTCTTTGCTTACTAGAACGAACGAAGCGCGATTTCTGAACAGTTTCAAGTGTACGTCGACGCCATTGACTAGGTATTTATCCAGTCTGAATATGTCTTCGTAAAGAGGGCCTTCCATGTCAAATATGTTGCTCTCTTTCGTGAACTGGTACCGTTGAGCTAATCCCCCATTGGAGCCAGCCTCGGGATCTACGTCTTCGGTATCGTCGTCATCCAGATAGAAGAGTTGAGACTGTAACTGTGACTTTGCTATGTCACTTCCATTTGATAATAGCAATTTCAGATAGGCCTTCCAAGGGTAGTAGCTTGTGTTTAAGCTGATCAATTTTCCGTTCATGTACGTGTCTATCTGTGACCACATACTTTGAAGCGGAATATTGACAATGCCCGTCTTTTCTTTAGCTGCCAGGGCAGATCCATCCGCCTTAACAATTTTGCATTTGACATACAGACGGCTTCTTCGTAAATCCATGTATTCATTTCCTTGACCTGGGATAGTGATCTCAATTGGCGTAT
This sequence comes from Loripinus fragilis, assembly GCA_964019695.1. Taxonomy (NCBI): domain Eukaryota; kingdom Metazoa; phylum Mollusca; class Bivalvia; order Lucinida; family Lucinidae; genus Loripinus; species Loripinus fragilis. The sequence goes on from OZ026517.1 coordinate 110,525,423, forward strand.
CTTCAGTATTGTAAGTTGACACGGGTCTACACTCTGAAAAGTAGATTTTTTCAATAGCCACCTGATTGGGAGGCACAGAAAATATAGATAATTCGGAAGGTTGTCCAATGTCGGTTACTTTATCCGTTAGATACGCCATCTTTTACCAAATATGTTCTCTTCGTCTTCTGTTTCTATAAATTCCGAATATTTGCGTTTCTGTGTTTTCTGTCTGTTGCCCGGATTTCCCCTTTTCCTTTTCTCGTCGCTCGGTTTTCCTCTCTTTGAAATCTCACTTTGTACAATGTTAGCTGTTTTCGGTGCATTAAGAGATGACCTCTTCTTGCTTGCTGGTTGATAAATGACGGTTTCATTTGGTGTTGGCCGTTTTATACCAATTGGAACATGGGGTGAGCCATCTTGAATAGCTTCATTGAACTCTGACCTCGCCCTGTCTTCCACGGCAGCTGTCGGAGTTACTTCTTTTCCGACAACAAGTTTCTGCTCCGGTTCTTTGGTTACATGTGGATTGACAGGTATCATATATGGTTTCTTTGAGTACATGTTAGCTATTCCGCCGCCACTTTGGCGTCCTCTGTAGTAGCTTGGATTAAATTTTCCGTCAATCATATTTTTATAAAATGATTTCCACACCCTTGGGTCAGAAACGTACGTTGTTCCCACCATTTTGTTAGTACACTTGTTGGGTAAATGGCAGTTTTTTAAGATGAAGCGTCACTGACACTTTATCCTGAATGAATGAGGCCTGATTGCCTTGCGAATCGTCTATATAGATGTGTACGTCTTGAAACTGACCAATTCGTAGAGGTACATAGTAAGGCACCTGATATATGATATTTTGTTTGTCGTCTTTCAACCAAACACGGCGAAGCAGCGGAATGTCGTGTCCACCAAGAACTGTATTATCACACAGATTTGAAAAAACAAACAATTCGGAGGTTGGATACTTGAACGCTTGCACACGATCAATGCAAATTTCAAGAAGCGAAACAGTCCAGTAACCAGTAAGTGATATCGGTGTAGACAGATGCACGCGAAAGTCATATGGTTTGTTATTTGGATAGATCAATTTACTATCCTCAGACGCTAGTACCATTCGCAAGCTCATCTTGGTAGAAAATGAACAGGTATAGTTTCAATGCCTTAAATTTATAGCTGTTAGATATGATGAGGAGGCTACTGCGACACTTCCTGAAGATCAGATTCTTTAATCCACGAATCAAATTTAGATGGCCACTGATGCCAGGAAACTAATAGTTCCGTTTCACCGCTAGAGGTTTTCCTCTTCTTCAGTATTTTACTGACTTTCCAAATGTCCTGTGTACCAACTTTTTGTAATTCTTGCGAATAGTATGACACCGTTAAAGCCACATTGGCAAAATCTTTAAGCTTATAAACTGGTACCCCGTGTCGCATAAATCGACGAGCTACGATAAATACTTCACCTGTCCATTTTTGACTGTATTCCCTCATAAATTTTGTTTTCTCTTGCGTTATGCGCACCTTATCATTCACCTTAAATTGGTAAGGGCTTCGTTTGGTTTTCTTGACTTTCTTTTTTCCTTCCTTTTTAGTAGGTTCAGAACTTTTATTTATTTTTGTTTTGGTTCGCACCAGATACTCATTGAGTCTCACTTCATCTTCATTTGATTTGTTAACTGCTGAAGGCGCCATATTCCCCAGGGGACGTGAGGGTGTATTGTTGATAGCCTTCGTAATATCAGGTAATTGTTTAAGATACTGGTATGACTGATTGTACATAAACATGCGAGAAAGTCTGTTTTGCAGGTTCTGGATTGATCGTTCCGTGAAGCTGCTTTTAGTTTCGTTTTCAGTAAAAATTTGATGGATGCGTCTTTCCTTTAAAAATGCTGCTAAGAAGCGGTTTTTGAATTCACTCCCTTTGTCTGTTCTAAGTAATTCAGGTTGTCTCCCTTGCTTTAAAACAGATTTTAAACCGCTGATTACTTCTGAGGCGGTTTTATTCTTAAGTGGAGCCGTGAAAATAAAACGAGAGAATACGTCTTGTAAAACTAAAATGTATTGATAATTTTGGTTATATTTCGAGATGTTCCGAACGTCCATGAGGTCTCCATCCCACTGAGCATCGATTCCTTCTACGAGAACAGGACTTCGCTAAAATTTTCTTTGCACACGCTTTTGAAGTGAATAGGCCTCCAGGTTGGACAGAAACCTATTGATAGCAGAGAGCCCTATCTTAAATTGTCCATCTTTTTTTACAAACTTGTACAGTTTTTCAGGCCCACTAAAGGCAGCCGCATGTTTAGGATCAGACCAGATGTTCTCTAAATACTATTTTTCTTCTGAAGATAACATTGTGACTAAAATGAATGTGACAAGACACCCGTTTATATACGTGACTACGGTCATGTTCTCGAGAAAGAATCAAACTGCGGTTGGCTGTAGTTGTTTTGGGGCGCCATTTATGGCTTAACATTGCAAGGGCCATGTGGAGCATTTCTCAACGAGAAATTGATATGTCGAAAAGGAATAATCAAAACATTATCGGCAGACAAAAAGGCGCATTGTTATATTTTCCTGAGCTACCCCAAAGGAATAATCAAAACATTATTGGCAGACAAAAGGCGCATTGTTATATTTTCCTGAGCTACCCCCTACCTGTCCACTTGTATTTTTTCGACATTTCATTTTCTCGTTCTCCACTAACAAATTAAGTCAACAACCATGTGCTAGAATAAGATATGTATTCATTCATTCATACAAATATATACAAATATACACAGTACATGCAACTTTATTAAACATAAATTAGACAAAATACATTCATACAATTTGTTTGTAATCAAGTCCTTTCGTGATCATCATCTATAAAATCCACATAAGTTTTCAAGAAATTGCATGATTTACATTTGCAGTTTGTCTTTTTAATTTCACTTATTCTTATGTACAGAGAATCTTCTTTTTTCGCTCCCGAGAACCCTGGGAACATAGTCCATCCAGTTACATGTAACTGGTCGTTCCGTACACACATCTCCCTCTTCAATGATTTCGTATCCCAATATCAACTCATCGTCGTAATAAATTCTGATCGAAACGAACTCATCAGTAGGAGTTTTTGGTTTTATTTTTTTACAGATAAAACATGCTTGAACACAAACAGAAGTTGTCTCTATAACAAATGTGTTAGTGCTGTCATATTTCCTTTCTTTTACTCGAAATTCTGGTTGATATTTACAAAAATGATCCATTTTAAATCTTTGTCACTTTAAATAATAACAATAGTCATATGACACAACCAAACATGAAAAAAGAATACATATAACAGTCAGCAAAACATTAAACTTTAAAACAAATGTATATAAAATCAGTTACCAATTTGAAAGCACTGTCATATGGTCAGTCTTTTTTCAATAGTTCATGAAGTCATTTGGATTACAGTTAGAACATGTCAGAGCCCCTTCTTGGTTCTGGTGAGTTTCCTCGCAGAAACAGACTTTGTCAAGCTCACCGTCGAGAAGTTCTTCAACAAGGAGCATAGCAGATTTAAGTTTGTCCCACTGAAGAAAAGTGAGTGCTATGCCAGTTTTCGTCTGGGTTAATTCCTTTCGGTCCTCTGGTGTAAACCAGCGTCGGATGTTCACCAGGGGGTACCCACTTTTTACAGACACGTGATAGTTTCCACCCAAGTGTACCATAAAGTCCACAGTTTTAGAATCGCGGTATTGATCCAATGCACTGTCAATATTTTCTAAGTAACAGTACTGAAGTTTCTTCCACTTTTCAAGATTTAAAGCTATTCCCTTTTTAGTAGGAAATAATGTCCCGTCGTCTCTTCTGTCATAATGTCTTACATGTATGAGCATTTGTCCCTTGAACATATTTCCGACAACATAACAGTTGTTTCCTATGTCTATTTGACACAATTGCTGTTGGTCTCCGCCTTGGTCAAATCCAGTTTTCATCCAGTGTTCAGTTCTGTCACTAGCAGGTAAGCTCACTGAAGAGTTCTTAGTGTTTATCAGTAGACGGCCAGGCCAGTCGTATCCGTCACTGGCACTCTCATCAACATCTGTAATTCCTTTCTTATTATTCTGCGCGAGCGGCAGTCTCAGAAGTGCGCCACGACTACCTTTTCTATCCATAATGAAGCAGATAATATTTTGCAGTCTTCACAGTTGTGCTACCGAAATTAATATGACAGACTTGTTTTTTATTGGTTCTGTTTCAAAAATATATCACAATAGAATCATCGTTCTGCGTCATTTCATTCTCACGCAATGGTTGTGCAATCGGCGGACGTCTTGATTTAGTATGAATCATTTCTATTTTTAGCATCACAACCGCTATATGATACTTCGCCGCCATCTTTTTTTCTGATGCAACTGTTGCGCAATATACCCATCATACCTTGCAATGACGTCACTTCCACCTCCATAGTGACCACTACGCAGCAGGTCGGAAATTTAGTTTTACGGCGACGCGCAAGCGGAGCCGTAAAACGTGATTTCCGAACGTATATCCGACGATATACCTCCCCAATTGAAAATTTTGAATATGGTTATCCCAATTCTAATGGACTATTAATATTTTCCCTTCAAGAAGACAATGAAAATGTACTTTGTTGCGCCTATACGTCCAGCGATGCCAGCTGCATAAAACCGCTTGCCAGCTGCATATATTCACTTGTCAACCAATGAAAAGCGACGTTACGTAATGACGTTGGGTTTCCGACAGTATATCGCAGGATATACTGTCGCAAATTTATGACGCTATCCAATCAGACGTCACGTTGCATTTGCAAGTGCATTAGAATTACCTTTAATGTTGCAAAATTTGTTCTCTATTCCGTTTATTGTTCCCATTAAATAAAACGCACCATGGGATCATTGTCTTTAAAAGATTGGTCAGTGTCTCCACATGCAAACTAACGAAGCATTGGCGTCGATCCAAAGAGAATATTTCATTTAAGAAATTTCATCATACGCGTTTATTGAACGCTAGGTAGCCCCTTTCTTGTGACTACCCTTTGGATAACGATTCCATACTGGAGACAATGTTGTTCTGGTTGCCCAACAGCATATTTCTAAAGGAAAAAGCTGAACATAACTGAAATTAAGAAATAGGTTAACAAATATAGTCAATTTCTCCAATTTATGACCAAAAATATTACGTGTGAAAATCCCCCAATTTATGCCAATTTCTTGACTCTTTGACCTTGACATTTAAAATGATAATTTAGGCATATTGTCATTTTATTTTAAAAATGTTATACCGTGCAACATATTTCTAAAGCAAGAAGTTCAACATACCCGAAATAAAGAAATCGGTTTACAAATAGTGTCAATATTTCCAATTTACAACCAAAAATATAAGAGTTTCAGTGACCTTGACCTTGAAGTAATTAGGAGGATAAAATTATTTCAGTTTAAAAAGCATTGTAGTTGCTGATGTAAAGATTAAATATGCAAACCAAACCACATCAAATAATGTAGAAATATACTTAAATATGTGCAAAAATCGCTCATTTTATGGCAATTTCTGGCTTCTGTGACCTTGACCTTCAAATTGATAATTAAGGCATATTGTAACGTTATTTTAACAATGTTATACTACTGTGCAGCATATTTATAAAGGAAGAAGCTAAATATATCTGAATTAAAGAAATTGGTTAACGAATATCGTCAATATTTCCAATTTAAAACCAAAAATATTGAAATTGCATTGACCTTGACCTTATAGTAATATGGAGGATAAAATTATTTGATTTTATAAGGCAGTGTAGCTGCGTATAACAAGATTAAATATACAAACCAAGTTACATCAAATAATGAAGAAAAGACACAAATATGTGCCAAAATTGCTCATTTTAAGTCAATTCCTTGCTTCTGTGACATTGACCTTTAGCAGGTCACTTACAACATAATATGTTATTTTCGGTACATTATCTTAATAAGGAACATATTGCGTCATTTAAAAATCAAATATGTCCCTTCAGCAGATTTTTACGAGATCAGAAATACAGTCACAGATAAATTTGCTTTTTGTGACGGTACACTGATTGTTGCTATGGTAACGCTTCAGGATCAATGCTTTCCCAAACACGTCTTTTCATGTATCAATTAAGGAAACCTTGTTCTATTACTGGAATATGCCAGCATATGTGTAAATGACCGCACTCAATATGAAAATGTCATTTGAAAATGCTCAAAGATCACCTTTGTCAAATTTCTGAAACCCCACCCACTTTGCAGAGCATGGATAAAAACCGAGGTTTTCCAAATGTAAATTTGCTTGTTTATTTCTAACCAGTATGTTTTATATATTCATACATATGGATCATTTGTGGCATTTGGTTTACGTTAAAGTAATGATTTCATTTAGAAATCCATCAATTTTAAGTGTTTTGTGTCACGTTTTTAACCAAAATGTTCATACGCTGTTTCCATGGCAACGGGCATGCATATGGATGAAAGGAGTATTGATTGCTTGGTTTTGGGTCACCATGACCAAGATTGGAGAGTTTCGGCAAAATCTGTGACTATGCGTGCCATGACCCTATGTAAAAATTTAAGTGGTTACAGAGAATTGCTCTTGATTTGTAACAATTCTGTTTCTTCAACAGCTAAGGTGATTAAAGCCTGTGTATTGCTTTTAAAACCAATAAAGCCCATGTTGATGTCCGCGCAAAGAAAGCTGGGGTATTTATGAATAATGTTACTGTATATACACTGACTAATCAGACTCTGATTTCCATTTTGATTGAACCTTTGTTTGGCATCTTGATTGCACAAAGTAAGAAAGCTCAGGGATCAAAAATAGTGAGTATGATCAGGAAATACCACAATCACAAACCGCAGACAACCCCGTGACACCGCGAGGAAGAGCCGCTTAACCATCACGAGACACCAGGAAGACAAATTAAGCAAAGCAACCAGCTCTCTCTTCCCCATCAAGATGATTGCAATACTAGAATGGACATAAAGTAACGTACAACAAAACATAGAACAATCACAGACTCCCACAATGGGAGTAACAATAAACAAAAAGTCAACAACAACAGAACAACCGCCTTAGAACGGACAGCAGCCTAAGCCATTGGGGAGGGGGGCTTAAATGCAGTTTACTGGTACCAAATCTTCGCCCTAGATTCTGCTGTTGTTGAAGTACAAGAAATGTGCAGCTCGCATGGAGGCTATCTAACTAATGCTATGTATCATCATGGAAAAACATCTAATCAAATTAACACACCATGATGAAACAAAGAAAAGGGCCCATGACTCACATGTAGTCAGAGCTAAAAAAAAACTCAAGTTGAGCCACGGTGGGTCCAGCTACAGATAAGCATTAGGCACCAACCCACCGATTAAAGCTTTACAACAGAGCCGTTATAGAGTCTGAGGCCTGAACCACCGTCGTGCAATTAAAGAGGAAAACATGCCTATAAACCGTGATTGGGTTTAAAACTAGGCATGCAGACTGTCGCATGATATCCAAGTTATATCCAACCCTTATATAACGTTTTACTATCTTTTTGAATTGATCACTAAAATTAGGGTTTCCAACAATTCGTTTGAATTTATAAACTAAATCACCATAAAAAGGTTCTGGTATACCTTGTTGCAGAAGAGTTTTTAACCCAATGTTGTATTTAACAATTAACTCTGAGTGTCTGTGGTAGAATTTAGAAAATGCTTTTCGAATTTTATTATATCTATGACCTTGTTTAATAACTTAGCAGTTAAAAATAAGTTTCTGTTGTTGAAGTCATCAACATTAGAACACACTCTAGCAAAACGAATAAGCTGAGAAATATATACACCATAGGAAGGAGAGCGAGGAACATCTCCAGCAAGAAAGGGGAAATTTACTATTTCAAAATTAAAATCATCCCGTTTATCATAAATTTTAGAAGAAACTATGCCATTTGTTATTGACAAAGTACAAGTCCAAAACGGAGCTTCATTATCAGAAGAATTCGCCTTATTTAACTGAAGTTCACTGGGATATATCTGACCTACCATTTGTTCAATACAGTCAAGCACCACACCTGACTCAGGACATCACATGGGAAAGTGACAAAAACACAATAAAACATCACATACGTCAAGAGAGCCAAGAAGTCAGCGCTCTCCCAGCTGGTGGCCACAAGACTGCAATGAACAGACAAGAAAACACGATATACATAAATAACAAAATGACCCACAAAAGAAACACCGCCTTGGAACGGTCAGTAAAAATACTTTTACTGGAGGGCTTAAAATATTTAGTTGTTTCTGGTGAGTCTTTACCTGCTTGTGTCGTCTGCTTAAAACCTTTGCAAATAATCCGATCCAGATCAAGCCTACATTTTGTCGGGCTTGATCCAGACATATTATTGGGCCTGATCTTGATCCAAACTGTTCGAGCCTCTGGTGATATCTGCACTGTTCCGATGATAATAAGACGTATTGCATTTCTATTTTCTAATTAGTGTCGTTTACTTAAGAAACTCGCTTCGTTCAGTTTTTTTTCAGCAAGACATGAGGGGCCATGCAGAAGGACTATGAGGCGAACATAGCTTGATTTGATAAATTGTGTCAAAGAAGCTCGAATAATTTGTAGTCTAATGATTCATACTAGGACGAAACCATATTTGACTCATCCATAGACTAGCACGACAGGTCGAAATACAATACTCTTTAAAAAACCTATGATAAGCTTCTATTCAACGTCTGTTAAAGACAATTATTAGTTGTTTTATTACGTATATGTTTGTGCTCAGAACACGGATTGTAGGAACACTTATAAATTCGAATTAGATGACGAAGATTGTATCATGTAGTAAACAAGCAATATAGTACAGTCCTGATCCGTAGCTTGACATGCTAGAAAAAGCTAGGGATCTGGTGAGGCTAGGGTCTGGTAGCAATCTCTTGCCTTAGAGACTAGGGGTTCGGTAGCGTACCTCTAGCCACTTCTTTTAAAATGGCAACATGGTGGCGGACCCAGAGGAGTTCAGGGGGTTCACTCGAAACCCCCTCCCCATCCCCCATTTTTAAATATCCTGTGAAAATGAAATGATTGGGTCTCAGTGAAACCAAATGATTTCATTTTCATTGTCTCAGTGTATTTTCATGTCTGAGTGAGACCAAATTATTTCAGTATCATGGGATATATAAGAAAAATGAGAAGAAAATTCAGCAAAGCAAAGCTCACACCTTTATACATATGAACCCCCTTTCCAGAAATCCTGGATCCGCCACTGCAACATTATTTTACCTTTGGTGTAGTCGCACAGTATCTTATCAAAATTAGATATGTTAATGTGTGCAAAAAAAAAAACTGCACGATTGATTCATTCCATGATAATCACAGCTATTGGTACAGGGAGTAGTACTCGGCTTGCAGCTAAATGTACAGTTGGCAATATGATGGGTCCAAAACAAAGTATTATACATTTTGATTGATTGAAAGCAAAACTAGCAAATGTCAAAATACGATATTCGGCCTCAGTTTGAATGTCAAAACAGGATTTTGAATGTCAAAATGCGATATTCGGGCCTCAGTTCGAATGTCAAAATAGGATTTTGAATGTCAAAATGCGATATTCGGCCCGATTTCGAATGTCAAAATAGGATTTTGAATGTCAAAATGCGATATTCGGCCCCAGTTCGAATGTCAAAATAGGATTTTGAATGTCAAAAAAGGCCGGTGATGATGATGTTAGGCCCCAGTTCGAATGTCAAAATAGCCGGATTTTGAATGTCAAAATACCGTTTTCGGCCCGATTTCGAATGTCAAAATAGGATTTTAAATGTCAAAATGCCACAGGGCCGTAACCTCTCATGGCATGAAAGGCATTGCGGCCTTTCTGTATGCTAGCTCGCGTGCGTTTAACAGATTTTAAATTTACGATAAGTTGTTGTTGATTCTTTGCGCAATTGCTCATTACAAATGCAGAAAGGATAAGCCGCTTTAGTTCGCTGAAAACATGAGAACGCACGATATTTCTGCATGTATCATACATAAGCGTATACGATGTCGAACATTTTCTGCAAGTTTAAGGCGGGTGATGTGGCTTTTCTTCATACGTAGGCGTGTACCCGGCATCTACTGGTTACCCCAAAAAATATCTCGACTATCAGGCATACCCCCAAAAATATTTCTTGAAATTAGATTTCATGCGCAGACTCGCCAGAGCCTTTGCTGCTGGCATAATCGAATAAAATCGCTTACACTTGGGGCTCATGCACAGACAGCAGACAAACTGATTTCTCAGATAAGATTTAATGTGCCATCGGAAATCAAATTTTGTTATCTGAATGCGGAATGAAAGGTCTTAATTGCGGGCATAAATGCAGCCTGAAACCGTGGTTAACGTCTACACACATTAGACAATGAGCACAGTGCCTGTGAAACGAAGATCTAGGTGAATACATTTGTGAAACTTTATTTCATAAACGATTGCATTGAATTCGTTAAATATCATTATCCAATCTTTGTGATTGAGACACCTTTCAAATTAACTTAATATTTAAATAGTTTCATCACTGACACATTTGATTTATAGTCGGTTACTGTACTAAATCCCGGTATCGGAAAACCGTACGTTTCCGTACTTTCCCGTAGATTCGGCCCGCGCCCATTCGGCTATTGCCGTAGGTTTGGCCGAATTCGGTTCGGTTACAGCTTTTAGCCACAACCCATTTTTTCTTATTAACCAATCAAAATACTCCAAAGCATTCTATGCTCTGTTTTGATCATGTGACTTTAATGAACGTCACCAAAATGGCTGAACATCCAGCAAAATCTGACATCCAAGCTGTTTTCAAGAGATTGCGGTCAATTCCAACAAATAAGGTGCGCCTTTTGTATTGGGCTTGAAAGTAAAACTTTGGCGAGGTTAAAAACATTTCAAAACACAAACCCCGCTCACAATTAAAATGCTAATTAACACAAAACATATGCTGAAAGAAAGTTTTGTTGACTGGCATGTGTGACATGGAGGATTTGATGTCAGAAATACCTAAGAATGTTGACAGCCTATCTGTTGTGTTTAACCCAGGCAGAGCTGGAAAAATCCACTCGTCCGCTCGCCTTGGCGAGTGCCTCATGCTGCAGGACGAGTAGAAATTTTGACTGATTCCAATGTAAATTATTGAATTTACCAATACATATGGCGATGTAGGACGAGTAAAAATTTTAAGAAGTTGGATGGTGGCCGCTTTAATGGGTACTGGTCAACTCGTACCTAAGTCAACTCGTACCTTAGTCAACTCGTACCCATTTTGGTCAACTCCTACCTAAGTCAACTCGTACCTTAGTTTATTTATAAAAATTTTAAGAAGTTGGATGGTGGCCGCTTTAATGGGTACTGGTCAACTCGTACCTAAGTCAACTCGTACCTTAGTCAACTCGTACCCATTTTGGTCAACTCCTACCTAAGTCAACTCGTACCTTAGTTTATTTATAATTGTATATGGGATAGTTTTAAGCAGTTGTCTAAGTATGTTCAAGCCGTTACCAGACTGTGGCCATCCAACTTTTTATAGGGAGTGCATTGAGGCACTGAACGACTGTCTGCTTGAGCAAACTGTGACCTCACGAACTCGGGGCAGGGATTTTTTTTGGTGTCCTCAGGGGCCGAAATTCGGCCCCTTTCCCAATGGGATTTAGGTGACTTTTTTCCCAATTCGAAAAAAAAATTCCCAATCTCAAAAAAAATTTTTTTTTTTTTTTTTTTAATTTTCACACACACACACACACACAAGCTACATTATGATAATCTACTAGAATTGTATCCTATTTTCCTTCAATTTAATGGCAATAGTATGTGTAATAGCTAATTTGTTTTTAAACTGACCGAAAAATGCTGTTCTTGTTTGTTTAGAAAATTTCCCAATTTAGTGGTTTACCGCGCTAATTTTCCCAATCTGAAAGGCCCTAGGGCCCCTTCCCAAAATTGCAAAAAAAATCCCTGCGGGGTCAAAACATTCTGGACTTATTTTTCACAACAAACCCTACCCTCGTGGAAAATGTATCAATCATCCCTGGTCTCTCTGACCATGATATTGTATTAGCTAAGGTCAATGCAAAGCCTGAAATATCAAAACAGGTCCCTCACACTATTTTATTATATAAGAAGGTCGACTGGGTCCAGCTGAAACAGTCCATGAGGGATCTCCACTCTGAACTCACACAGTCTGACCTTGCCACCACCAGTGTACAAAGTATGTGGGATAGGTTTGCTAGCAAACTTGAGCAAGGTATAGACAAATTCATCCCAACTAGGCAATCAGGCACTCGGGATGGATTCCCCTGGATAAATCAAGAAATCCGCCGCCTAATGAGAAAACGCGACAAACTCTATAAACGCTGGTCTAGGTCCGGCAGACCTTATGACCAAAGTAAATTCCTCGATTATAAGCATTTTGTCAGGCGGGTTTCAGAAAAAGCTTATGAAAAATACCTAGGGGACATCTTAGGCATAAACAACGAAATTCCTGACCAAGATGTAGGGGAACCCCCTAAGGTCAAAACCAAAAAGCTTTACTCCCTGCTCAAGCACTCCAAATAGGACTCAAATGGCATTGTTCCCTTAAAGAAGGATGGTCAAACTCTTTTAACGGAAGTAGGAAAAGCAAATGCCTTAAATGACCAGTTTCAGTCAGTGTTTAGCCCCAAAACCCCCATAAGTTTAAAGTCCCTTGCCCAGAAGTCATTGCAAGATTTGCATGACTCTGGTGCCAACCTACCATTCCAGCCCAGCCCCCATCCAAAAATGCCTGACATAAGCATAGCTGCTGAAGGCATCGACAAGCTGCTTAAAGGCTTGAGCCCACACAAGGCTGCAGGACCTGATAAATTCAAACCCATTGTCCTTCAAACATTACATAAGGAATTAGCACCCATCCTGCAGCTTATTTTCCAGAGATCAATAGATACTGGAAAAATACCAGACATTTGGAAAGAAGCAAATGTCTCCCCAATTTACAAGAAAGGCGAAAAATCTGACCCATCCAACTACAGGCCAATCTCACTGACTTGTGTCCTGTGCAAAATTCTGGAGCATATTGTTGCTTCTAGCCTGGTTAAACACTTCACTGAACTGGACATATTTTACGAAATGCAGCATGGCTTCCGAGAAAAGAGATCCTGTGAGACGCAACTTATAATGTTAATCGATGAACTAGCCAAAAATATGCAGATGGGCAAACAGACTGATCTTATTCTTTTGGACTTTAGTAAAGCTTTTGATAAAGTTGCCCATGAAAAACTCCTTCTAAAACTTCACCATTATGGCACCAGAGGAGACACTCTTAAATGGATTAAGGACCGGTTTAAGCCCTCCAGTAAAATATTTTACTGACCGTTCCAAGGCTGGGAGCGCAGTGGCTCAGTGGTAGAGTGCTTGACTCGAGACCGAAGGGCCGCGGGTTCGAGCCTCACCGGCGTCACTGCGTTGTGGTCCTTGAGCAAGACACATTTATCCTAGCTTAGTACTGGTTCAACCCAGGAAGACCGTCCCGCATAACTGAAAGATTGTTGAGTGGACGTAAAGAATTAAATCAAACAAAACAAAACAAAAACCGTTCCAAGGCGGTACTTCTTTTGTGGATCTTTTATGTTTTTGTTCTGTCTTGTGTTTGCTATGTTTTGTGCGCGTCTGTTTATATGTGCTTCGTGGTCACCTGCTGGGAAAGGGCTGACCGCTTGGCTCTCGTTTGTGGTGTCTTCTGTGAGTTTGTCACTTTCCCATTGGTATCCTGGGTCAGGTGTGGTACTTGATTGTATCGATTCCTGATCTTTGCAACCTTACTTCTTGGATAATCGAAAACAGGCCGTGGTAATTAATGGAATAAACTCAGAAAAAATCCCAGTCTCCTCTGGCGTCCCACAGGGCTCTGTTCTCGGTCCAATCCTCTTCCTTGCATACATAAATGACCTGCCTGAGCAGGTCAAATCCAGAGTCAGACTTTTCGCAAACGACACTGCCTTATACCTCGCAATTAGCTCAACCACAGAAAGCGAGGTCCTACAAACAGACCTAGCAAGTCTCGAACAATGGGAAAAGATGTGGGATATGCAATTCAACCCCTCTAAATGTCAGGCAAGGTTGGGCGGAAAATTCCACCCCCGGTATTTACCAGTGGAATTTACCGGTATTTTCCGGCATGGCAAATAAGGCTCAAGTGGCAATTACTGGCAAATAATGGCAAATATAACTTTTTTACCGCCATATACTGGCAAATATGATTTTAATCTGTAAAATGCAGCAGATGACTTAATAGTATAATTTAACTAAATGAGTGAAAATGTAAATATTGAATATGAGGCTACAGTATCAGCATAAAACCTTTGAATACATTTAAACATGTTAAAATAGCCAAAAATGAATCTTAGACTAAAATTTTGAAATAATTTTTAACAGTAAATAGTATCTTTAGCCCTTATCATGCTGAATATTTTATGTACTATACAGTAACACTTCTCCCAAATTTTATCCTGTTCAGCTTAAATCTGTATTTTCAATTAGTGTGGAAACAGTGTTGATCCTGATAAGGTGGCCTCTGAAAGAAACCAGCTGATCAGGATCTAGTGTTTTCAAAAATGGAACCAACAGGACAAGGGTTAATTCTGGGTGAAGCAGGACAAGGGTAAATTCTAATTTGACCTTTAAATGGGGAGAAAATATACCTGTGTGTCTGGCAATTTTTTGACACCTGTGCCTGTCAGAAACTGTTAAAACAACACATCTCCAAGACAGCCAGGGGCAATGATGAACAATATGTTGTCATGATTTACTTCCAATTAAAGCTGCATAGTCTGTAACTTTTGATCTTTTAATTTTAGAACTAATGTTTCTATTTTTCAAGAACACAGTAAAATAACTAAAATTCAGGTAAACATTTTACCAATTTCGTAAATCTTAACAAATTATCAGTATCAAAACAACAGAATTTATGTTAAAATTAACTGTCTATAATTATTGGAGGGACGCAAATAATTACCAGCAAGAGAAAAACATACCTGTTTTATAAGATGCTTCACTTTTCCGTGCAGTTTTCAGCTATAGTGAATAGATTTATTGTGAAAACATAACTTAATTCTACTTTTACAAATGATTTAAAAAGAAAATAAAAATTTTCGAAAAATATCAAAAGTTACAGACTATGCAGCTTTAAAGTCCAGGTGACCACAAACAGGGGTGTCTTTAATTGAGTTATAGTACAGTTAAGGCGCCCAACTTTAATACTTCATATTTTAACTTAAGACAATTAAAGTCCAGGTGACCACAAACAGGACTCTCTTTGATTGTTATAGTACAGATAAGAGTCACTCACCTAACCATATCTGTAACTATGCACAGGCCAACTAATGAGTATTTTGGCAGGTATGAAATAGTTTTTTTTCTTCTTCTGAAATTCACTTTTTAAATTGAAATGTTTAAAGAATGAGACTTATACCTTTAAGGCTTTAACTAAGATCATTTAGCTGATGGCCTGATAAACTAGTAGAAAAGAAATATTAAGACAAATAACCTCTATTATTGAAATTACCAATCTAAATGTGGAAGGTTGTAAATCATATTTGCCAGTATTTTCCATTATTTGCCATTATTTCCCGGCATTTCTCGGTAAATGCCACTGGCATGGCAAATATGCTTATTTGCCGGCATTTTGCCAACCTTGATGTCAGGTCCTTCAAATCACAAAAAAGGCAAAACCCCTCAACACCAAGTACATTCTACATAATGTAGAGCTGGAAAGTGTCCCAGCAGCAAAGTACTTAGGGGTCACCATTGCGGACGACCTCTCATGGTCCAAACATATTGACATCACCACAAAAAAGGCAAACCAAACTCTTGGTTTCCTTAAAAGAAATATCCGGGTCCATAATAAGGACCTTAAATCAGTAGCAAACAAAACTCTTGTAAGGCCTCAGTTGGAGTATGCTTCAACAGTATGGTATCCCCACACCACAACAGATATGAATAAAGTGGAGGCAGTCCAAAGAAGGGCTGCAAGGTGGGCTACAAGAGATTATAGATACACCTCTAGTGTCACTGCTATGTTGAAGGACCTAAACTGGCACCCCTTAGACCAACGTCGCATTGATAGCCGACTCATGATGATGTATAAGGTCACATATGACCTTGTAGCTATCCCTGCATCAGACTACCTTGTTCGAAACACCAGAACATCACGACACATACATCCTTTAGCATACAGACAGATCCAGACTCTCAAAGACTACTACAGGTTCACATTTTTCCCTAGAACAATTATCCACTGGAACGCCCTCCCTGCCAACATACCGACCCTTCCCACCCTGGCACAGTTTAGCCGTGCTGTCTGCCAGGTAATTCATGTGTCCCCCTGAATACCAGCTTCTGTTTTATCTTTTACCTATACTAACACTCCTTCTCGCACTGTACAAACTCATCTCACCACCTTTTCTATCACTTTATTTCAACTAACCCCCTCAGCACTTGGTATTCCGGAATACCCGTCTGACGTCCCCCTCGGGGGTTAAGACGTATCGGAAGATAGATAGATAGATCATGGCAAAAGCAAAATGATAAGCTTTGTTACTGCTGAGGCGAATTCTGCACTTAAATAACCATAATTACAAATGGGTAATTACAGTAAACTGCCCAGGTAATGCTCACTCTTACAAATTACAGTAGATGGAGAAATATCCAGGCTCTACATTGTGTACGAGAAATAAAAAGAATAAGTGTAACTTAACACCCATTTGGTGGCAGCCCGACTACCACTAGTCTTAATGTATTAAACCTATGAGCTGTATTGTAATAAAAGGGATAAAGGTTGGCCTCTGGTACCGTAACGTTGTCTTAGTATCAAAGTGTACCTAAATGAACATCCAAAATGGGTGGAAACTACGTAGGCACCAAATTTGGTGTTAACTTACAGGAATAGCATATTGCAAACTTATCATCGCAAATAGCACTGGTCCCATCGAAAAAAATATAATCAAGTGTGGTTAGGTTCTGTTGCATGCAAGCAATAAAGGTACAGACTCGATGGCATAGACCGATCTGAGCATCCAAGCAGTCTGATCAGCGCATTTGTTATTCACTCTCTAAAATCTATAATAGCTAAATTTTCTATGCGCAGAATTCAAATTGAAATATAGTCTTTGTAACTGAACATGCTGGATTTGTCCTTATAGTGTAGTTAACCCCTGAAAATATGTTTTCTCGTCACACGGGTTTGTGTACATAAAGCCGCTTTGTAGCCATGTGCTGGTGACTGGTAGGGTTTGAAAAACAGTATTTAATTGTTACCTAATTAATGATGAATATGTGATTGGATTAAGTTGCAATAAGAAATTAACATTGTCCGACTGTGTAAAATTTGGATAATAATAATAAGTACAATCTTATTAAAGAAAATTCGGTAATTGCAATGTAATAAACTTCAGGTTTATAATTGATTAAAACATTTTAAAACAGTGCTACATGTAGCTCACATCAGAGGGTTTGGTTCTTTAGTTTAGAAAGTCCAGGCGAGTCTCACATCATGCAGTCTCATCTGAGTCTTCGCTACTTGCTACTTAAATGACTCAAAATAAGTATTTGCATTTTGTTTTCTCGTCTGCTAACTTATTTTGAAAGGAGAGGTTCAAAATACCTTCCAATATTTTAGTGCTACATGTACTTAAAACATACTGCGCGCTATCATAGTAGACCTATGTCTGAAATTTAAAGCTTTGTGTATTCAAACAGCGCAGACCCTGCGGTGCCGTCTTTATACATAAAGGTCCAGGATATTGGAATAGGCAAATCTGAAACTCCCTGATCTTAGCCTCATAGTTTTTTTTGTTTTTTTTTAATATTTGAATAGGCTAGTTGGAATCTCGCTTTATCGCAGATAGCAAAACTGTGTTGATTTGGTCGTTTAAGCAGACTATTCCAAACACCTTCCCATAGGGAAAAGGTAAGGGAATTTGCCACAGCTAGTCTGAACCTCGTCCGATCGCAAATACCAAATTGTAATGATGGTGTATGATTGAACAAGCTCCCAGAAGGCCGCCCCATAGGTATAAGAGTTGAGGTCTTTGAACAGGCTGGCACGAACCTAACCTCAGTGCAGATAGTAAATTGTGAAGTTTTAGTGTTTGAAAAGGCTTGTTAGGACCCCCCCCACCCCACTCCCCCCGTCTATCGTGCTCTACCCTACCGCGTTTATGACTCGGGTACGAGTTGACTTGGGGTAGGTACCAGTTGACCAAAGGTCAGGTACGAGTTGACCAAAAATGGGTACGAGTTGACTTAGGTACGAGTTGACTTAGGTACCGCCACATCTGTGTGGTACTGATGGTACCCAGCATGAGCGCAACTACCTAGTCGCCCTTGCTCCAATGCCTGGGTCACCCATCCAGCTACTAACCGAGCTCTGCGTTGCTTAACTTCGCAACTTTGGCATGACACACTATGCGTCGCTGTAAAAGCTACATGTAGCTCATAGCCTCATACAGCTAGGCTGTATGTGTGTCTTTTATACAGCTGTGGTACCCATTACCACTACACCTAGTTGAAAAGATAATTCCACATCTGAATACTAGAGACGCTTCTTTAAACACTACGTCACGAATCAATATCATTTTCGGAAATCACGTATCTACCTCTGGTTGGCAGAAAAAAGTTGTTTACCTCAGATTACCTGTATTGGTAACAGAAAGTGTCTTACTGCATATGTTTTATAGCGAAATAAAGCAACTTTATTTCATAAAAAGTTCATTTAAAGAACTTGGTCCCATAGTTTAATCATTGGCCTATCAAATGATGTGTATTACCGTCATAGCTGAGTGTTCTATTAAGCCTGCAGTTCACAAATTAAAACCACGAAAACCACAACAATTTAGGCTAGCAGACTGGACTAAATTCAAATTTTCAACAATCGTTTCTTTCTGGTCACAAAGGCAAAACTATTGATGAAATTTGAACTTTGGACAAGCTTCTCATCAGCACTTGCAACTTCTCTGAACATAGCATCCCTAGCAGGCTTATCAAGAGTAAACCTTCCTTGCCATGGGTAACACTAACAAGGCAGATTAAGAGGCTTATTATGAAATGTGACCACCTGTACCAGCAAATAAGGTCTAAATTTGTTGAACTTAGGAAAAAGATTAAGGCATCACATATGACCTACCTAGAAGGTCTATTAGGGCTTGAGTAAGGTTCCACCTGTGATAGTAAAACAATATTTGCTTTTCTGAAGAACTCGAAGCAGGACCAGGTTGGCAGCCCCCCAACTCAAACACAATGACAAACTGATTACCCAACAGAAAGTTAATCTGCTTAACTCCCAATTCCAATCTGTTTTTACTACAAAAGGACCCCTGTCACTATCCAGACTGTGCACTATGAATCTGCAAGACATGACGAAAGACTCCAAGACACTGCCCCTGCTGTGACCCAAAACCCCAACCCTGATTCCTATCATGGAGAAATTTGGGATCTCAACTGCTGGGATCCTAAAGCTTCTCAAAAACCTTAAACCAGGCAAAGCAGCTGGCCCTGACAGACTCAAGCTACTCCTCCTCTGGGAACTTAGAATAGAGAGGAAATTCAGGTCAATTTTGACCGCTCATTATAAATAGGCAAGCTCCCAGCAGATTTCCCAGCTTGCCCCTGATAAAGGGAAGACAATATGTAAAAACATGAATTCTTGTCAAATCTGACACTGATAGTTGGAATGTTTTTAAATCTGATTCAGCTGAGTCTTAATACTGTTAATATATGGTAAATAATTAGAGGAATATAGATTTTGAGGGTCTCTGACCTCAATAATGAGTAAAGCCAATGCTTGGCAATTGTGTTGCAATGAGTTTAATTTCCCACTGAATCCTGGGCCCCTTACTTTTGGGCTTGGTCCCCAATCATGCTATTTTAGGGGCCCAGCTTGCTTCTGGAGAAAAAAGTTTAGTCTGTATTATATCTAGGGCTGACTATCGCTACCAATTTTGACTATCACGATAGTATCACTATCATGGAAACCACTATCACGATACTATCACTATCATGGCATACTATCATGATACTATCACGATACTATCAGGTTTTCTCAACAATGATTCTTAAACATGGCTAAGAGTCGAAAGAATGAGTTATGAAAAAAGCAGCTGGTAGTAGTTGTCTAAATAATGTGTTTGATATAATCTATCTGAATGTTGTATGTTTGTTGGGTATTAAAATGGCTATACATTTTGATTATGATTAATTTTAAACCATACTATAATGCACAGTACACCTATCAATATCTTCGTCCAAAGGGGGCATGACAGGACTACCTGGGAATTAGAACAATTTTGGAAATTGTCTAATTCCCTTATGACTGTGAAGGGGTTAAAATTGTTGACTAATACATTATTATAATACTTGGTGTGGCAGTGATCAACAGTCAAAATTCCTAGTATTGGGCACCCATGTAGGAAAACATAGCTGTCTAAAACCTGCCATGATATTCCTCTGTTGCAATAAATTTCTTAGATAGAAAACAGTCTATATTTGTTGGAGCCAGTTATAAAAAAAACTAAACAAAAAATAAAATAAAAAAACATTGATATTAATCTTAATCCTGAATCTGTTAATAATAGTGCAATTATATGCTTTAACTACTTTATGCCTGCCCACTTTATCAAGGTTTTCCATTCAATTTATACATGTATTCAGTTTTCTCACTTTTGAGCATGTTTTTTTTACAGTCAACTCCTTGATGTATTCAGCTGAATATGTCCCAAGGAAACCACTATACCAGCTGCTAACAGAGAATTTGTTTTTATCTTCATGTAGAAGGTGTTTGAACCTGCAATGACCATGATACAGCCAAAGTGATTACAAGACAGCTGCTTAAGTTTGACCACATGTCTTCACTATGTCTGAATATGAATCAACTGAAATACCATTACAAGGGTTATGTTATCTGCCTGGCTATCTAAACGATCAAAACTATCGATAGTTGGTTGCACTATCGGCGATAGTTATCGAGGGTTGAAAACACTATCACGTTAGCACTATCAGAGCAGTGACTATCACGATGCATCAAACTATCGATGTATCGTTACACCCCTATTTCTATCCCTGCATATTTTATCATGTAGCACATATCATGATTCATATCATATTGTATTTGGATACTGTATCATTGCAGTTCTAATTAGAGAGTCATTCAGAACTTATTTTCTATTTTCATGTAGCAATGTTTTGACTGCGGCAGCAGTAATCCTACCTGGGCTAGTATTACCTATGGCGTGTTCCTGTGTATAGATTGTTCAGCTGTCCACAGATCTTTAGGTGTACATGTGACATTCATACGTTCAACACAGCTTGATACAAACTGGTCATGGCTACAATTGAGGGCAATGCAAGTTGGAGGCAACGCAAATGCAGTAAGTATGGAAAAGAATTTGAGCCGCGGCATAAGATTTCCAACAATTTGACATTTTGACAAGTGTAGACTTGGAAGAGCCTCTGCAGCCTCCTGTTAAGCTTAGAAACTCCAAATGGTGTTCAGTAGCTTAACAATCATAGAATACTCAAGCGACTAGCTAAGGCTCTGATCAGACTGCGCGTATGCGCAGGCTGATCTGAGGCTTTGCTGGTCGCACATACCACATTGTTGGAAATCTCATGCACTAGCTCATTTATGTTGTTAAAACAATTGAAACAAGATTTTGAGTTCATTAAAATAATTTCCCATTATAAAAAGATCGGCTATAACATTAATGTATTGCAACAGACTGCATGCTTGGTAGTCAACCCAATCACAGTTGGCAACTTTGCTTTCCTCTTTAATTGCACGCCGGTGGGTCGGACTTCAGACTCTATGATGGTTCCGACTTAAAGACTTATCTATTGATGAGATGGTAGGGGCCTGATGCTTTGGCTGTTTGTCGGGCCCACCGGGGCTTACCTGTTGGATTTCTTTTGCTCCGGTATTCAGTTTAATTTACTGTTGAGTCCTTATCCTTGCTTTATCTCCTTGTTATATCTTGATTTATATGTTTTAGGAGATGATGCATTGATAAGTTAGGGGTCTTTCATGCAAACCAAATATCTATGTGTCTTGATCCACATCTGAATTAAGGGTGAGGTTGGCGCCGTTAAACCGGTTTAAGCCCTCCAGTAAAATATTTTACTGACCGTTCCAAGGCGGTACTTCTTTTGTGGATCTTTTATGTTTTTGTTCTGTCTTGTGTTTGCTATGTTTTGTGCGCGTCTATTTATATGTGCTTTGTGGTCACCTGCTGGGAAAGGGCTGACCTCTTGGCTCTCGTTTGTGGTGTCTTCTGTGAGTTTGTCACTTTCTCATTGGTATCCTGGGTCAGGTGTGGTACTTGATTGTATCGATTCCTGATCTTTGCAACCTTACTTACTTTGAACGCTGCATGCTAGGGTAAATTTTTTTGTTTTTGTTGCCATCTGCTGACCTTTTTCAAGATTAACTTTTTACAAAAATATTTTCAGGAGTTAAAACGGTTTGGATCCAGATCAGGCCCAACAAAATGTAAAACGGTTTGGATCCAGATCAGGCCCGACAAAATGTTGGTCCTGATCTGGATCCAAACTGTTTGAACTTGACCAACATTTTGTAAGACCTGATCTGGGTCCAAACTGTTTGCAAAAGTTATCAGCAGATGACAAAAGTCGTCACGAGCAAGGAAGGAGTTAAATACATGTATTGAATGATAACAGAATTGGACAAAATCTAGTATTGAATGGCAAAGCCAACATGCTACATGGAAAGTTGATTCCGTTCATTATCAGGCCTCCAGATAAAAGTGCATGATTACAGATTAATTTTGTTATTTCTCAACCAAAACATATGTTGTTGGTACTCAAAAGAAACATCTCAATGAGACACCTAAAATCATATGTTCAAAAATAATGGATAACAAAAAAAAATTAACACATACATTTCGCTTATCTCGACCAATGTTTATCTTAATTTTAAAATTGAATAAATGAGCTGCAATCTTAGAAGACCTGCCTTTCATTTAGGACTTTATATGAAAAAAAATCAATTGCAAAATATCAATATTTAAGAAATTTGACATGTTCATTTATTGCCTTAAAACCTATTCCGGTGGATAATAGAATAAAACTGGCAATTATTTCTGATTAATCTTCTTCGTTATCATGCCATATGTTTCCATGGCAACAACTTTACCTTAGAATTTAGTAGGGTCAGTTGTTTTAGATCACAAACAAACTTTAGGCAAAATGAATCTGTGTCATTTTTCTGCTAATTCCATTGGGCAAATGCTAAAGATAATGAAAAAGTATGTTAGCAAGAAATAAAATGTTTTCCATGCACCCGACAAACCTGCAAATCAGGAAATTAACTTTGACGTCATTAGTAACGTCACTATGTTTCTGACGTTGCGTGTTAACATTTAGACAGTGTATAGTTTCAAAAGACCACATTTCCATGAATAATGGAGATAACATCATAAAATATGCAAGGTATTGGCCCGGTAACTTCAGGCTGTCTCCTATAGTTCTAAATATATTTTTCTATTTTTAGATAGGGTTTTTCCGCCAGCATGGTTGTACAACCAAAGATGCCCAACAGAAATATCACAGCCGAGCTGCTACACTGTACAAGGACAAGTTACATGCCCTGGCCACACATGCCTTGAGATTACACGGTACAAAGGTAACATTTCTTCTTACATATGAAGTTGTATCTGGTGATGGGTTGGAGGGAGGGGGGGGGAGTGTGGTTCACAGCCGAGCTGCCACACTGTATAAGGACAAGTTACATGCCCTGGCCACACATGCCTTGAAATTACATGGTACAAAGGTAACATTTCTTCTAACATTTGAGCCGCAACATGTGATTTCCAACAATGTGGCATTTTGACATGTGTAGACTCAGATGAGCCTGCGCAGCCTCTTTTTAAGCTTAGGAATTCCAAAAGATGTTCGGTCAGTAGCTTAACTGTCATAGAAGATTCAAGCGACTAGAAATGGGTCTGATCAGACTGCACGTATGCGCAGGCTATACAGGCAGGCTGGTGTGAGCCTTTGCTGGTGGCACATACCACATTGTTGGAAATCTCATGTCGCTACTCATTTGAAGATGTTTGTGGTTGTGTGAGGGAGTGGATGCTCTTCTAAAACATGGGAGTGGAACAACCCCACAATCATGTTAGTCAACATATATGCTCTTTTTTTCTTCCAAATTAATCTGGATATTGATATATAGAGTCAGATAGCTATGTTACCTAGCGGAGCGTAGTGGCTCAGTTATTTGAGTGTAACTGTTAGACTAGGGATTGAAGGGTTGCTAGTTCGAGTCTCACTGCTTTTAATAGGAGTTATTCCAATAAGTGATATACTTGCATGGCGGATAAGAATAGTTGAGATTTCGGCTTGGTTTAGAAATTTTGATCTTACCCATGCTGTCAGGTTCTGGCTGTTCATCAGTTTTATTGGAACTCACTATTATAGTCATCAACTGGTGTCAATGTCAATGATGTCATTATGTAATATTGCATCTCAGCATATTCAGGAACTTCTGGAGGCTTATTTTAAACTAATAGCTCAATGGTGAGCAAGAAAAATAATTCATTGTTAGGGCAATGTTGGCGGAGCTGTATTGTTTTCGGCTTGTCCGTCTGTCTGTGGTCGCTCTAACTTAATCATTTTTAATTGGATTTCTTTCAAATTTCATATATGGGTGGCTTTCATCAAACTCTCGCTCAAGTTTGAATACGGGTTTTGTTTGACGACGGATAACCAAGATGGCCGACAAAATGGCAGTCGCCTATCAGTATCCGCTGTCGTTGTTACTCTAACTTAGTCATTTTTAATCGGAGTTCTTCCAAATTTCATACATGGATGGCTTCCATTTTGTCCGATTTGAACAATAATTAAGTTTTTCACTAAAGCAGATATCCCCTTTTCACTGCAGGGCATTATGCCGGGCCCTTTGTTGGAGTTCCACTGTTTTAGTTTGTGTGAGGATGGGATAGAAAAATCTGTCAGTCTGGATCACCATTTGTCATTACAAGGCTTGCCCAAGTTATGACAAACGGGGATTCAAAGCGATGGATTTTTCTATACCACCCTCACACTCATGATAGATTCTTAGAATACAACACCAGTTTGAAGTACAGTGTTGGTCATCTGTTATATAGGTACATCTAGAAGACTCAAGACACAAGGTCAGAACTTCTCTTGTCACACCTCTATTTTATCGAACAACAAGTTTAACAAATTCAATATTCATTAATATAGGAGCATGAATGTTGGATTCTACATGTATTTATCATATGATGCTAAAATTATTTTGAAATTGTGCTTTAGCATAAAAACATTAAGATTTTGTGATTATGTACGCAACATTGTTAGGATCGTCATTACAATAATCAGATAAGAGTGTGTATTTTAGAAAGCTATTTTCTGTATTTCTCATCCAAAACATATGTAATGGGTACTCAAAAGAACCGTCTCAATGAGACGGTTCTTTTGAGCACCCAAAACACATGTTTAAATTGATGGGTAAGAAAATAATCACAATTTTGTGCTCATAAAATTTCCTTATCTGGATCTATAAATAATTTTACAAAAGTTTTTTAAAATTTTAAAACATGGTGTTATATCACTCCCAGATGTGAAATCATGTGATAAAAAGGAATTGATGTGCAGTATGAGATTTCTCTATAATTAGAGGTGTGACTGGGTTCAAAGTTGGGTTATATTCTGTTTTAATCTCTTTGCTTGTTTTTGCTGAAGATTTTTACCATGATTTTAAGACATTGGTGTTGCAGGTACTTTTAAATGTCGGCTGAAAGATCTTGTCATTTGAAGAAAACGCTGTACTATAAAAAATGGACAGACTTTTTATCATTAAAATTATTTTTATGATCAACAATGCTTTTTGTATTTTAACCTTGTCATGCTGAATATTTTTAAGTAACCCTCCTCCCAATTTTGTTCCTGTTTACCTGCAGCATTCCATTGTAACATGTATTTATAATCAGTTAAGTCAGCTGATCTGGATCTACACAGTTTTCTAAAGAGGATATATTTGGGTTCAGCAGAATTAGGGTGAACATAATATTTTGTACATGAGATTTTGGTACTTAATACATATCCAAGCAACGAAGGCTTAGCTTTAAACGACTACATGTATACCAGGAATCAGGCCATTACAGTTAAACCTGTCTTAAGCGGCCACTCAAAAAGAAGACAAAAATAGGTTTTCAAGACCAATTATCGCTTAATGCAGGTCAAAAGTATTGCAGAATGCTCCCCTTTAACATTCTACAATACTTTCAACATTCATTAAGCTACCATTTGTTTTTTTCTATTTTTGTGTGGCTGCTTAAGACAGGTTTTACTGTAATTAAGAATTAAGTGGTTTTGAGCTGTGAGATACACAGCACAGCTTTTCAGAATAACACACAATTTATTGCCAATACATATCACTTCCATGTCATATATGGGCCTCAATGCTAGAAAACTGGGGGTTTGACAACAAAGTCCGTGCAGTCTGTCTGATCAACTCCTTTGCTATTCGCTTATTGGAAAGTATCATATCTTAACTTGCTACGAGCGGAATATAAATTTTCCAGCTAGTCTCTGTAGCTGTGAAAACTGGTTTGAATATCACTTTTTTGGAAATCCTGAAGACAGGTTTTCTCATGTCGTGGCCCATATATACCAACAAATTAGCTCTGAATATACTGGTTTTGAAAAGCTGATGATGATGAGGCAAAAAAGTATGTGTGTAAACGTCCCTATTTTTTTGCTGTTGCCTCTTCAGTTTTATTTGAATTATTATTGAAGATTCCCTTTTCTGCCATACTGTTTACCTTTCATTCCCATATAAAAACTTTTTATAAAATGAAACCATTTTCGGACCTACCTACCCAAGTTCTGTATTTCATTCTTCAATGCAATAGTAAACTAAATGGTCTGCATTAAAGTTTCATAGGTGAAAGTTTTCAGGATTATTCCTGAATTCAGAATTCCGAGGCTGACTTTCCATAGGAAAGTCTCAAAATGCTGAATTAAGGAGATTATAATAGCTTCTTTGATTTGTTTTTCAGATTATCTGAACTCAATTAATCATTTTAACTTTTGTAGCCATCCTGCAAGTTTTAAAATTTGAGTTTCAAAAGTTAAGGATTTTGGAAATTTTGAACTTTCACCCATAGAGTTTAAGGACCCATCAATTAACTTTAACTCATCATCATCACAGCGGATTGTCCTTACATGTTTAGGGAGTGATATATTTATTGGGAAAATCTGTTTTATTGCTTTTCTAACTTATATAAATGAACAATTTCATGTGAAAAGAGTACTTATGTCACGGCTGAAGCTTGGGTGAGACTAGATCTGCACAAGTTCAATGATTCTAGAGCATTTGCCCTTCACACGGGCAATGCAGTTGACACTCGTTATTAACCCTTTTGCTGCCAGTCACCACTTTTGTCATCTTGTTGCTTATCTTCTTAAGTAGCCTATGCATGGTGAGCATCAAATTCATTAAAAAAAACATGATTTGTCCCTAATTATAAATATTATATTCACATGTTCAAATGTATTTCTGTGTCTGATCATAGAACACAGTGTAGACCATGATGAGAAACTACAGAATGCAGAATTTTATCTGGGCCAAGTACTCAGGTTTACATTAAAGAGCTCATTATTTTAAAGTTTGAACACAAAATGTGACAGCCAGGCCGCGTAGTGCAGTAGGTAACATGTCTGGCTACAGATGTGTGTCTGACTGCAGATCCAAGGGTTGGGAGTTCGACTTTCGTGGAGATTGACCATGAAATAATTTCTACAGTCATTCTCCTCCCTTCCGCTGATTCATTCAAGAAGGGTTGTTGTCAGTTTCAAGCGAAAGTATGTCGTTAACTTGTTAACTGCTTATTCAAGCCTGCCCAGGAAAAAGTGTGGTTAGGTGAACTGACCGTCCCGCCATCACCATAGCTGTTTACTTAGGAAGTAAAGCAAGAAAACAAACAAATAAAATGTGACAGAAAGGGTGCTTTTCACATGATATGGCTATGATGAAGGCTTTTTGCATTTGCACACTTTGACATATTTTTTACCCACATCTTGGTTTCACTTACACACTTTTCCATATACCTGTACATGTGTATGCACATTATAATAAGTATTTATTTAAAAGTTGTAGTTAATACTCATGTATCGCGTAGTTTAGTTCATACATCAGGCCTTTAGTTAAGAGTGCATACCAAAAGATAGATTTTCTTATTTCTAAAGCAAAACATATGTTGTGGGTACTCAAAAGAATCGTCTCAATGAGACAGTTCTTTTGAGCACCCAAAACATATGTTAACAGGGATGGGTAAGAAAATAATAATAATTTTATGCTCAAAAATTTTGTTTATCTGTTTATCTTAACCTGTGATACATGTATAGTGAGCAATTAGTACATGTAGATAATTAGATATAATATTAATCTACTGATGACAGTTCAATGTTACTTACTGTAGCCACAGTAATTTTTTATAAATTTCAAACACATTTCTTTTCTAAGCTCAAATAAAAAATTTGTTAGCAGGGTTGCAATCTTAAAACAGTCATTTGAGTAAAAGTGTTTTTTTTTTTTTTTTTTTTTTTTTTTTTTTGTTTTTTTTTGCAAATAACCATCAGATCAACAGATAATAGTTAATATATAGTGGGTAAAAGAATTATACTGAAAATAAATAGATAAGTTTCATATAGTGTGCAAATGCAATGGGCCCATGTATTTCTGTTATCTATAATGCTTTATAATTGTAATTATGATGAAAAGAAA
This sequence comes from Loripinus fragilis, assembly GCA_964019695.1. Taxonomy (NCBI): domain Eukaryota; kingdom Metazoa; phylum Mollusca; class Bivalvia; order Lucinida; family Lucinidae; genus Loripinus; species Loripinus fragilis. Next base: position 110,554,201 of record OZ026517.1, read on the forward strand.
ATCATCAATTAAGAAAGTGCCACATGTATAAACAAGTTAACCTTTACCCAGCCCCTATTTTTGTCCTGAAGATGTTGTCTGCCATTTACATCTGCTGCATATATTCAAGTGCACTTCAGACTAGTCTTCTCATGGAAGCAAACAAAATGAACCCTCATCAGACTGCTCCCCTTGGGAGCAGTCTGATCTGGGTCCATATTGTTTGCAATATAGGCTACCTAAGAACAAATTCAGATGAGAGGAGCAGATGAAAAGTGTGGTAACTGGTGGCCTAAGGATGATTGCAGTAGACAACACCTTTTGAGATACATTATTATTCTTTTCCAGGTTTAACATTTTATACCAATAATCTGCCAACAGACTATTCATATGTAATATGAAGCATTATTTGGAACAAGTTTTCAAAGGTTATCTACTGCAAATTTAGGTGGCACTAAGAGACTGTTTGGCAATATTTTTGAATAACACATGTACATGACATTGTGGTTAGAGTTGGTTTTTATTTTTCATTATCACACCAAAAACTGTTGTAAATTATTTGACATTGAAATTGGCAATATAATTGTGCCTGCATAATAGGCAACTTTAAGTATTCGTCATACTTGACATGATATGATCACACCAGGAATACTGATGTACTAAAGGTTACTGAAATACTGAAGTTACTTTGTAATATGCATGAGTGAGCAGCTACTCAGTCTGCTAGAGAACGATTGTTTGACTACTCAAAATTGAGCTTGATGTGTTTTTAGTAGGCAAAGGCTGAATATAGTAAACAACTTGATGTTTATATACTAAGTACAAGCACCTCATTGAGCTAGCTTAGTTGTTTGATATCAAATTTTCAAATTCTGGGGAAATATTCTCTTCAGACATGCAGCTCTGAAAAACAATCTTGTGCTTTCTGACTCCTTTGTGTATCAGATTTTCAATTCTCTCAAGAAAATGTCATGTATTTTAAGCTAAAGGTAGATTAATCTCTTATAGTGAAGTTTATTTATATATGTTTCAGCTACACATAGATAGTCATAATGACCCAAGCTCACCAGAGTTCAAAGAGGTGGACTTCTTTGCCGAACATTCCGAGAATGCACCTGAGCCCGAGGTGGAGGCTTATCCTATGATGGAAGGACAAAAATTGGCTTCAGTTCCTGTACCTATAGAAAATGGTAACGGTAGTCTTGCCAAGAAAGAAGGTAAGGGAATCTTATACATTTTTATCCTAAGGACATTTTATGGGATAACTGTAGTCTAAATTTTCATTTTAGGAGGTATAAATATTGTTGGCTACGGTCGGAAATTTTAAAGTGACGTGTCAGCAGAGCTGTAAATCGTGATTTCTGAATGTATATCCGACTATATAATTCCTCAAATGAACATTTTGAATATCGTTATCCGCATTCTAATGCACTAGTAACATTTTTCATTCAATAAGACAGTGAAATTGTAGTATGTTGTGCCTACGTCTTGCGGCTGCATAAAACAACTTGTCAGCAAATGATAAGCAACATTACATAATGCTGTTAAATTATCAGGACTTTAGTTAAGAGTGTGAAGCAAAAATTTAATTTTGTTATTTCTCAACTAAAACATATGTTGTGGGCACTCAAAAGAACCGTCTCAATGAGACAGTTCTTTTGTGCACCCAAAACATATGTTAAAATGGATGGGTAAGAAAATATTCACAATTTTACGCTGAAAATTTTTGTTTATCTAAACCTATGAGTATGCATCAGTATATCAATGGATATACTGTCTGGAATTGATGAACATCCAGTTACATGTGCAAGTGCATTAGAATATGAGCCGCGACATGTGATTTCCAACAATGTGGTATTTTGACAAGTGTAGATTCAGATAAGCCTGTGTAGCCTCTTTTTAAGCTTAGAGACTCCAAATGATGTTCGGTCAGTGGCCTAAGAGTCATAGAATATTCAAATGACTAGCAACGGCTCTGATCAGACTGTGCGGATGCGCAGGCTGGTCTGAGCCTTTGCAAGTCGCACATACCTCATCGATGGAAATCTCATGTCGCGGCTCATATGTTTTGACAGCTTCCTTGCTAGGGGCGACTAGTTGCATACTGATATTAGCTGATTCCTTTTGTGAAAAGTTTTGACCGTAGGATTGACATGGAATATCAAGCCATATTTCTTTACCCATATAAATCTAGCATCCTTTTTATGGGACTTAGACGAACGGTGCAGACCCAGATCAGATGCAGCATCTGATCAAGATATTCACTGTTTGCTTACAGTGTGTTTTAGTATAGTTTGAAAAAAAAATCCACAAAAAACAACCACCCAACACCCCTAAAATTGAAAATAGGCTCATCCTCTTGGTAGTAAAGTCCATTTGGTTTAAAAGGTTAATTTTTTGAGCATAATTTGAAAACCTCCTATGCTTGTAATTTTAGGTGGTTCATTAACCCTCTGTATACAGGAAACCCCTCAACAGGTACTTATACAAACGGTGAAGACCCAGATGAAATGCCGCAAAATAATGCGGCACTTCATCAGGGTCTATATACACTGTTTGTTAAGGTAATAAGACCTTCAGACTAAAAATACAATATTTCTTTGAAAATTATAAACTGACACCCCTATATATGTACAATGAACTATTCCAAGTTTATTGTATCAAATTAGAAGAAAGAATCCAGTTAAATAAGGGATTAATTCTATTACAGTTTCACTAGAGTCAGGAGAAGGGCCAAGTGTAGAACATGCTTTAAGTATGTCCCCTACTGAAGCAATGGCACAAGCAGAGCCTAGAAAGTCTTTGATAGGGGTCAAGAAACAACCAGCTAGAAAAGGGGTAAGTTTTAAATGGCATAAATTCAAGTACTGCTTTGTATAAATTAAGTTGTAATCTGCAGCTGGAAACCCAATAATCCGAGAGGACCAGAATAATTATGAAAAAAAAAATCAGCAATTTATTGATGTACTGAGAGAAGTAGGGAGCGCAGTGGTAGAGTGCTTGACTCGAGACCTAAGGGTCGCGGGTTCGAGCCTCACTGGCATCACTGCATTGTGTCCTTGAGCAAGACACAATAATCCTAGCTTAGTACTGGTTCAACCCAGGAAGACCCGTCCCTACATAACTGAAAGATTGTTGATGGGACCTAAAGAATCAAATCAAAAAAACAACTGGGAGAAGTTTTACCAACATGGCACACAGGTTTAGATAAACGAAATTTTTCAGCGTAAAATTTTCAATATTTTCATACCCATCAATTTTCACATAGGTTTTGGGTGCTCAAAAGAACCGTCTCATTGAGGCGGTTCTTTTGAGAACCAACAAAATATGTTTTGGTTGAGAAATAAGAAAAATAAATTTTCGTTACACACTCTTAACTAAAGTCCTGATGGCACATTGATAGCTGTTGTGAACTTGTGATCGATATTACTTAGGTAATGTTGATGTTCAGATTTGCAGGTTGCTCAGTGCTTTTTTTTTTCTTGTGATATGTCACATTCTGTCCCTGCATGCTGGAAGTCATTATGATTTATTGCAAGCAGAGTATATCATTATTTAGTTTCAGGTAAACATGGTGGCGTCAGCTGTTTTTGCTCATATATTTAACTTAATGCATGCTGTGGTTTTTGTTTTGTTGTCTGCAGATTTTTTTTGCAAAATTTTTTACTTTTCAAACAATTCATTCTGGAGTACCATCATAGTGTCAAATTGTTGTGATCCAGATCAGGCCTTTTGCTTTGTATGGCCTGATCTTGGCCCAAACTGTTTGCATAGCTTAGGCCAAATAAAAAAAAATACCTGTGTTCAGGGTAACCCAATCATACCTAAATTCACTGGTGAAACCTAGAATTTTTTCACGTTTTCTGGAAAATGATAAAAGTTTATGCATTTTGAAAGGCAAAATGCATAAAATTATATTTTTTTCCAGAAATAAATAATAATTCAAAAAATTTGTGTGCCTACCGTACCTAAAATTTTCAGACCCTTTACCTGAAACACACTTATTCTTTTTATTGGGCCTTATCAGCAGATGACACTAGTAGGTGAAATGTTAAGCTGAAAAAGCTATACTTGAAAAAATACCTATGCACATACCATTTTGAAGCCATTGTCAAATGGTCGAAACTCCATGTTCAAATCATGAGGTTCACATGCTGTTTGAACATGGCTTCTTACTTGACAATGCCTAAAATAAGCCCTGAATTGTTTGCATGATGTTACACAGGAAAGCATTGCAGTCTTGACTGATCGTTTCACTGATGCTTTTGTTCATGAAACATTGTGCATGTCTATGACATTGTGACGACATTATGGCAATCAAAAGTTTGATGCTGACTCCATTTTGTTTGGAGAAATCCAGTTTAAGAAAAGGGATAATGTTTTTTGAGCATTTTTCAGTGCAATTTTAATTGGAATAGTGTTTCCCCTAGGCCCTTTTAGCATGGCGCTACGCCATGGCCATTTTCTTGGAGCGCCATGCCCTTTTCCTGTGCGCCATGCCTGTTTCTGACAGATCCTTTTTATAACCGCTTTTTTCTTTAGAAAAAAAGGGTATATTAACTTCGTACCAAAGTCTGTCCGTCGTCCGTCTGTCCCTCTGTCTGTCGGTCTGTGCGTCGTCCATCAAGTTTCTTGTAAATGCATCTCCTCCTAAACTTTTAGACATAGCAACTTTCATTTTTTGTACCTAGATAGGTAACATGATGTAGAGGGTACTGGGCAACATTTCGTCAAAGGTCAAATAATGTAATTTCATGTTAATGCATCTCCTCCTTAACCATAAGAGGTAGCAACTTCAAACTTTGTAACTAGTTAGGTCACATAATGTAGAGGATTCTGGGCAACATTTCATGTGACCTTGACCCCTAGGTCAAGGTCAAAGAATGTAATTTCTTGTAAATGCGTCTTCTATTTTACCGTTAGACATAGCAACTTCAAACTTTGTAACTAGATAGGTCACATAATGTAGAGGGTACTGGGCAACATTTCGTGTGACGTCAAGGTCAAATAATGTAATTTCTTGTAAATGCATCTCCCCCTTAACCAATAGACGTAGCAACTTCAAACTTTGTTCTTAGAAAGGTCACATGATGTAGAGGGTACTGGGCAACATTTTGTGTGACCTTGACCCTTAGGTCAAGGTCAAATAATTTAATTTTTTGTAAATGCATCTCCTCTTTAACCATTAGAGGTAGCAACTTAAATTTTTGTACCTAGATAGTTCACATGATGTAGATATGTAGATACACTGTGTATGCACCTGTTGTATACAGACAGGACAGTGTACATTCGTTTTTGTGGCTGTGTTCCTTGGCTGTACCAGTACTGGCCAGGTGGGTTTATGCTTTTTGTGGTTCTATGTCCAGGAACTCCCAAAGGCTCAACCGGTGTCCCAGTTTATCTTGCCCCCTGGACAGCTTGCCCCCCGGGGGACAAGTCTCATCCAACAGACTGGGACACGCACTCACACTCGTAATCATATTGAATTCACAATGACCGTATGTAATTCTTCTGTGTTATCAAATGTTTGTGGTACTTCCTACTGTGCCCTTTAAGTCAGCAGTTTTTTTGTAAACTAAATGCTTTATTGCTTGATATGTAATAAAAATGATATGTTAATATCTTTTCCTCAAACCTTTTAAGTAAATTTCATTTTAATTGTGTTGAAAAAGAAATCATATTTCTACATGAATTAATTATTTTCATTGTTTTTATCAACTTAACCTCCCTTAAAAATATTAATATTACAGTAACATTTATTTCCCTTTGACAAAAAATATGCATTGATCATAATATGTTTTGGGGAAAAGGGACATCTAATTTTTGAGAAAGTAGATACAAAATGAAAAAAGTTAATAAGCAATGCTTATTAGATACCCCCCGCACAGTAAGAGTCAGTGAAAAAACTTGGCAAGTTATAGTTCGAACAAGAAGACCTTAGTTTTGATAAGAAGATTTCAGTAGAATCTGTGCAAACAAAAATTATAAAATCCTTCATGCATATGTTCAATGTGTCTACATTGTTTCCGCAAAGTATCAAATTGCTCCATCAAAAGCTGTAGTAGGAGTTGATCGGCCCATAAAGTCACTATCCATGCATATACAAAAGCCATATAAGGGAATAATTGTCTAAGTTCTCACAGTTGTCATTTTGTCAAAATTATTTTTTGTGAACCAAACTCCTTCATGCATATGTTCAATGTGTCTGCATTGTATCGGCAAAGTATCAAATTGTTCCATCAAAAGCTGTAGTAGGAGTTGATCAGCCCATGAAGGCACCATCTATGCATATACAAAAGCCTAATAAGGGAAAAATTGTCTAAGTTCTCACAGCTGTCATTTCGTCAAAAATTATTTTTTCTGAACAAAACTCCTTCATGCATATGTTCAATGTGTTTAAATTGTATACCGGTAGGCAAAGTCTCAAATTGTTCCATCAAAAGCTGTGGTAGGAGTTGATCGGCCCATGAAGGCACCATCTATGCATATACAAAAGCCTTATTAGGGAGAATTGTCTAAGTGCTCACAGCTGTCATTTTGTCAAAAAATATTTTTCCTAAACCAAACTTCTTCATGCATATGTTAAATGTGTCTACATTGTATAGGCAAAGTATCAAATTGCTCCATAAAAAGCTGTGGTAGGAGTTGATCGGCCCATAAAGGCACTGTCTATGCATATACAAACACCTTATTAGGGAAAAATTGTCTAAGTTCTCACAGCTGTCATTCTGTCAAAAATTATCTTTTCTGAACTAAACTCCTTCATGCATATGTTCAATGTGTCTACATTGTATAGGAAAAGTATCAAATTGTTCCATCGAAAACTGTGGTAGGAGTTGATTGGCCCATATATGGCCTATAATAGCATAAGCACAAAGCACTTTATTAAAAGCCATTTAGAACTACAAAGGGAAATAACTCTAATAGAATTGGCCCCTAGCCCTTACTTTTTTGTCTCAAGTATTTGTCTTGCATAAATGAACATGTTTGCAAGGTTTGATGAAAATCCAGCAATGACTCTTCAAGTTATTAAGGAAAAAGCACTATATTAAAAGCCATTTAGAACTACAAAGGGAAATAACTCTAATAGAATTGGCCCCTAGCCCTTACTTTTTTGTCTAAAGTATTTGTCTTGCATATATGAACATGTTTGCAAGGTTTGATGAACATCCAGCAATGACTCTTCGAGTTATTTAGGAAACAAAGCGTTACGGACGGACGGATGGACGCACGGACGCACGGACGGACGCACGGACGGACAACGTGAAAACAGTATACCCCCTACAAACAAAGTTTGCGGGGGGTATAAGAAAATCCAGCAATGACTCTTCGAGTTATTAAGGAAACAAAGGGTTACGGAGGGACGGATGGACGGACGGACTGACGCACGGACGGACAACGTGAAAACAGTATACCCCCTACAAAAAAAGTTTGCGGGGGGTATAATAAATGCTAGATTTTGAGAGGAACAAAGACCATATACATATACAGGGAACATACAAGATAGGGAACATAAGATCTTTTTAGGCTGGGGAACAGAAGTCTTAATGCATCATAGTCCCTTGTTTTTGTTTTTAAAAGGGGCATCCATTTTTCAAGGAACAAAGGAAGGAAAGTTGGATTGGGAGGGGAGCAAGCTGTAAAAGACAATAAATAAACAGGGAATATAAGAATCTCTTTGATGTGTGTGGGAGGGGGAGGAGGATGGGAACAAAGACAGTAAATGTGCCCTTGTTGATCCCTCAGCGTGCACTTAAAGTGCCCTTTTTGATCATTTGGCATGCGCTTAAAGTGCCCTTTTTACATGTGTCGCTTTAGCGAAAGCAGATCTAGTAGTGGGTCCACTCCGTCCGTCCGTCTGTCCGTCCGTCCGAAACACTTTAGGCTGCCAAGTTTGTGTAATCTGTAACTCCATGAGTATTCATTCCTTTATATTGAAACTTTGCCTAATGATTGTTCACATATCGAAGATGTGCACATTCTATTTTGTTCACGATTCATAAATTTTTTCTCATTTTTGAGGGGTGTTGAACTTAGACATTTTTTCCATCAGCAATGCTTAGGGGGTGCCTAGTTTGTGTAATCTGTAACTCCAAAAGTTTTTATTCTTTTTTATTCAAACTTTGCCTAATGATTGTTCACATATTGAAGATGTGCACCTTCTATTTTGTGCACGTTTCATAATTTCTTTCTCATTTTTGAGGGGTGTTGAACTTAGACATTTTTTCCATCCATATCGCTTAGGGGGTGCCCAGTTCGTGTAATCTGTAACTCCAACAGTATTCATTCCTTTATATTCAAACTTTCCACAATGATTGTTCACACATTGAAGATGTGCACCGCTTATTTTGAGCACATTTAATAATTGTTTTCTTTTTTTTGACGGGTGTTGAACACAGACATTTTTTCCATATGAAATGCTCAGGGGGTGCCTAGTTTGTGTTATCTGTAACTCCAACAGTATTCATTCCTTTATATTCAAACTTTGCATAATCACGGTTGGTAAACCTAGGAACTACCACGAAATTGTGTTAACGTAATTTTGTTCCCAAGCCACATCCGGGACACATCGTGGTAGTGTCCAGGCCGAAAATTGGATAAAGAAACGTTGGTGTCACTTTCATTTTTGTTTTATTTTACAACTAAGAACGAACAATGGTGAAATCCGGCAATGTGGTTCCGTGTAAATATGTCTCAGCGTCCCCTCTAGCCGAAAATTTTGTTTCATCATAATCATAATCGGATTTTTGATTAACGTGCAGGTGCAGGGGCATCATCCACATCAGTGGGCCCCTTTCCAGGTAACTGGCTAGCTGCACGCATAGCAGATCTCACACCTGATCTCCAGGTGCTCCTTTCTTGAGGGTCAACTGTGGTGAGCTTCCACTCACGGCAGTCTTTCTCTGTCAGTTTCTTCCATGTTTGCTTGGGCCTCCCTGCCCCCCGCTTGCCGTCAATCTGCATATTGAAAAGTTATTTTCTTTCTTTAGATTCGTGTTTCCCCACTGAGCATCGAACCAACTTTCCCTAAAGTTCGAAGGTTTTTAGCCCATATCTGTCAAATTAAATGGAATTTGATATCATTTGACGATGAAAATGATAAAAAAGACCCTCAATAAACGTTCCTACACAGAAAAAAGATCTGAGAATTTACTCGTAAACGATTCATGCCCCGTTCGTCCTGTGTGGTAGTTTCCAGCTCATCGTGGTAGTTAAAATGCTATCGTGGTAGTTTCCAAGACTTTGTAGGAATTTAGTAGCAGTTTGCATCAGCAGATGTTCACTATTCAGGGGATACTTCATTTTCATAAAGACAGGGTCTGCGGGCCGAATGTTGAATACCCCTCTTATTCATACGAAGACCTTTTCAAACAACCTTTTGTCAGATAACAAATGTCGACTACCTGAATTTAAATTTTAGTGGGCTATTGAAATGATGAGAAGAATGAAAAGAAGGGATATTCACATATTTTGTTTTTGAATAAACATGCTTTTTAATTATCAATTAACATGCCCGTTCATCGTCGCACTCACATGTATATAAAAAGTGTCCCAACTCGAGGATATTTCCCTTTTTCCTGAAGCGCAAGTACTAACGATACTTTGGGCCAGTAGTCTTAGCCTGCCATTTTATCTTAAAGTTGACTGAACAGCGAGTGGCGCAATTTTTATATCATTTTTTTTGTCTGTTGCTTGGTCCATCACAGCTCAACTGATGACCTTTTGCTTTAGATTTTCAGAGGTGTTGTTTGGAAGTCCAAGGCATGATCTCCACTTGGCAAGCATCACATTGATCTCTTGAGTCCTCAGCTTAGCTTTCTTTTTCATGGTGTTGAAATGTGATTTATTTGTTTATTGTGGTAATTAATTGCCGAGTTCGAGGGTTATCATGCGAAACAAACAACCACTATAATGTTTTGTAACACTTCAGAAACGTATCCTACAAAATCTTGGAAACTACCACGATAGCATTTTAACTACCACGATGAGCTGGAAACTACCAACAGGACGAACGGGGCATGACTCGTTTACGAGTAAATGCTCAGGTCTTTTTTCTGTGTAGGAATGTTTATTGAGGGTCTTTTTATCATTTTCATCGTCAAATGATATCAAATTCCATTTAATTTGACAGATATGGGCTAAAATCATTCGAACTTTGGGGAAAGTTGGTTCGATGCTCAGTGGGGAAACACGAATCTAAAGAAAGAAAATAACTTTTCAAACAAAATGTTTGGCTAGAGGGGACGCTGAGACATATTTACACCGAACCACATTGCCGGATTTCACCATTGTTCGTTCTTAGTTGTAAAATAAAACAAAAATGAAAGTGACACCAACGTTTCTTTATCCAATTTTCGGCCTGGAAACTACCATGACGTGTCCCGGATGTGGCTTTGGAACAAAATTACATTAACACAATTTCGTGGTAGTTCCTAGGTTTACCACCCGTGATAATGATTGTTCACACATTGAAGATGTGCACCTTCTATTTTGTGAGATTGTTTCATTGTTTTTTCATTTTTGATGGGTGTTGAACCTAGAAATTTTTCCAATCTGTCCTTCCATCCGCAACATTTTAGGGGTGCCAAATTTGTGTAATCTGTAACTCCAAAAATTTTCATTCCTTTTAATTCAAACTTTGCCTTTTGATTGTTCACATATTGAAGATGTGCACCTCCTATATTGTGCATGTTTCATAAATTTTTCTCATTTTTGACGGGTGTTGAACTTAGACATTTTTTCCATCTGAAATGCTTACTGTAGATTACATTGCAAAATTTGGGTGTAATCTGATTTCATTTGCTCCCGCGGCGCAGGTCCAGAGCAGAGTTTGGTCTTATTTATAAAGTTACCGAGTCCTTTTTTGTTCCTGGGGTAAACACTATGGAATCAGGTAAAATATGCAAGAGTTACGATCACACACTTTTTTCCAGTGCATTAACACTTGACGGGTCCCTCAGGGATGTTTTAACATTGGCCTATAGTCCTTGTGTTCAAACAGCTTCCTAGGGACCAGGCAAATGTTAATGCATACAAAAACGTGTGTGATCCCAATATTAATCTTTGATTTTATAAACATCAGGCCCTGAGGTTATAAAACCTTTTCCATGCTTAACTCAGCTGAGCACGATATTTATCCTGGTCATAAATGTCAAAATGCCAACATTTATTAGCATGATAAATGTATCATCTGAGAGACTTAAAGCAAGAAACTTCTTCATTTGTCGGTATTTTAGTTTTTATGAGCAGGAGAAATTTCGTGCTCAGTTGATTTGAGCATGAAAAACATTTTATAACCTCTGGGCCACTTGTGCTGGAAGAGCAAGAAGACTCTTCAAGAGATGTCCAGAAAAAACACTAAAAAATTAGTCTTCCTCGTTTCTTTGTTAAAATGTTTAGACAAGAAATCATTTATGATTGTTATAAAAAGTCACATCTTATATGGTCATGATATACTGTAAATGTTTTAAAAATCTAACTGCCTTCCAAAAAGGCCTAGACAATAGGACAGGCCCAGATCAGACTGCATCTGAAAAAGCATTCTGATCAGGGTCTTCCCTATTTGCTATTCAGACAAGTGGTCTTCCCTTTTTGCTCTTCCGACAAGTAAGTTGTGAATCCCTGTACTGATAACCAACATTTTACTGGAGAACAGAAAGAGAAAAGTGTTTGAAATTTTAGAACATTTACCGTTACACAGAATGTTTCTTGCTTCTTACAGAAAGGTGGTTTAGGTGCTCAAAAAGTGAAGACAAACTTTACCGAGATAGAGAACAGAGCACAACAGATAGACAAAGATAGAGAACTCATGGCTGTGAATCAAGCAGCAGAGGAAGCTAAAACTAAAGAAGAACAGGAAAAACAGATGTAAGTCACACTGTAGGGTTAGAGAGGTAATAGATATACCGGTATAGATATACTGAGGTAGAGAACAGAGCACAATAGATAGACAAGGATAGAGAACTCATGGCTGTCAATCAAGCTACAGAGGAAGCTAAGACTAAAGATCAGGAAAAACAGATGTAAGTCACACTGTAGGGTTAGAAATGTTATAGATATACCAGTATAGATATACCGAGATAGAGAACAGAGCACAATGCAATAGAGAACTTAGGCTGTCAATCAAGCCACAGAGGAAGCTAAAACTAAAGAGGAACAATGAAATGATGCAGAATGTTTCATTAGAGAACAGAGCACAATATGATAGAGAACTCATGGCCGTGAATCAAGCAGCAGAGGAAGCTAAAACTAAAGAAGAACAGGAAAAACAGATGTAAGTGACACTGTAGGGTTAGATATATTATAGATATACTGGTATAGATATACTGAGATAGAGAACCGAGCACAATACGATAGAGAACTAATGGCTGTGAATCAAACAGCAGAGGAAGCTAAAACTAAAGAAGAACACTGAAATGTCACAGAATGTTTCATCAGGCATGGTGGTGTGGGTGATTGACCTCACATTCTGCCATTTCAATGCAACTAAATTTTTTATAACAAAACAACATGTAACTTCAATTTCATACTTTACTGTTGCAGGGCAAGTATGAGATTAGCCTACCAAGATATGAGTATAGAGCGTAAGAAGCAAGAAGAGAGATTAAAACAAACAGATCCCAAGAAAGCTGAGCAGATGGAGAGATTAGGGATGGGATTTGGTGGAAGCAGGTCAGTAACAAGGACTTACCACATATTACTGGGGCTTAGTCAGATATGGACAAAAAGACTGTATTTATTTTACTTTATCATATGACGTCCTATCTGGGAGTGAAATAACGCCATGCATTAAAATCGATAAACCACTAGTAGTTTACACATTTTTGGGTAAAATTATAAAATGGGGTTTTCAACGGCACGCATATGGCAAAACCCTAATATTTTGATGCCAAAAATATGATTTCAAAATCATTTTAATGTCATTATCATACGATAAATATAATCTAACATTAGTATTCCTGTATTATTGAATTTATTAAACTTCTTGCGACTAGAGGATAAAATGCTTGGCAAACCTCGCATTTTATCTCTTTTCCTCAACTTGTTTAATAAATCGATAAAACAGGAGCACTCATATAAGATCCTCTATGCCTTTTGTAATTTGGTGCTATAAGGGACTCATAAACTTGGTGAAACTGTTGCTGTTAGAAGGCCTTAAATTGCCACTATGTGTGATCATCTAGGAACCTGCCATTAACTTAATGGCAGGTTCCTGGATGAGTACACATAGTGGCTTTCATTTTACTCAGCAACATTTCTTTCAAAATCGGGAAAGTTATCTCTCTTTTTTTATTAAATTGGGAATGTAGCTTTATATATGAGATATGCCCAAATTCAAAATTTGAAAAATAGAATGATCTTTGCAGGTTTCAGGCCTCCAGATAAGAGTGTATTTGATTTTTTTTATATCTTAAAGCATATGTTTTGGGTACTCAAAAGAACCATCTCATTAAGACTGTTTTATAGAGCACCCACAACTTGTTAAAACTGATAGGTAATGGATAAAAATGCAATTTTATGCTCAAATATTTTGCCTATTTGGACCTGTGAGGTTTGAGCTACTAACCATAGTGTACAACGTATGGACACAACTTTGGCATCTTTAGTGTCCAGCTGTCCATCTGTTAGAAAATACAGTCAACCCTCTTTACAACTACAGTGTTTGTCCCTAATTTGTATGTTAAACTTAATTTCTGTTGTAATGAACTCAAATTCAAAGTAAACTGGTACATTTGTGCCAATACTAAGATGTTGTAAAGAATTTTTCTGTTATAAAGAGTGTCAGTATAAAGAGTTTTTACTGTAAATCACATGATTAACAAACTCATGGTCTGTTCCTCAGTGGTTCAGGCCTTTAGTTAATAGTGCGTAACAGAAAAATAATTTTCTTATTTCTCAACCAGAACATATGTTGTGGGTTCTCAAAAGAACCGTCTCCATATCACGGTTCTTTTGAGCACCCAAAACATATGCTAACACCTATGGGTAAGAAAATATTTACAATTTTACGCTGAAAATTTTTGCTTATCTAAACGTATGGTGTTTGTATTTTCTCTTTATTCCAGAGGTATTAGTCTTCTTCAGTGGTTGTATTTTCTCTTTATTCCAGAGGTATTAGTCATTCAGCATTATCAGACATGAAAACAATAGAACAAGAAGGTGGGAGAAAATCTAAACTTGATCTAGATCATTATGAAAGACGAAATAATAAAAGTTCATTCTTTGAAGACGAGCTTGATATGTATAGCGGAGGCAGTGGCTACTCATCAGGACCACCAAAGTAAGTATGAAAGACGGAATAATAAAAGTTCATTCTTTGAAGACGAGCTTGATATGTATAGTGGAGGTAGTGGCTACTCATCAGGACCACCAAAGTAAGTATGAAAGACGGAATAATAAAAGTTCATTCTTTGAAGACGAGCTTGATATGTATAGTGGAGGTAGTGGCTACTCATCAGGACCACCAAAGTAAGTATGAAAGACGGAATAATAAAAGTTCATTCTTTGAAGACGAGCTTGATATGTATAGTGGAGGTAGTGGCTACTCATCAGGACCACCAAAGTAAGTATGAAAGACGAAATAATAAAAGTTCATTCTTTGAAGACGAGCTTGATATGTATAGTGGAGGTAGTGGCTACTCATCAGGACCTCCAAAGTAAGTATGAAAGACGGAATAATAAAAGTTCATTCTTTGAAGACGAGCTTGATATGTATAGTGGAGGTAGTGGCTACTCATCAGGACCACCAAAGTAAGTATGAAAGACGGAATAATAAAAGTTCATTCTTTGAAGAAGAGCTTGATATGTATAGTGGAGGTAGTTGCTACTCATCAGGGCCACCCAAGTAAGTATGAGAGACGGAATAATAAAAGTTCATTCTTTGAAGACGAGCTTGATATGTATAGTGGAGGTAGTGGCTACTCATCAGGACCACCAAAGTAAGTATGAAAGACGGAATAATAAAAGTTCATTCTTTGAAGACGAGCTTGATATGTATAGCGGAGGTAGTGGCTACTCATCAGGACCACCAAAGTAAGTATGAAAGACGGAATAATAAAAGTTCATTCTTTGAAGAAGAGCTTGATATGTATAGTGGAGGTAGTTGCTACTCATCAGGGCCACCCAAGTAAGTATGAGAGACGGAATAATAAAAGTTCATTCTTTGAAGACGAGCTTGATATGTATAGCGGAGGTAGTGGCTACTCATCAGGACCACCAAAGTAAGTATGAAAGACGGAATAATAAAAGTTCATTCTTTGAAGACGAGCTTGATATGTATAGTGGAGGAAGTGGCTACTCATCAGGACCACCAAAGTAAGTATGAAAGACGGTACATAAAAAGCATACACCAAAGGCTCAGACCAATAACTAGACCTGTTGCCTCACTTGATAGTTAAGTATGCATGATAATGACTAGATAATTAGTTATTCAGTGGTGATAAAGTTCAGGATTAATCAGGATTTCCTGATTGAGCACTCATGCATTTTGCATATAAGATAAAAAAATTAATCAGATATTTACTATAAGATAAGCATAAACTGATTGCTTTCTATGGTTGTTTTGTTCTTTTAAACATTTTGTTGATGATTTCTGAACATTTATGCCCAAGTTCAGGATTAAACTGAAAGATTTTCCTGATTGAGAATCTTGGACTGTTACCACCCCTGGTTATTATCGCTTTAAGTATTAACCCGAGAGCTTTAGCTTGAGGGCTGATAATGGTCGAGGGTTGATACTGAGGGAGATAACCAGAACTCTGTGTTATAATCTGTTTATATCATATTCCTATTCACTATTTTAATGTGTTTGATGTATAAAAATGTAAGTAAAACAGAGGAATGGCATAATTTTTAAGTTCAGTTAAGCCACTTGTTTACATCTGATGTCATCTAATGATCAACGTTATGTGCCGGGCATGATAACCCTCTCCGTTCAAAATACTTGACTTCCGGTTATCATGATGGCTGGCTGATAACCAGTTTGCAGGAAAGTGTTTATCGCATATGCAGACTTTGCGGCAAACGTGTCCCAAATATATAATAAGAACCATTATCTCATGGCTTGGTCCAAATTATTGCAACATTTCACATGGGTGAAAGTTTTCAGGATTTTGAGGCTGACTTTCCATAGAAAGTCAGCCTCAAAATGCTGAATTAGGGAGATTATAATAGCTTCTCTGATTAATTTTCAGATTATCTGAACACAATTAACCATTTAAACATGAAATTATTCATTTTTGTAGGCATCCTGCAAGTTTAAAAGTTTGAATTTCTAAAGTTCAGGATTTTGGAAATTTCGAACTTTCACCCATGCATTTCAGAGTGAAAGTCCTGTGAAGCCCAATTACAACAAATAAAGAGTGACTTAAAGCATCATTTTTGTGTAACATAGCAATTATCTTGATATTTCAGATATGACAGTCCATTTGGTTCCTCAAATAGAAAAAATGATGACTTTGGCTGGGGTAGCAGTAATAAAGACAGTGGGTGGGGTATGGACAGATTTGATAGCAAACAAGAAACTTTCTCAGAGTCTATAACAGTCAAAGAAGATAACAGGTTGGTGAACACATAGTGTAAGGTTATGGGCACTGTTGTTCAAAAAGTAAGTAAGTATGACAGGGAAATGCCACAATCACAGACTGCAGACCAACCCACGGCACAGTGAGGAAGAGACAGAGAATACAGACACCCACAACTCAAAGCAAAGAAACCAGATATCTCTTCCTCATTAAAATGATTGTTAAACTAAAAAGGACACCAAGAACCACACACTATTGGAGCAAAAGCACACAATGAACAGCAATAGGTTTTGCTTGCGAACTGTCCAGCCCTGATAGGCAAGCCATTAATAATGGGAGCAAGGTATACTGTTTTGTTACAGTTTCTGTAAGCATAGTCTCCTGAAGCAGGCTTAAACCTCTATACATACAGTAAAAAGCTTGAAAATTCGAACTTCGATTTTACGAAATACTCGCTAATTCGAAATAAATTTGAGACACACTGGATTCCGAAAATAGAACTATTCTTGATCTATTTTAGTAACATAAGTTTTGGGTGCGTAAAAGAAACCTCTCTTCTAGTCCTGAGGACTTTGAGTTAACAAGGGTGGAGTGTAATTCATTCTGGTAATAAATTACAGTAAAATCTGTGTAAAATTGCCACTCTCAAAAAGACTGAAAATTGGTTTTCAAGACCAATTATCGCTTAATGCAGGTCAAAAGTATTGAAGAATGCTCCAAGGGGAGCATTTTGCAATACTTTTGACCTTCATTAAGCTACCATTTGTCATTAAGATGATGTTATACCATCTACTGTCAATATTACAAAGCTTTATGGGATAGCGGACATCATAAAATATCAATCTGGCAGCCAAATGATGCTAAATGACATCATGCTAGTCGGTCCAGTGATTTGTTACTCAATATATCACTAGATTTTACCATTTGCTATATAGGCAGAATGTATTAGAATAAGAGCCAAAACTTTACCAATCCACATTAAGTCATTATTATGAGTAGCTAGTCTGTCTTGTGCATGACATGTTCTTAATTTCCTATTTTTCAAGCATTCTGATGGAGGATACCCAATCAGATGACGGGTAAATATATTGTGGGACTCTTCATTTGGATTTTGTATAGTCGTTGAATTTACTGTATTACATGTTGTGCTTCATGTCCCAGTCTAGATATTGTATTGTAAATTACAAAGTTTACATTTTGAACGAACTAAATGATTGGTTTGCGGTTTTATATTTGGAAATATTAACATTATGGCGTATTTTAATCAATTATTGTTCTTGCTGAATAGATTTAATGTCATACTTTGGGCCATATCATTCTGCTAAAAGAGTTTTCTCTTCTAAAACAAGGGAGCGCAGTGGCTCAGTGGTAGAGTGCTTGACTGGAGACAGACAGGCCGCAGGTTCGAACCTCACCGGCGTCACTGTGTTGTGTCCTTGAGCAAGACACATTAATCCTAGCTTAGTACTGGTTCAACCCAGGAAGACCGGTCCCTTCATAACTGAATAATTGTTGATGGGATGTAAAGAATAAAATCAAACAAATCTTCTAAAACAATCCAAGGATTTTTTAACTGTTTTGTAAGGGAAAATGCCTTTAATATCTGAATAGACAGACATGTTAATACTGTCATTCTTTCTCTCTTATGTTATGTTCAGACCATAATCATGACAAAAATTCCATTCCTTTTATTCAAACTTTACATAATGATTGTTCACATATTTCAAATGTGCACCTTCTATTTTGTGCACATTTCATGAATATTTTCTCAATTTTGAGGGGTGTTGAACTTAGACATTTTTCCGTCCAAAAATGCTTTGATGGTGTCTGGTTTGTGTAATCTGTAACTCAAACAGTTTTCATTTCTTTGTATTCAAACTTTGCATAATGATTGTTCACACATTGAAGACATGCACCTTCCATTTGTGCACATTTGATAAATATTTTCTCATTTTTCACGGGTGTTGAACTTAGACATTTTATCCATCCGAAATGCGTAAGGGGTGTCTGCCTTTTTTAATCTGTAACTTAAACAGTTTTCATTCCTGTATAATCAAACTTTGCATAATGATTGTTCACAGATTGAAGATGTGCACCTCTTATTTTGTACACATTTCATGAAGTTTTTTTTTTCTTTCCTTAGCGGTCTTGAACTTAGAAACTTTTTCAGTAAAATGCTTAGAGGGTGTCTGGTTTATGTAATCTGTAGCTCCAACAATTTTCATTCCTTAATATTTAAGCTTTTGCATAATGATTGTTCATACATTGAACATGTGTAACTCCTATTTTGTGCTCATTTATTAAATGTTTTCTTATTTTATTTTTTATGGCTGTTGGACTTAGACATTTATCCATCCGAAAAGCTTAAGGGGTGTCTGGTTTGTGTAATCTGTAACTCCATTAGTTTTCATTCCTTTATATTCAAACTTTGTACGTTATGATTGTTCACACATTGAACATGTGCACCCTATATTTTGTGCACATTTGATATTTTTGGGAGTTGAATATTAAACGATTACACCACCCTTGGTGTGCTTACATTGTGTTATTTGTGTGTAATCTGTAATTCAAACATATTTCATTCATTTATATTCAAACTTTGCATTACGATTGTTCACACATTGAAGATGTGCACCGGCGTTGCAGGTCCAGAGCAGAGTTTGGTCTTGTTGTTTAAATACTGTGATAGGGATGCTATAAAAGAAAATGACAATAGATTTTAAAAACAACATAACTTTACTATATTTATTTGTTGTCATCTATCAAATATACTAGACCAAAACAGAAATTCCGCATACAAATTATATATAGAGATGTCATTTACCTAGCTCTAGCAAAAGATTTGTCACAGTTTGAGGGCTGATTCTCGGATTATGAGTTACTGGCATTGTCCTGACAGTCACTGTTACTGGACGAAAAGCAGTTGAGACCTATGGTTGTCCGATCTTGACGTGGCGTCATTACACAGTGACGTTATGAACAGGCATAATCTGATGTAGTCCCAGTTTGTGGGAAACAATTCCTAAGACATTCAATCGTCATTGCATGGCATCGAAATTGTTGGGTAATAATATATGGTGTCATGTTAGCCTGTTACATTCCTAACGCCCTTTCGTGCTCCACAGGCTTCAAGCTTGACATTGTAAATCAGCAATATGCATTCTTTGATTTCAAAGTTTTAACATGTTTTCAAACACATGGGATATTCGACTAGACATTTCAGTGGTTAGTGCATGAATGAATCTAAATAAAATGAGTTTGCACATGTAAAACTGGAAAATACAAAATCGGAGTACACTGCTTTGGATTAACTGAGCCCATTAAAAACATGGGAATAATAGTGTAATGTGTGGCGGCTAAAGTAGTAAAAAAGAGATAGCAGATGAAGTTTTGTAGCTCTAAAATAACACGCAATAATTTTAATCTGTATATTTGGCGTTTCTTTTTTGGTCTAGTATATACAGTAGTACACATTTTGTGATGTTT
Source organism: Loripinus fragilis (assembly GCA_964019695.1). Classification (NCBI taxonomy): domain Eukaryota; kingdom Metazoa; phylum Mollusca; class Bivalvia; order Lucinida; family Lucinidae; genus Loripinus; species Loripinus fragilis. The sequence continues at coordinate 110,574,189 of OZ026517.1, forward strand.
TGTTAATATGTGATATTTGCTATACAGAGAGGAAGAGATAGATGACGGGTAAATACTGGTAGACAAGATTTAACCCTGGGTCCATCCTTATTATCTCCCTTCTTATATTTCTCCCTTTGAGTTCATAGAGGGGGCTCTTACTACTTACATGATTTAGTAGCAGTTTTCAATTCTTTAACCTTCTCCATTATTTAAGGGAAAATAGAAATGAGCCGTGGCATGGGATTTCCAACAATGTGGTATGTGCGACCAGCAAAGCCTCAGATCAGCCTGCGCATAGGTGCAGTCTGATCAGAGCCTTTGCTAGTCGCTTGAATATTCTATGAGTGTTAAGCTACTGACTGAACATAATTTGGAGTTTCTAAGCTTAAAAGGGGGCTGCACATGCTCTTGTCAAAGTGCCACATTGTTGGAAATCACATCTCGTGGCTAAAATGGTAACTTAAATCTACCTGCTGGCAACATCTTTTTGTTGTCTTTTTTGCTGATAACTTTTGTAAACAATTTTGTACCTAGATCAGACCTGACACAATGTGGGGCCTGATCTGGATCCTAACTGACATGCTGATGGTAATTCTGAAAGAATTTTTTGATAAAGCTAGTTTTTGGAAAAAATCAGCAGATAACAAAAACTCACCAAAAAAATTCTCATCTTGTAAAGTGTTGATAGATATACCAGAATTAGAATAGTAACCAGACCACTACGGTAAAGTCAGGTAACTTCAAATATCAGGTAAATTCGGACATACATTTGCAAACAGTGGAAATCCAGATGAGACGGTTCCTTATGAGCCGTCTCATCAGGATTTTCACTGTTTGCTTGGTTAATTTATTTTTTCATTCTAATAATTAGAATATGAAACAAACAAGGTCGCTGTCCTGAAATTACCTGATGTCCCAAGATACCTGACTTTACCCTAGTAGAAGCAGTCAAGTTAAGTATTGGAGTTATAAAGATGGAATTTAAACAGTTTAGACCCTGATCAGACACATCACACTCAGGTAGAAGGAGACTTTTTGCTAGAAAACCTGTCTTTCTAATAAAAACGGTGCAGACCAGCATGCGCTTCTAAGCAGCCTTTGTTATTCAAGCTCTGGCAAGTACAATTGTGAAATTGTAATAATCTAGCTAGCCTGCAGCTGAGAAGCATGCCCGGAGCCAGAGGGTGGAACAGAGGGTCCAGACCCCTCCCCCCTGGAAAATCACAAGTGGTTATCGGTTTCCTTAGAATTACTGGTACAAACCCCCTCCAGAAGCAATATGACTGCTTCTGGAGTGAGGTCCATACAGTCCTCTATAAAATAAGTTGATGACTATAAAAAAATCGCTTTCAGGACCCCCCTGGATCCACACATCAGCCTTTTGGTCATAAACCCCATATACAGAAAACTTGTCTTCCGGTTTTCCGACAAAGCGAGTTTCAAACCAGTCTCCTCAGCTACATAGACTAGCTAGAAAATTTAAATTTCACATGTAGCAAGATTACATATGATACTTTCCAAAAAGCGAATAACAAAGGCGCTGATCAGACTGCGCGGATGCACAGGCTGGTCTGCGCCTGTGCAGTTCGCAAACCCCCGAAGACAGGTTTTCTCGCATCGAGCATTCCTGCCAGTCAGCACTTTTGTTGTGTGCACCTCTCGTCTACTTATGTTCTTAGATATTGCAAACAATATGGACCCAGATCAGACTGATTCTACAGGAGCAGTCTGATCAGGCTCATAGCGTTTGCTTCGTCTGAAGGGAACTTTAGTATATGCAATGAATGACATTTTCTGGACAAAAAATATTGGCGGGCTACAGGCCAGTATTGTCAGTGTTTCCAGTTAATCAGTGGCTGATATTTAACAAAAAGCTATTTGTAGGGAGCGCAGTGGCTCAGTGGTAGAGTGCTTGACTCGAGACTGAGAGGCAGCGGGTTCGAGCCTCACCGGCATCACTGCGTTGTGTCCTTGAGCAAGACACATTTATCCTAGCTTAGTACTGGTTCAACCCAGGAAGACCCGTCCCTGTTTAACTGAAAGATTGTTGATGGGACGTAAAAAATCAAATCAAACAAAAGCTATTTGTAGTCAAAGGGAGCTGTTAAAGTAGAATTGACTGCTGTTGAACCTCCATTCTTTCTTTTTATAAGTCCTATAATTTATTGCTTTAGTTAACTAGATATTAGTTAGGTTCTGTACTGTAGAACTGATAGTTTTCACATCAGAATAATTTGCTTCTCTAAGCTTGGCAATATTGGGAAAGTGTGTTTTATGTTGAAGTTAATGATTTATAAGCTAATAGAGAAATTCTACTTATTGTCAAATACAGTAAAACTTGTGCAAAACGGCCACTCAAAAGTAGCCAAACAAAGATCTTAAAGTCAAATGGTAGATTAATGAAGGTCGAAAGTATTGCAGAATGCTCCCTTTGGAGTATTCTGCAATACGTTTGACCTGCATTAAGCAATAATTGGTCTTAAAAATTACTTTTCGGTCTTTTTGAGAGTGGTTTTACACATGTTGTACTGTATATTCCATTGTTTATTTACAGCACTTAATGATTAAATGCTGACTTGGTTTTCTTTGAAGTAAAGTAAAACTCTGATATATTTTCTTATTAACCTTATATGATAAATGTTCTAAAGTTTTTACCACTACTAAAACAGCATGATGACCTAGCAAATGCTGATCTTGAACAACAAGGCATCACTGTTTGTTTTTAAGATTATGAGCCAGGATATTAGATTTTGGTATTTAAGGCATTGTCGAGCAACAAAGTGCATTTGCCAAGCTCATCAGAGCCTTTGATGCTCACATACACAAAATACTTAGGTCAAAATGTTGACCCTTTAGCCCATCTGGATAGGCCGACATGGGTATTTAAAGGAGGCATTTGTGTGTATGGAATAAGTACCAAAATCTTGTGTGCTGGCCCATTTGAAGATCAAAGCTCTTATAGCTGAAGTTAACCCTTAAAGCGCCAATCACAATTGTAGCAGACGACAAATTTTGCGACATCTTTCCCAATTTCCAACAAAAATAAGGTATGATATATCATCCCTTATTTGTAATTTTTGAAAAAGCGGCAACATTTGCAATTGCCGTCTGCTGCAAATTGTAGGTGGTGCTTAAAGGGTTAACATTGAAAACAGGACAATAAAAGTGCTCATTTTTTTTGTAATACATAGCCAGCTAAAGCTTTGGTGATTTGAGAGCTATCAGTTGGTGTGGATTAATACAGATGATTTATCTTTTCAGAATAAACAGCCCTTTATATTGTATTTTGTCAGTTTATTTGTTGGAGCTTGAATTTGGTCCTTATATCACTTCTATAGCCTCAAAACCAAAAGCTCACAATGTCATTGTCCATATATCACTTCTATAGCATCAAAACCAAAAGCTCACAATGTCATTGTCCATATATCACTTCTATAGCCTCAAAACCAAAAGCTCACAATGTCATTGTCCATATATCACTTTTATAGCCTCAAAACCAAAAGCTCACAATGTCATTGTCCATATATCACTTCTATAGCCTCAAAACCAAAAGCTTACAATGTCATTGTCCATATATTTCTTCTATAGCCTCAAAACTGAAAACTGGCAATGTCACTGTCCTTATATCACTTCTATAGCCTCAAAACTGAAAGCTCGCAATGTCACTGTCCTTATATCACTTCTATAGCCTCAAAATTGAAAGCCCACGATGTCATTAAAATGACATTGTGAGCTTTGGTTTTTGAGGCTATATTTAATGACATTGTGAGCTTTGGGTTTTGAGGCTATACATAATGACATTGCGAGCTTTGGGGTTTGAAGCAATTTAAATGATAAAAGGACCAAACTTCAAACTCATGTGGTTTATTGCAGCTTTGGCTTGAATGGTGCAAAGGAAGGAGCTTTATTTGATAACTTCTCAAATAAACCTTAAAAAAATCTATTGTTCATTTCATTTAAAAAGTGAGACACATAACACTGTTAACTTGACACATTGCACTTAAATAATGAAGTCATACAGTGCTTTTATACTCTAAGACACAGAGTGCATTAATGGGTAGACAGATAGAACATAAATAATGGGAGAGATAGAACATTGATAATAAGACACATAGATCATTGATAATAAGACAAATAGCACATTGATAATAACACCCATTGTACTTTAATAATGAGATACATAGCACATTGATAATGAGAAATATAGAAAATTGGTAATGAGACCCATAGAACGTTTATTAGTCGCATGGTATCCATTGTACTTTAATAATGAGATACATAGTACTCAAATAATATGGCACTATACTTTAATAATGAGATGCTTAACACATTGATCATAAGATACATATAACTTTGATGAGATACATAGAACTTTGATGAGATACATAGAACTTTGATGACACACATAGAACTTTGATGAGATACATAGAAATTCCACAAGATACATAGAACTTTTATGACACACATAGAACTTTGATGAGATACATAGAACTTTGATGAGATACATAGAACTTTGATGACACACATAGAACTTTGATGAGATACATAGAAATTCCACAAGATACATAGAACTTTTATGACACACATAGAACTTTGATGAGATACATATACTGACAGACTTTAATTATGCAACACTAACTTCCCTTTATATCTTTCAAAAAACAGCTGTATGTAAAATTTCTTTGCTTCGATGATGTCATCCTGAATTGGCTTCTTCAGTAAACACTTTAGTTTTAAATGTACAACTGAACTGGACAACGTTATTTGCTCCGTATGAATTTAGCCATTTAAACATTTCTTAAGTAGAGGAGATTTTAAGCTGTTGAATGAAAGGGTACACCCAGATAAACGTCATATACGCAAATAAGCTGTATCGCAGACCTGCAAATCAATATGAGAGTGATTCCTCGATGACTAATAAAGTCCATGATACAAATTTGATGCTTCTAGTGTCTCTTGATTTAAAGAAGTGTGGAATCTTTCATTCATAACATTTGGTCACATGAAACAGTTGACCCCTATCTCAAAAAGTTTACATTTTAATGCAATAAGTTTATCTTAGTTGGACAAGTTGTCCATGGTTTACTTACAAATGAATGCTCTTTAACATACACTCAAAATTATTATTATGCCTTCTTTTTCGCGTAGCGCAGTCGGTAACGTGTCTGGCTACAGATGCGTGTCTGACTGCAGATTCAGGGGTCGCGAGTTCGATCCCGGCCCGGTCCCATACTTTCGTGGAGATTGATCATGAAATAATTTCTACGGTCATTATCCTCCCTTCCGCTGATTCATTCAAGAAGGGTTGTTGTCAGTTACAAGCGAAAGTATGTGCACAAACTACTGGTTAACCGCTTGTTCAAGCCTGCCCAGGAAAAAGTGTGGTTAAGTGAACTGACCGTCCCGCAATGACCATAGCTGTTGACTTGGGACGTAAAGCAAGAAAACATACATACCTTCTTTTTCGAGACATAAATTAAAGCTGTTTTCTAAGTGTTGCGTTTTTAAAGTCAGTCAGTATAGAAATTTCACAAGATGCATAGAACTTTGATGACACACATAGAACTTTGATGAGACACATAGAAATTTCACAAGATATATAGAACTTTGATAATGGTATACATGTACATGGATGAGGTGGTAAAATCTAAGCAGCAGAGTGCCATATAGTGTAGACCCTAATTAAGGGTTGCAATCTGATTAGGGTTTACACTTTTTGCTCAAACCTATATTTGAAAAAAAAGCCAATAAGATGATATGGTAAATGTTCTAAAATTTCTTACACTATAGTTGGCTACAAAAAATGTCTAGGCAAACAGTGCAGACCCAGATCAGACTGCTCCTAAAGAAGCAGTCTGATCAGGGTCTTCCCTGTTTGCTATTCTAACAAGCATTTTGTGAATTTCATCTCACCCTGAGCCCCAACAATTTATTTGAGAATAGAGTGTTTGAAATTTTAGAACATTTCTGTAATAAAGAGATTGGCTGATCTATTTCAGACCTACAAGAACGCGAAAGACAACGTCGGAGCCTGTGTCAACGTCGGATGACGCTCAAAAGAAATTTGGCAGTGCCAAATCTATATCATCAGACCAGTACTTTGGAAGGAGAGATATGGACGTAAGTTTAGGCCATTTTTAGTTTTTCTCTTACAGGCCTCAATAGTTAGGAGCATGTAACAGAAAAAATATTTTTTCTTATTTCTCAAACAAAACATATGTTGTGGGTACTCAAAAGAACCGTCTCAATGAGACGGTTCTTTTGGGCACCCAAAACATATGCTTAATTAAACAGGTAAGAAAATTTTATGCTGAAAGTTTTTGTTTATCTAAACCTGTGCTCTTAACTTTTTTACATGCTGGGTAATTAAGTCTCCCAAATGAAGTGGGGAAACTTTTTGTTTTTGCTTGGATTCTTCTTTACTCTACTTATAGTTTCTTTTTCTTTCCATCTTTTTTTTTGGCTGGCTGAGTATTCAGTAAATACTTGATGTATTGTTCTGAAATTTTAAGATATTATATAGATATGAAATTTTGCAGCATGGTTTCAAAATTCAAAACTTCTGACAATAAGACTTGAATTTTAAATGTTAATCATCTGCAAGTTAGTAATGATCTTACTTCTTTAGATTGCCAGTGAGGCATGAGTATGAGTCCCAGTCCAACAAGATAAAGTAAACCCTGTTTAAAGCGGCCTCAGGAAAATAGACAAAATCAAGGTCTTAATGGCAAATGGTAGCTTAATGCAGGACGGAAGTATTGCAGAATGCTCCCCTTGGAGCATTCTTCAATACTTTTGACCTGCAGTATGCGATAATTGGTCTTGAAAACCAATTTTTTGTCTTCTTTTTGAGTGGCCACTTAAGACATGTTTTACTGTACTTTCATTGAGATAATTTTCCCCCAACAAAGTAGAAATGATATAGTATTGGCATAGTGTTTCTGTCGAAAAAAGTGACTACTGTAGTTCAGTTTAAAAGAGAACCAAATTCATATTTCAGTTTGAAACCAGACAAAATTTATCCAAGTTTGAAGGCAGCAGTAGTATATCAAGCTCTGACCTATTTGGAGATGACAGACAAAAATCTCGGCAATCCTACGGCAGTAACGCCCCTGATCTACAGGACATCAAAGAAGGTGTAAGACAAGGTGTAACAAAGGTGGCAGGAAGAATATCTAATATAGCTAATGGTGTGATGAGCTCTCTACAGGTATGATCATCATAGCTTATTGTACGCTTGTAGCACCAAGAAATCTATAGAGGATATTTACTTTTTTGAGGTGAATACCAAATATATTTCATCGAGTCTGTTGAAAACATCAGAATTTTCATGAGTGCGCAGCACGAATGAAAATTTCGATGTTTTCAACTCACGAGATGAAATATATTTGGTATTTACTAAAAAAAAGTAAATTTTCCTTTTATTTTATACTTTTTTAGAAGATTTACAGTTAATCAATTTGTTAACCATGCTTCAAGCCGAAAAGAAGACAAAGGAGTATTTGTGACAGAATACCTGGATCAATCTACATGATATATAGTCATCAGGACTTACAGATAAAAGAAATTTATTCAGCGTCAAAGTGCGAGACAAGTGACGTCATAAGCGACGTCATAATTTGTTGATGACGTTGCGTAGCATAGGTTACATGCATTGCCTCACTCACTGAAACAGGAGGTGTTGAAATTCAAAATCGAAAAATTTCAGCAAATCTGAATAATTTTGGTACAAAAATGTTCCTCATGTTCTAACTAAGAAAATGACTACCAACATTTAATTTTTTTGTTCACAAATAAGAAAGTTATAGGCGTTTGAACTTCGAAGTGAGCTGCATTAAGTGAATGGAAAAGTCAGAGGTGATCCAAAAAACGCTACAGTGAAAATATAGGCTGATATCAATCACTAGTGATTAATATCATATCATTTCACTGGTGTTTGATATCACTTTTATTTGTTTTTGATATGCATTGATTTCACTGCTAAGTATAAAATAAATGATGCTTTTGTTTGTTGACTTTGCACACAAAAATTCTATGTTTTATTTGTTTGATTTGTTTCTTTAAGTCCCATCAACATTCTTTCAGTTATAAAGGAACTGGTCTTCCTGGGTTGAACCAGTACTAAGCTAGGATTAATGTGTCTTGCTCAAGGACACAACGCAGTGACACCGGTGAGGCTCGAACCCTCGATCTTGAGTCAAGCACTCTACCACTGAGTCACTGCGCTCCCCCAAAAAATTCTACGTTACCTCATTAGTGATATTTCAGTCGGGTTTTACTACGGAAAACACCATACACTCTAAAGGCCCCCATTTATTTTCACCACTGGCTTTATTAACTTCACTAGAATAACTATTTAAGGCAATATTTCAAAAAAAATGACCAGTTTCAGATATTCCAAAAGAATCTGTGATCATGTAAATATTGGGTCTTTTTACAAGGCTTTGCAATTTCTGCAATTTTATATTTTAAATATGAAGTAAAATACTCTTTAAATTAAAAAGTAGGGGATGAAATACCCATTGGTCCAAATCCTTATCTAGACCACTGAATATGGACCCAGTCTTATCAGGGTTCTTTGTGTTAGATTCCATAAAAATAAAAAATAAATAGTCTGGTGTGCATTTTGAATATATGCAGCAGACATAATAAGCAGACAACATTTTCTGGACAAATAATATTAGCAGGATAAGGGTTAAGCATCCATATTTTATCAATGAATTACATTCACTCTTTAACAAATGTTCCACTGTGGGCCTTCTTCATGGTATTATAGCTTATGTTCACTTATATGGATGCTTCTGAGTTGAAAAGATTCTAATATCATATGAAGAAAGCACACAGCCGAGCATTTGATAAAGAGTGGATGTAAATAATTGACTTTATAGTTTATTATTCCATTTGGAGTTATTATTTGAAATTATCACATGATTTCGCGTCTGAGAGTAAAATACGCCATGCAATAAAATCGATAAACCACTAGTGGTTTATAGAATTTCGGGAAACGTTATGACGTCAACAACAATGTTGTGTACATAATGACAAAATTTTAACATTTTTACGGCAGAAATGAGATTTCAAAGTAATCTTAATATCATATGATAAATAGAATCTAACATTCGTGCTCCTGTATTATTGAATTTATTAAACTGGTTGCAAAAAAGAGATAAAATGCTAGACAAGCCTCGCATTTTATTATATTTCCCCAACTCGTTTAATAAATTTGATAATCCATGAGCACTCATGTAAGATCCTCTATGTATTTCAGTTAATAAGAGTACTCTGTAGTTATCAGTAGCATTGTTTTTTAATGCACCATTTTCTTGCAGAGGAAATGACACCATTCTTTGTGCTAGTTTGTATCTAGGGGAGGTAACTACAAAGCTCTGAATTAGCTTGGTGGTCTGTCTGCTTCTCCACACTGCACATCATCATGCTGGGGTTTATTTCACTGTGTAATTATGAACCAGAAATGGGAAATCCGCCAACCATGTAATGTGAAGCACATTATCTTAGTGGAAACTTTTGTGTATACAGTAAAACCTGTGTAAAACGGCCACTCAAAAATAGACTAAACAAAGATTTTTATGACAAATGGTAGCTTAATGAAGGTCGAAAGTACTGCAGAATGCTCCTCTTAGAGCATTCTGCAATACTTTTGACCTGCATTAAGCGATAATTAGTCTTTAAACCAATTTTGGTCTTTTTGAGAGTGGCTGTTTTACACAGGTTTTACTATATATCGCTAAAACAAAATTTTATGTGCTGTCCCAAATGTGTAATATTTCAAAAAAGTTAACAGTCAGGCTGTTTTCCTTGGTTCAATTGGTTTTCCCTATTTCTGGTTGTAGCATCATACAGGCTTGTCATTATCATTGGGTTAGCCTGACCTTGAGGTTATAAAGCTTTAGTCATGCTCAACTCGACTGAATTGTTGGCATTTAAACATTTAATTAGTCAGATAAATTTAACATCTGAGCAGGGGACGAAAATTCTAATCGTCTGCTCGTAATTAGGAGTGAAATCTAGAAAGGAGGACGAGTGCTTCGAGATGAATTACTCATCCTTCCTAGTTTCACCCTAAATTTGAGGGTGAAACTAGCATTTTCTGAGTATTGACTGTGAAATCGTTTTGTCAGTATATGGGATGCAGTTATGAATTTGACTGGGTAAATATCATTTTAATAGTGATATAAGGAACTTTATAAGTCATATTACATAAATATCATTTTAATAGTGATATAAGGAACTTTATAAGTCATATTACATAAATATCATTTTAATAGTGATATAAGGAAATTTATAAGTCATATAACATATTACTCCCTAATTTTCTTTATTGCATACGCTTTTAAAGGACATGTACATGTGTTTGCAGGATGAGTGAAAATTGTAAGTCACTCATCCTGCAGAACAAGGGAATTATTGATATATATTTGTCCCCTGCTGAGTTTTTTAATGTAAACAAAATCTTTATATTCAGTACTTTTGTTTATGTGAGTACATTTTTTAGTTGAAATGCCATGCTTAGCTAAGTTGAGCATGAGAAAGTTTCATAATCTCGATCCCAGGTCAATCTAAAATGTGTTGGAAGTTATAAAACATCAGATTGCTGATTATCCACTTAGCTAAGTTAAGCCAACCCTCCAGGCACATTTTAAGTTGACAGGAATCATCTAAGGAAATCATTGCTGAAGGGGTATACATTTTTATAAGTCATTGACATCAATATGTCCATATTACATTTTTATTTTGAACTCTTTAGCCCCCAGAAAGCAGTTGCAGCCATCTTAATAAATTAAAAGAAAAGAGAAATGAGTAGATAGTGCAGAATCGTATCGCCATGTTTTCAACATGTTTCTTACACCTTTTGACATGCCATTTTTGCTCATGATAAAGACCATATTCTAAAACTTCAAAAACTAGCACTTTTTCTGAAACTTAATTTCTAAAATTACGAACAACGGGAAAAAATTATTTATTAATGTTCATACTTTTAGAACATTTAACGTATGTAAGTAGACAAAAACTTGGACCAAAATTTAGACCCCAAGCTTCTCTGGCTAATTGTGCATTCATGTTTAAAGAGCGATTGCGCTAGGTATCAAAATCTTGTGTGTTTTTAAAAGTCAACAGATATAAACAGCTATAAATTTGAGAAAAAAAAATGTTGATATGGACATTATGGGGTATAAACATGTATGGTGGCAGCTTGTATAACATTGTGATATATCATGGCTTGAGTCTAATGGTCTTGCATGGTAGTCATCACACCAGATAGGTGGCAATCAAAATCGTTAATACTATCAACGAATGTAGATCAAAAATCGTTAGAACAGTCTGGCAACAAATGGCAATCAAAAAACACTGTTTCTAGCGATTTTTGATCCGCCTTTGTCGATTGTTAAGAGCATTTTTGGTTGCCACCTATCCAGTGTGGTCATTCATGGTAGTCCTCACACCGGATAAGTGGCAATCGAAAACGTTAATACTATCAACAAATGAGGTCAAAATTTGTTAGAAACAGAGTTTTTGATTGCCATTTGGCGACAAATGGCAAGGGAAAACACTGTTTCTAGCGATTTTTGGTCCTTATTCGTAGATTGTTAAGAGTGTTTTTGATTGCCACCTATCAGGTGTGGTCATTTATTATCTCACATTATCATCACACTCATTATATTTGATATGTGAACATGATTCTTGACAGTAAAACTACATGTATGTTATTTAGGTACTATAATCAGGCCTCCAGATAACAGTGTGTACTGGAAAATTATTTTTCATATTTCTCAACCAAAACATATGTTATGGGTACTCAAAAGAACTGTCTCAATGAGATGGTTCTTTTGAGCACCCAAAACACATGTTTAAATTGATGGGTAGGGAAATAAATGCAATTTTAGGTGCACAAACTATCAGGGTGCCCACCCGTCAGGGAAAAGTCAGGGAAATTTGATTTTTCTTCAAGGTCAGGGAAAAGTCAGGGAATTCTGTAAAATGGTCAGGGAAATTAGAAATTCTTCAAAAGTCAGGGAAAAGTCAGGGAATTTTAAAATCATGCTTTGTTAATCCCTTAAAAATTGAACAAGCAGATATGAGATGATGACTTCAATAGTTTTAGGGTTAATATAATATGCAATCTGGTTATATTTCTCTTGGTTAGTAACTGTTATTTTAATCTAAGACCTAATTTTTGGTCATATTGTTTTAACTCACACCAGTCATAGGCTGAAGTGAGGTATGTTAATGAGTATATTGATGGTCTGTTGTCGTTGTCTGTTCACATTTTCAAAGAAGTATATATCTCGAGGTGTGATCAAATTTCATGTAAAGCACATATGGTAGGGGAAAGGATGCATAAGGTTTTTGGGCTGACTGGATTGGAACTCTAGTTGCCATGGCCCATGGGCAACATAAAGCTTCCATAGACATAAAAAAAAATTAAAAGGTGAGCGAGCCATCAGAGTTCAAGCCATTTAAATTCAGGCCCACAGCTTATTTGATATAAAGCAATGTCCAGTGGTCCTCTACATAAATCCTGCCAACCATGCCCCTGGGGTCAAAATTTGTCCAAACCCTGGGTGTCATTATCGTCCATTGACTATAAATGGAAAAAAACTCTCTAAAACCATGAGGCCCACATCTAATATATTATGTATATATCAATGTTTAGTGATCCCCTGCATAAATCTTGCCAACCATGCCTTCTGAGGTCCAAATTGGCCATGTCCTGGGGGTCATTTGCTCCCATAGACTCAGACATATTAAAAAAAAAACTGGAAAAATTCTCTGAAACCATGAGGCAAACAGCTCAGGTAAGCAGTATAACATATTAGCAAATAATCTTATGCATCAAAAATGATTGTTATATGACTCCTATAAAATACCTCCTCTGATTGGCTGAAACTGGCTTGCACCGGTTGTGACAAATCTTGATGTCAAACAGTGATGAGCTCAAGACAGGTAACATAACTGACACAGAGCTAAAAATAGATTGAACTAGATCTAGCCCATGTGACATTAAGTTTTGTCACTGCTACCTGAGAGCTAAAAATAGATATTGCAACACTGACTGATTTCTTATGTATATTTCACAGGTAAAAAGTTTCAATTCAGAATTTGTTCATTTTATGAGAACAGCATTTAACCCATTTATGCCAAAAGGAATTTCACACCGTTATCAATTGGAACAGTCCATTTCTGTTTTAAGGGGTGTTAGGTGGTATTTTTCATTTTTATTCAAGTTTTAATAGAAATTTATGCAAGCAAACAGTGGAGACCCTGATCAGACGCCGTATTCTGTGGCGTCTGATCTGGGTCTGCACTATTTGCCTATGTCCCACAAAAAGTATGCTAGGCATGTATGGGTTAAAATGCAATTATTTTGCTTATCTCATAAGAGTTGCAGAAATTTGGGAAGTATATTGTTGAAATAATCTTCCTAGGAACATCCGACTTGAGTAAATTTATAGATATGAAAATAAAAGAGAGACAGTGTCATATAACAAAACAATTGGTGCATTCTTTTTTGGTTAACATCAGGATTAGTCAACCCTCGAAAGTGATGTTCACCTTGGCTTCGCCTCGGTGAACATCACTGTTCTCGGGTTGACAAATCCTGATGTTAACCTCAAAAGAATGCATCAATTGTATAATGTAATTGTCTTTTCTTACACATTTGCTGCCTGTTGTTTGTCTTTTTTTATTTAAACACATGCTTCTGATGTAAAGCTCATACATTTTAAGGATTAATTTTGATTGATGTCAGTATTCATAAAACACAGGTGTAGCAGACGGCTGTAAGGGGAGGAGGTGGGGCGAACGTGCGGTAAAATGGTCAGGGAAAAATGAATTTTTGTCAGGGAAAAGTCAGTGCAAAGTCAGGGAATTTCATTTCAGACTAAGAGTGGGCACCCTAACTATCCTTATCTGGACCTATGTATAATTCTTCTAGTAAGTGTCCCTAATGTTGGAGTGAGTAATTAAAATTTGTCGTGGAAGAGCAATACCCATATAGTAGCTTAATGGTGTTTGAATTGTCCTCATTTGAGCAGAGCCATGACATGTGATTTCTAGCAATGTGGCATTTTGACAAGTGTAGACTCATATGAGCCTGTGCAGCCTCCTTTTAAGCGTAGAAACTTCAAATGATGTTCGGTCATTAGCTTAACAGTCATAGAATATTCAAGCGACTAGCAAAGGCTCTGATCAGACTGCGTATATGCGCAGGCTGATCAGAGCCTTTGCTGGTCGCACATACCACATTGTTGGAAATCTCATGTTGTGGCTCAATTTTAGTTATGTGGACCTCAAATTTAAGTTCACACTAATGTGTCCTTCAATTTGTCTATTTGTATTGTCATGCTTCAGTGATCCTATACACTATGTTGATAGTTTATATCTTGAGCATGCACAATATGTCTTGCATCTTAGTCTCCCTACGAAAATCCTACTGCCAGCGGAGTCACTGTGTTGTGTCCTTGAGCAAGACACTATGTTGATAGTTGTGTCTGGAGCATGTGCAATATGTCTTTGCATCTTAGTCATGCCAGCTTTTGTACCAGGCCCCGAGGTTTTAAAACTTTTTACTGAGCACAAAATTTCAACTGCTCCTAAAAACTAAAATACAGACAAATGAAAACGTTTTTTGCTTTAGATCTCTCAAATGTTGTATTTATCGTGCCAATAAGTGTTAAAATGCCAAGAATTGTTGGCATTTTAACATTTATTAGCAGGATAAATTTCATGCTTAGCTGAGTTGAGCATGAAATAAGTTTTATAACCTTGGGCCTGGTCACATTCTGTCTAGGCTGTGATAATGTGGGAGATATATTCTAATACAGGTTTCATATTAATTTATAAAAAGAGACAGTACTCTTGGGGTGGGAGGATTAGATAGAATATGATAAATAACATTTCCGAAGAAAAAATGCTTTAATTAGAAAGGGGCACTTAGTTTTCTTAGAAAGGGGGCACTTAGTTTTCTTTTTCTTTCACTCTGTCACCATGACCACCAAGTTGTGATATTGTCTCAAGACAATGTTTCTTTAGTAATGTTTTATTGGTAAATTACACTGTTTTCTTTAGCTCTCTCACAGTTAAAGTAGAGCAACTTAACCCTTAATGTGCCAATCGCAACAAAAGTTGTCTGCTTTTCTCGTCTGCTGTAATGTTTAAGAAGCCTCTAAGGCAAACAGTGTGGACCCAGATCAGATTGCTCCTATAGGAGCAGTCTGTTCTGGGTCCACGCTGTTTGCTTCTATACTTAATTTGTAAGTAATGTTAGGCAATTATTTGCAGCAGACGACTTCAGCAGACGACATTTTCAGATGCATTTTTTTTCTTGGCGCTTTAAGGGTTAACTCTCATTTAACCAGAATATGTAGTAGTTTTATGCCCCATATCAAAGTTTTGGGGGGCATTTTTTTTGTCTCTGTTTGTGTGCATATGTGCGTGCAACTTAGAAAATTAATTTTTCTGACAATTATTTTGTTTCTATTATTGCAGGATTACACGGATGCCTGAGTTTGGTAGATAGTTTTATATGAAGTTGAAAGGTTTGGGAAGTAGGAAGCTTGTTTTACATAACATTTAAAAATATATACCATACATTGTATATACAGGGTTCCCACGAGCTCTGGAAATCTTGGGAAACCTGGAAAATCACTAGAAAAACGTTCCATGCATGGAAAAATCATGGAATTTGATAAAACCTGAATAATCATGGAAAAATCATGGAATTTTGTGAAATAATTTGACGAAACCACCAGTAGCCAGAAAACTAGCTGTCAGACACACAAAACTTGTGTGTCTGATAGCTAGTTTTCTGGCTACTGGTGGTTTCAAGTTTTAATTATTTCAAAATGCATGCATAGTCTACAAGCATGCTTATTTAAATACATTTCTGTTGCTGCAATCCGCATTTATGCTGAGGGTAGTGAAGATGCCGCTAAAAGGAGAGGTTGGAGGTCATGTATTTTAATAGTTATGGAAATTACATTGTTGATCATGGAAAATCATGGAAAAATCATGGAATTGTGTTTTTGAAATTCTATGGGAACCCTGATATACCTTTACTACCATGTGTAACCCTATTGCACTCAAAATGGCCAAAACTATTAGTTTTGGCCATTTTGAGTGCAATAGAGTTAACTAAGTATATAGTTGGGTATTTTTTTCCAGGGTATTTAAATGTTGTGAAAAGTACACATTTAATCGCTTTTGCTGTGCAACCTAATACCTTACATACTACTTATTATGACTAGGAACTATCACAATCATAACAGGGGAGCGCAGTGGCTCATTGGTAGAGTGCTTGACTCGAGACTGAAGGGCCGCGGGTTCAAGCCTCACCGGTGTCACTGCATTGTGTCCTTGAACAAGAACATTAATCCTAGCTTAGTACTGGTTCAACCAGGAAGACCCGTCCCTTTATAAATGAAAAAGATTGTTGATGGGACCTAAAGAATCAAATCAAACAAACAAAAAAACAATCATAACAGCCAAGATAGTATTAAGCCCGCAATGCATCAAACTACAAAACTGGAACAGAATTTGAAAATACAGCAAATGGATGTGAAGTTTGATCAGTTTAAAGTCAAACCAATGTATGGGGGATATGGTCACATCAAAAAATCTTGCCATGAATGGGGGATTTGAAATAGAACCTGGGAACCATGGTTTTCAGGATAAATGGTCCTAGGCAATGTAAGGTATTCAAAGAACAAACAGTAACAGAACCACCTCCTTAGAGTGGACCGAAGCTACCCACAGGCTTAAATTTATTTTACTGGCGAAACCAGCACACTTGGTTCCATTTGAATACACATACACACACATATATACGAGCGTGGATCTGACAAAAGGGTCCTTCGGGCATTTTAGCAGTTTTTGTGTAATCAAAATTTCAAAAATGTCTAAATTTTCAAGTTTTTGCATGTTCTTGCACTAGACTCAAATTGCTTCTAACTACATGTTAGAAGCAATTTGAGTCTAGTGCAAGAACATGCAAAAAATAATGTGACATTTCTATTTTACAATAAAAGGCGCAAACAGTTCTGATAAAATTTTGTGATATGATAAAGTATGTTGCCATGGCAACTGATGTGCATATGGACTACAAACTTCATTGAAAACAGGATACCTCATTTCAAATGCTTTTTGTTAACACGAGATGTGGGCATGTGGGCTATTTGTGCAGTCTAAACAATTGCATACACATCAAATTTACAGAAACATGAAGCATTCTTGAAATATTGCTCCTAGCGTCTTTGTATTAGCCCCATATGTTAACACAATGGCGTTGACGTCAGAACGTCATTAACAACGTTAAGTGACGTCGTGTTTAAAACACATCATATATACAAGTTTAAACGCTCATATCTTTGTTTTTTGTAAAGATAATCTCTTCAAATCTTCTGTAATTGTTCACAACAGCTAGGTCTTTCTTTCTCTGTAATTATCTCACTTTTGACTTTTATTGCCAGAAGGTCCCTTTTGTCAGATCTTGGCTCATACATAAAATATTGGTTCTGACAGATTTGTTGCAGAAGAGTTTTCAAGCCAATGTTAAATTTGATATTCATTTTAAAGTCTATGATATAATTTAGGAAATGTTTTACTGAGTTTATGACCATGTCACCATATGCCTTGTTTATCAAATTAGCTTTGCAGATATTGTTAAATTCACTTGCATCAGAACATTCAATTATCACATAAGATTAACATTCCCATCCAAAATGGAAAATTAACAATATTTAATTATCTTGGTAAATAATAGATTACGTCTGTAAGAATCTATAACTTCAGATATTTAGGAAAATGACTATAAATATAGTCATATTTCCCCTATTATCAAAAGTTATTGTATGTTGAAAGTGAATAATTTGTCAGATGGGTAGCTGGTTACGCAACCTCATATGACATAACCTCATAAATGAACAAATTAAAATTTCTGACTTCAACCTTCAATTTCGCATTTAACAAATTAACAAATGTGATTCATAACGCTAAACCAAGTTGTGGATTAGGACAGACAGTAAGGTAATATCGGATGAAATTGGTGAACATTTACCATAGCAGAACAAACAGTCAATTTCCTGTCCATGTATTTATAGCTAAGTCTGACCACAGTCCTAAGATACTCGGGGTGTCCAATTTTGCTTTTAACTAATTAATAACAGTGTGATTAATAACACTGAAACAAGCCTGCTTCCCAAACCAGAGAGTTAACAATGTTGCTAGAAAATACTCTGTAATCAAAATCCATAGACTGTTTAATTTAAATCTTTGATGGAGCTCTAGAACTTGCCATTTTCTGCATAGCAAACACAGGAATTCAAAGCAAATGTGACTTATACCTGTATAGCGTGAGGTTATACAGATACTAAAACAAGACCAATCCTAGATCACATTGGTTTCCTTACTATTTTAGAATAGGAAATGTCACATTATTTTTTTGGTATATTCCATATTTTTATACAATATTTTATCGAAATTATGACCAAAAACGTATATAAGATAAATATTATCACAAAAGTAACTTGATCTGGCATCTTTATCTCGTCTTGTGGATGAGCTCATAGCTTTGGATCATGATTGACATTCGGCATCTCTGGAGATCCTTTGATATGAGCAAATACACTAGATTTGATACATTATGTACTGTTGGGCCTGATCTTGGTTCATACTGTTTGATTATCAGCAGGCAATAAAGATGTCACTGGCAAGTAAAGAGTTCTAAAAAATGTAAGAAATCTACCCTCATGGCCTGGAGGAGACTGAAGGGATATTGATTGCATAGATTATGATATGAACTGTAACATGTGATTTCCAACAATGTGGCATTTTGACAAGTGAAGACTCATACAAGCCTGTGCAACCTCTTTTTAAGCTTAGAAACTCCAAATGGTGTTCGGTCAGTAGCTTAACAGTCATAGAATATTCAAGCGACTAGCAAAGGCTCTGATCAGACTGCGCGTATGTGCAGGCTGATCTGAGCATTTTCTGGCCACACATACCACATTGTTGGAAATCTCATGCACTGGCTCATACATGTTTATTTACCATTCTATGATTACCTGGTCCCAAGGTTATAAAACATTTTTTCATGCTCAACTGAACTGAGCATTAAATTTCAAATTCTCATAAAAAGTAAGATACCCATAAATAAACCTTGAAACTTATTGTATTTGTCATGCTAATAAATGTTAAAATGCCAACAATTGTTGGCATTTTAACATTGATGAGCATGATAAATTCCATGCTCGTTTGAGTTGAGCATGAAAAAGTTTTATAGCCTCGGGGCCTGGTCTAAAGGTTATAAAAGATTTCTATTTTGGATAACGAATTCAAATGCTCTGTAAAATCAGTTTTTAGTTTGCCTGTACAAAGTACAAGGAAACAATCCGCAGTCACCATGGTGTCTGCATTACCATTTAAGTTTTTCTGTGTCGGATTTTTAACTCCGAAACATTTTGAGATATTTTCATCAAATTTTGCACAAATGTAAAGCATCATCTTACCTAAGTAGAGTTCTCATTAATTTCAAATTTGGATTTATTTGTTTCCAACTTCTTGATTCTGACTCAGACATTTTCAAAAGTCCCAATAGAGATTTATGGTAAAACTCCCAACTTTTCTGTAGACAGCGATATTTCTTTTTTTTTTTCAAAATCCTAGTGAGAACTCTGCTAAGCATTTTGACTTTGGTTTTCTTACTTTTGGTTTTATGTTATTTTGAACCTTGAAACTAGTTATTTCTGATTTACAACTTCTCTGTTTGTTCAGGGAACAAATTTCTGAGTTTCAGACCATTGACCCTAAGCTACTTAAAAAAAATATTGGGAAAAAATTTTGTCATTAGTAAAGTTAATAGATTTTATAACCTTTTGACCTCTTCAGCTTTTGTATTGCTCTTTGTTTCAACTATTAAGTTGCTTAAGTATTATTAAATATCATTTCTTTGAAACGCCATATTTGCCATGTTGTGAAAAACATGTTTCGTTGTACAGAATAACCTGTGTAAAATGGCCACTCTCAAAAAGACCACAAATTGGTTTTCAAGACCAATTACCGCTTAATGTAGGTCAAGAGTATTGCAGAATGCTCTAAGGGGAGCATTTTGCAATACTTTCGACCTTCATTAAGCTACCATTAGTCATTAAGATCTTTGAATTGTCTATTTTTGAGTGGCCGTTTTCCACAGGTTTTACTGTATGTGACAACAGAGGTGCAGACCAGCCTGCACATTATGATCAGGGCATTTGTAATATACTATGTCAATGTTATAGTTCAATATATTTATCATATGATGTTGCACCTGGGAGTGATATAACACCATGTATTAAAATTGATAAACCAGTAGTGGTTTACATATTAGTAATGTCATGCACTGCAGAGGGCAATGGCTGAGTTGGTAGAGCGTTAGAATGGGGATTGAATGGTAGCTAGTTCAAGACTCACCCCAGGCGGAGTTACAGGGTTGTGTCCTTATCCACTGCATAGTACTGGTTCAACCCAGGTAGACAGGAAATTGTCCAGACATGACTGAAAAATTGTTGACTGGGACGTAAAGCATAAAAACAAAAAATATTGTCAAACAATGAAGGCCATCACAATGTCATGTTTATATGGCAAAATCTTGACTCTTTTAAGTATATAGTGTCATATGATAAATAGAATCTAACATTTGTGCTACTGCATTATTGAATTTATTAAACTAGTAGTGAAAGTGATAAAATGCTTGGCAACTCTCACATTTTATCTCTTTTCCTCAACTAGTTTGATAAATTTAATAATACATGAGCAGTCATGTAAGATTCTCTCTATATATATACATGCTACTTAAGGTTTGCAAACTTCTAGCTAGTCTCTGTAGATATGCAGACTGGCCCCAAGGTTATAAAACTTTTTCATGCTCAACTCGACTGAACACGAAAAACTACCCATAAAAACTACAATACCGTCAAATAAATAAGCTTCTTGCTTTAAGTCTCACAGATTTTGTATTTATCATGCTAATAAATGTTAAAATGCCAACAATTGTTGGCATTTTAACATTTATGAGCAGGGTAAATTTCATGCTCAGCAGAGTTGAGCATGAAAAAAGTTTTATAACATCGGGTCCTTTTTTGTATCTTACCTGATCATAAGCCCCAAAGAGAGGTTGTTTTTCTTATTACATCATCATCCAAAGAATATTTTTCCAAAAACATCATTTCACTGAAAACATTTATTTCAAATTTCGTCATTTTTGCTCATTTATTTTTGCTAAATCTGTTGAGGAAATATAAAGTAGAACATTCTGATGTTACCATCTACAGTGCTGTCCTATTATAACACACTCCATTATAACTCCGGGTTTGAATATATCACCTGCATCAGTGTTGTGTCCTTGAGCAAGAACATTAATCCTAGCTTAATACTGGTTAAATCCAGACATAAAGAATCAAATAAAACAAACAAACATCATTATAACTCAGGTTTAAATTAAAACAGTCATAATTGTTGTGGCTTCCAAATTTTTTTAGCAAAGTAATTATAGGAAAATGACCATAAAATGGTAATTTTCCTATAGTTACTTTGTAAAATTGTCCCTTTATAACATGAATCACTTTCAACACAGTCCATTCTTATGGACCTCAAACATAGCGTTATATATAGGGACTCCTCTGTACCTTACCAATACCATAGTTCTAATTGAAGGAAGTTCTAGGTTTCTAGGCTTGAGTTCTATAGAAATCAACCTGAGAATGAGTTTTAGTCAGCTAGGGTGACCAGGTGATCAGGACTTGTTTTACTTTATCCTAAAACACTTATATGTGGGTCAGTCAAAAATAACTGAGAGATGGTTAATATCTTTGTACTGGGTTGTTAATTTTTGACTGAAACTTAATACACATATAGCATGAACCTTTGGGCTTCATTGCATACAGAAGTTGACATCTTATCATCTTCAATGTGCTGTTGCTAGGCAACCGACGACCGCCTCCCACCTATGTGCGTTCGCGCTGACAACATTTCAGACTAAGCAGCCATGAATTTAAAATCATTTCAAATCTAAAACAGTATAACAATGGACCTTTTATCTCGCCAGTTGTATCAAACTATGTGTTAGCAATGTTTTGAAGAAGTGTAATAGAAAGTATATACAATACATGCAATGTTCATTGCTGAGCAACGAAAATCGATGGAAATTGTATTTTTGACAAAAACACCAGATTTTGTTGCTATGGCAACCGTTTATTCCTAAGAATATTCAAGATATACATTCAGATATTAAAAACAGTTACTAAACACAATGAAATAGTTATATGATATGGTACTTACTTGATAATTTTACTCTAGAATGAACCATTATTGGTGGGTGGGGTATATTTTGGGGTGAAATTTTCCGGGTTTTTTTTTAATTTTCCTTTTATTTGTGGAATAAAATTCCAATGCCTCAATTACAGTTGTTGTATTTAACAAAATATATTTAAACACTTTATTTGTAACAAATGCACAAGTTGATGTATCTTAAATTGTGTATAGTCTTTCCGTGGCAACGCTTTATTCCAGCATGAACGCATGACGTTAATTCACATTCTTCGGTTGCTTAGCAACAGCAATCTATACTTTGCATGACTTTGCATATTGCATATTCTGACGCAGGACAGTTCACTGCATACATGTGCCAAATTTGACTAGTGTATGTTAGCCTACGTAAAAGATATGTACCAACTCTCAGTTATTTTTGACTGACCCACGTAGTATTAGTTTCACAAACCTTAAAAACTTTTAACGGAAATTATCTTATATCATATAAACATCTTATATCTCTCCTATAGTGAAATGTTCCACCAATTGAGCTTTTCTAATTAAATAACATTCTCAAAAAAAAATATAGTGGCTGAAAATTTTACTAGAACATTTATTTAAAATGTTTAAATTAGCCATGTCAAAGTAAACATAGTCAAAGTGGATGAAAAAGCTTTTAAACAAATTTTAATTTGTTGGGTAACAACTAACAAGTTATAAAGATTAGAACAATTTGTCCCAGATATGCACATCCTACAGATTGTACACAGAATCTGGTTGAACATTATGCTGTTCACATATCTGGTGACAACATATAGTGAAGACCCTTTATAATGCTTTGTTTTAGAGTCCATAGGAATGGACCCTGTAACAAGTCAATATTGTTATAAAGAGACAATTTTACAAAGGAGCTATAGTAAAATGACCATTATATGGTCATTTTCATATAATTCCCTTGTAAAATTCCATGGTTAAAAAAGTTGTGCACGTTACATCCAATGCGCGTTACATCCAAGTCTGTGTTATAATGAGGTGTGTTATTAAGGGACTGCACTGTATCTTTCGATGCAGTGCATAGTTATCTCCCTTTCTTTTATTTCAGGATCGCTATGGTAGTTAATGAAAGACACAAGGAAATCTGTAACTAGGAAAATTATCAAGGCCATACAAGTCTTCAGGATCTATTATTGGGCCACTTCATGAGAATTTGGTACTTATTGCACATGACTGCCAAATAAGGATAAAACACCCTTAAAACATGCATGCACAGATGGATATCTAGCAGGGTTAGAGGCCTACTTTTTGGGGATCAGCAAAGGCTCTGGTGAGACTGCACAGATGCTCAGACTAGTATGAGTATTTGCTGCTTGCATATGCGATAAGTAAATTTTGACGCGAGCTTTTATCTGTATTCTTCATCTTATGTTTATGGGCAGTGAATGCTCTGGTGAGTCTGTGCAGATGTGCAGGCTCGTCTGAGCCTTCGCTGCTCCAACATGTGATAAGTAAATTTTGGCCGTAGCCTACTTTATGCTTGTGAGCAGTGAAGACTGACAAGACTGCGGAAATCGGCAGGCTCATCTGAGCCTTCTCTCCTCACATATATGGTCATATATGTAAATAAGTGCCAAAATCTTGTGAACTGGTTCTATATATCTACATTGGGACAGGAAAAATGTTGTTTATTTCTTTATTTATCATCCATCAATCATCAGCTGTGAGCTGGTCTTGTGTATAAGCTATCATTCATATACATATTTAGAATCGGGTATATTTCAGTTTTTAGTTGTTCATGATTTATAAGAGTAGAAAAATAAATAATACTACCCTGAAGAATTGCTTGACAGAGAGCAGGTCCTTGTCAGGCCCCGAGGTTATAAAACTTTTCATGCTCAACTCAACTGAGCATGAAATTTCAACTGCTCATAAAAACTAAAATGCTGAAAAATGAAGACTTTTCTTGCATTCAAACTCTCAGATGATGTATTTATCATGCTAATAAATGTTAAAATGCCAACACTTGTTGGCATTTTAACATTTATGAACATGATAAAGGGGTACGTGCATTAAGGGGCTATTTTGGCCCCCTCAAGAGCCAAAAACTGAAAGTTGCCTTTCACCAATTTCATCTTATTGGTTTATTAGATGAGTAGCCCAAGTGTAAAATTCTGGCATTTATTTTACTTTTACTGGTTGCTATGGTAACCAAAATGGCCGACAAAATAGGCTTAAAATAGAGAAATTGCCATTTTAGGCCACATTTGAGGCTTTTGGAGACCGTTTTTTTTAAGAATTAGATATCAGCACAAGCAAATACCAAAAAAAACTTTTTTTATATATTGTGTGCCGTGATAATTCTCATCATCTGTTAAAATATTTTTTTGGTATTTGCTTGTGCTCTATATTAATTCCTCTGTTAAATGTCTCAAATTTGCTCCAAAATGGTCATTTTCCTATTTTCAGCCTATTTTGGCGGCCATTTTTGTTACCATAGCAACCGTAAAAGTCGAATCAATACCAGACCTTTACACTTTGGCTATTGTTCTAATAAACTAATAAGAAGAAAATTGTGAAGAGCAACTTTTATTTTTTGACCTCACAGGGGGGCCAAAATAGCCTCTTAATGCATGTACCCCTTTCACAGCTGAGATGAGCATGAAAAAACTTTTTTAACCTTGAGGCCAGGTCAACCTGTCTACAGAGGTACCATGAGGAGCATGGTGGCTCCGTTGTAAACTTGAGATCGAGGGGTCACAGGTTTGAGACTCATTGGAGGCATGCATTGTATTCTTGAGCAAGACGCTTTACCCTCTGCTTAGTACTGGTTTAAACCAGGCGATAGGAAAACATCCTGTTATGACTGAAAAATTGTTGACTGGGATATAAAGTATCCACACAGTTTTACCATATTCATCCTAATATTTGTGCTTTGTGGACAAGTTTTTCAAAATTCTAGACCCATTTTAGAAAACCATGAGGTTCCAGGATCCACAATGTGTGTTCTTTGTCTTTAATATTAACAATGAAATTACAGCACCAGATTGACAGAAAACTATAAGTTAAATAGAGGATCTTACATGAGTACTCATGTTTTATTGACTTTATTAAACAAGTTGGGAATTAGCGATAAAATGTGAGGCTTGCCGAGCATTTTATCACTTTTTCCCAATGAGTTTAATAAATTCAATAATACAGGAGCATGAATGTTAGATTCTATTTATCACATGAAATTTAAACTGCTTAATAATCACATTTTGGTGTGAAAAAAGTCAAGATTTGCCACTTTTACGCAACATGAAAATGGATGTAATTACGTAACGTTACTAAATTTGTAAACCATTAGTGGTTTATAGATTTTATTGCATGGTGCTATATAAATCCCAGACGTGACGTCATGTGATATTATAGTATAAACAACACTAAAAGTACAGAGTGTGCTTATAGAAGCATGTATGGTTATTAGCTTGAATATGGTATGTAAATGTGGATGCCCTGATAACTTAACCCTTTACTCCACACAAGCGCCTTTGGACGCCTTTGAAATGTAAGATTTTTGAAAATATTATGAAAAATGGAACATTTGCTGCTGAGGAGCAAATGTTCCATTTTTCATAATATTTTCAAAACTATTGAGATGTAAACACTGTTTTTTTTTGAAAATATTTGAAAATTAGAATTATTTATAGAATATGATGCAATGTTCTAAATATAGCATATGGGGTAAAACAGAAGGGGAACCTAAACTTTCTCCATGAAAACATATGGACCTCGACATGAGAAAACCTGTCTTCAGGAGATTGCAAACAAGGAAGGTGCAGACCAGCCGCACAGTCTGATCAGCACCTTTGCTATTGGCTTTTAGGAAAGTATCATATTTATCCCCACGCTTTTTTAAAAAAGCGTTGGGGATATTGCAATCGCCTCCGTCCGTCCGTCCGTCCGTCTGTCCGTCCGTCCGTCCGTCACGCTATCTCCTCCTAAACCATTGGACGAAATCCAACCAAATTTGGTGTGTGTGTTGCTCACATGAATGGGGCGTGCAACGGCACATTTTTTTTTGGCCCCGCCCCCTGGGGCCCTGGGGAGGGGCCAAAATGTCAAATATCAAATGATATCATTAAATTTCAATTACTAAGTCAATTTCAAAGATTTTTAAACCAAACTTTGTGTGTCTTCTCACAAATGAAAGATAAAAAACATATCAGACGGGATTTTCATTTGGCCGCCTGGGTCATGGCCCAGGGGTGGGACTTGGGGGTACCGTGGGGGGTTGTGTAGTTTCCGAAATTCAACCAGATTTGTTGTGTGAGTTACTTACATGAATGGCATATGCAACGACACCATTTTACGGGTCCCCGCCCCCTGGGGCCCTGGGGAGGGGCCAAAAGGTCAAATATCATTAAATCTGAATAACAAAGTCAATTTCAAAGATTTTTAAACCAAACTTTGTGTATCTTCTCACATATGGAAGATATATAACATATCAGACGGGATTTTCATTCGGGCGCCTGGGTCATGCCCAGGGGTGGGACTTGGGGGTTGGGGGGCCAAAAAATTGTTTTTTTCCGAAATTCAACCAGATTTGGTGTATTAGTTACTTACATGAATTGCACATGCAGCGGCACAATTTTTTGGGTCCCCAGCCCCTGGGGCCTTGGGGAGGGGTCAAAAATTTAATTTTCTGAACATGGTCATGTGGCATATCAAATTAAAGGGAATTTGCAGTAGACCAGGATACACTGAAAATTTTTAACCTACGATCAAACTAGTGACCTTGGGATGGGGTCAAAGGGTCAATTACCATTAGATTTCTTCGAGAGCGTGGGGATTTGCTATGGCGCGCCATCGAATGTGTTCTAGTTAAACTTGCTACAAGCAAAACTGTAGCTGAGGAGACATGTTTGAGTCTCGCTTTGTCTGAAACCCGGAAAACGGGTTTTGTGGCATCAAGGTCCATATGGTCAAGGCACTTATTGGAAGCGTCCCTATGAGATGATTCCAATGAGCACCTCAACAAATGTTTGGTGGAGAAATAGTAAATTAGGGGCGACATGTGATTTCCCATCAATGTGACATTTTGACAAGTGTAGACTCAGACGAGCCTGTGCAGCCTCCTTTTAAGCTTAGAAACTCCAAATGATGTTGGGTCAGCAGCTGAACAGTCATAGAATATTCAAGCGACAAGCAAAGGCTCTGATCAGACTGCGCACATACCACATTGTTGGAAATCTCATGTTGCGCCTCAAATGATCATTTTGGGCTATTAATAAGACTATAGTTCTTTCAAATAGTTTAATGTTCAAATCTCTGAAAAAGATTACTTTTAGGTTTGGACCAACCTTGCATGTGCAGCAATCTGCCATGTTTGGAGGGAAATGATATGACATAGAACAACTTTGGATAACCCTGCTGCTAGCCAGAATGAGACCTACATTGTGAATCTGTTATATGTCATTTGGATAATGGATTTAAATATTGGGTGTTCTTGATACAAATGATCATATTATTTATTTTGGTCAGTTGTGTTTCCAAATAATTTAAGATTGTTTTTTGCAGTAGACTGCTTGCAGTCGTCTTAATTATATAATTTAAATAAAGTCATCAAGATTTATTTATGTTATTATTTGTGTATACAGTTATTGTCATATATGTTGATCATGTCATGTTTGTTTCTGTTTAACATCTCTTTTCAGCAATTTTCAGTCATTTAAAGGCTTTAAGATACAAGTGTTTAATTAATAATTTTCAGCCAAAACATATGTTGTGGTACTCAAAAGAACCATCTCAATGAGATGGTTCTTTTGAGCACCCGAAACTTATGTTTAAACTGAAAGATAAGAAAATAAGTTTTATGCACAGAATTTTACGCACAAAATTTTGTAAATCTGTACCAGTGATATCAAGACAGTCGATTATCCGATCACATTGTTTATGTGTAAGCTTCTTGTCTACTTAGGGGATTTATAATTTTATCAGTGTCCTCTGCTGATAATATTTGCAGTTTGGATCCAGTTCAAGCCTGACTGATCTGAACTCAAACTGTTTTACACTCTGATGGTATTCGCGAAAAAAAAAAAGATTTTGAAAAAAAATCATATGACAAAAAAAAATGCAAAATTTTCTAGAAGGCAAAGAGTTAATGGCATTTCAATAAAACCTGTTGTAAGCGACCACTCTAAAAGAAGACCAAATTAGTTTTCAAGACCAATTATCGCTTAATGCAGGTCAAGGGGAGCATTCTGCAGTACTTTTGACCTTCATTAAGCTACCAATTGTCATTAAGATCTTTGTTTTGTCTATTTTTGAGTGGCCGCTTAAGACAGGTTTTACTGTAGCTCCACTTGAATCAATAGTTGGCAGAGATTAAATTCTATGAAAATGTGTGCCTAGACAGAGGCTCGAATACACCATCCCTATATAGCTTTCAGTAGAAGTTGGATTACTAATCAAACTTGCTATCAACTACGCTATACCAATTGGTTTGACTGCTCCTCTAAGAGCAGACTGATCTGGGACTATTTTGTCTGCACATGCTTTTCCTGTCTATTTGCCTTTGGCAATCAAAGAGTTATGGCAAATAGTATTTTGAAACAATGCTTAATATATTAGTTTTGCCACGAAAATAATAAATTGCAGTTTCGGCATGACTTATATTTCAAGAAGTTTGAAAATGCTGTAAGGCATTAGAAATAGCTATATGTGCACTAGCATGGGTGAAAGTTAAAATTTTTCAAAATCCTGAACTTTAGAAGTTTCAACCTTGCAGGTTGCCTACAAAAATAAATTATTTCAAGTTAAAATGATTAATTTTGTTTAGATAATCTGAAAACTAATCAAATGCTATTTTAATCTCCTTAATTCAGCATTTTGAGGCTGACTTTCTATGGATTTTTGATTTTGATTGATTTGATTCTTTTCGTCCACTCAACAATCTTTCATTTATGCGGGACGGGTCTTCCTGGGTTGAACCAGTACTAAGCTAGGATAAATGTGTCTTGCTCAAGGACCACAACGCAGTGACGCCGGTGAGGCTCGAACCCGCGGCCCTTCGGTCTCGAGTCAAGCACTCTACCACTGAGCCACTGCGCTCCCAAGTACAGCCTCAAAATCCTGAATTCAGGATTAATCCTGAAAACTTTCATCCATGCACTAGGTCATCACGATAAAACTGATCAGTGCTTTTGATATTCACTTGATGACAAGTTGAATAAACTTTTTACTCGCAAAATTTCACTAATCTAGCTAGTCTCTGTGGCTGAGCAGGCTCATTTGAGGAATACTTTGTCCATAACCCCTAGGACAGGTTTTCTCATGTTGAGGCGCATAAAACAACATACTGCAAACATATGGCCAGTGCTCTTATTTCTGTACTCAGCGAGCAGCAAAGGCTTAGGTGAGTCTGTGCATATTCTTCACAGACTGGCCAGAGCATTTGCTGCTTTGCTTGCATGCAAAAAGTATGGATGTAGATGATGGCTCAGACCAAAATTTAGACCTTTATTCCTGCTGGGTGCATCAGCATGAGTGCTTATTAGAGGCATTTAGGCGTCAGTAAAAAGGCATTTAGGCGTACAGTAAAGAGGCATTTAGGCGTACAGTAAAAACCTGTCTTCAGCGGCACTTAAAATTAGATAAAACCAAGGTCTTAATTGAAAATGGTAGTTTAATGGAGGTCAAAAGTATTGCAGAATGCTCCCCTTGGAGCATTCTGCAATGCTTTTAACCTGCATTAAGCGATAATTTGTATTGAAAACCTATTTTTGGTGTTCTTTTTGAGTGGCCACTTAAGACAGGTTTTACTGTATGCCATAAGTACCAAAATCTAGCGTGCTGGCTGATATTATATTAGGCAAACATTTGAATAAAGCTTACGCCAAAATAATATAAACCCTCCATTATGAGACCTAAGCAATGAAATAAATCCTATGGTTAAAGGAGGCTGGGAAAGGGCTGACCTCTTGGCTCTTGTTTGTGATGTTTAATTGTGTTTTTGTCACTTTCCCATCTGGTATCCTGGGTCAGGTGTGGTGCTTGATTGTATTGATTCCTGATCTTTGCTGCCTTTCTTTCTTTGGCAAGGAAATGATATGATTGGAATATAATTTCTTCATAATATCCTTAGAATATATCTCCATTAATTTTTGAAATTTACATGTTTATATGCTGGTTTCTACAGAGCTGTTAAGCTGTCTCAGCTGTTTCCACTACAGAAGACATGTATATATCCAGTGGTCACAGGTTATAATTTCAAAATAAAATTGCATTTCTTTCTTTGAAGATTGCTTTTGTCTTAGCAAACAGTGTACACGCTGATGTTATCTGTGTACATCTGTTTGCCAAAGTACGCATTTACGAGTCACTAGTAAATTACCCAGTATGATATAGGGGTAAGAGTGTTACAAGTTATTTGTCTCATAATACATGGGTGAAAGCTTTCAGGATTATTCCTGAATTCAGGATTTTGAGGCTGACTTTCCATAGAAGCTTTCTTGATTTATTTTCAGTCTGTCTAAGGACATTTGATCATTGAAATTGTATATATTTAGTGGGCATACAGCAAGTTTTGAGATTGGAGTTTCTAAAGTTCAGGATTTAGGAAATTTTGAACTTTCACCCATGGTTGAGAGTGCTTCAAGTTATTTGTCTCGGCATGGGAGATTGTGGTACTTTTGGCATATAGTCTATGTCGAATGGGCCAAAAAAATGGTCCCGTGTAAATTTCGTGACGATTTTTGGCGACCTATATAAAATTAAACTTTGGGGTATTTGCAACAATTTCAACCAGTTCGCCCATCTGAGTTCGGCGTCTAGTCCGAGTAATGACGTCATCAAAATGGCGGCCATCGCACAATTATAATGTGTATTTATTTAAGAAAAATCAAAGTATGTTGGCAAAATAAACTTTTTGATAATATATTTAATGCCATTTCTGCCCCAGATTTTAAACAGAAACAATATTTACACAGAATTCTACTTTGAAATGCAATAGGCCATCTTGCCCATGAGCATAGGGCATGAGTCACATTGTAGCATATGTTGAAAAGGACAAAATTTGGCCCAGTGTAAATTAGTGACGCTTTTCGGCGAACTATATCAAATTAAACTTTGAGGCATTAGCAACGATTTTATCCAGTTCACACATCTGAGATCCGCTTCCGGGGTAAATAGTGACGTCATCAAAATAGCGGTCACCGCGCTATTGATACGAATATTCATAGTATATGTATTAAAGTATGTTAGCCAGACAAAGTATTTTATAGCTTAGCGCTCGTGCCGCTCCAGATTGTTAATAGAAACTATATTTACACAATATTGTACATGCCCGAGGGTGTTCATATTTGGCACAGTAATTGGCTATTGAGCGTATAGACTATAACAACAAGGTCTCAGATCTGATCATTGGTGTGACCTCGGAATCGAAGATCACAGTCAAATATACTTAGAATCTATCTGACTTATGGCTCGTAACACAAACTCCTCTTTTATGTTTTGACTAAGGGTGTTCGTATTTAGCACAATGGTTGCCTGTGATGTGTAGATTTCAACAAAAATTATGATCACCGATATGACTTTGGAGTCAAAGGTCATGGTCAAATATATTTAAAATTTGCCGAACAGCTCTTAAAGCAAACTCCACGTTCATAAATCCACCAACCCGAAGTGTCTATTCATCCGTTTATCCATAACTCTTGTATCTCATTAAACCTTTAAAAATTATCTAAGCTTTGGTCAAATGTTCACCTCAGTTAGACGGTGTGAAGAACCCATGACTCAATTACGCAGACTCAAAGTCAGGGTTACAGTTACAGGTAATGGAATTTAGCCTTCAATTGCGCTATGCTCCTGATCTCCTCAAACCCTTGAAGGATTATCATTACACTTTGATAAGATGTTCAGCTCAGTGCGAGGGAGTGCAAAACACATAGCTCAATCATGCAAACTCAAGGCCAAGGTCACAGTTGAAGGCAATGGGATTGAACATTGATTTTCATGTCCACCCTATATTTAATTTTGGTCGAATATTTGTCTAAGTTAGATGATGTACGAAGCGTGTAATTCAACCATGACCACAAGGTCGTGGTCACCAGTGGTGACCACAAGTTTGAGCCTTTAATTCGATGCCCGCACCCTATCGCATTTACCCTGAAATTATTTCATAATATATAGATGAAATGTCCGGTTCAGTGAGAGGATAAGCAAATGTATAACAACACTGTGGCTAAAGCTCTATGTAAAAATTTAAGGTCACAAGTTTGAAATTTTGAATTCCTTACTTTACGTCAGAAGGACTTTCATTTTAACTTTAGTAAAAATTTCAACTCATTGAGACTGTATACAAACATTATGTTTCATCCATGCTAACTCGAGGTCACAGTATAAGGTCAATAATTTTAACATTTGATTTCATGTTTGCATTATGTTTCTTTTAAATTTGCTAAACTAAAATGGTTTCTTCAGTGAGAAGATGTACATAATACATGTCTCAGTTATACGGGCTCAAGGCTAGTGTCATAACTTCATGCCAAGCCTTGTAGGATATTCATTTAACTCTGGTTACATATTGACCTAAGTTATGGAAAATGCGCAGAACACATGTCCATGGCCGTTCATGGTACCAGTCATGGGGCTAATGACTTTTGCTCTCAGCAACCAAAGACATGCACGGTTGCCTTGCCATTTTATGTCCTTTAAAACAGTATTTTAGTCATGCTAAAACGCTGAGTGCAATGAGGTGATGTATAGGTCAAGCAGTAATCGAACTCTGGATGCTGTGATCCACATTTGGGAGCACTAATCGCTCGGTGACGCGGTCGCTTCGACAACTACAGGTGCAACCACTCTGTCGTTCTGCGGTTAGGGATATAACTGCCCTCCCAACTGCCTTCTTGAGTTTTGCCTGAAGGTGTTTGTATTTAGCACACTGATTGCTTATGGTGTCTAGATGACAGTGAAGGTTTTCAGATTACTGATATAAGTTCGGAGTCAAAGGTCGAGGTCAAGTATACTTGAAACCTGTCTTACAACTCGTAACACGATCTTCTATCATTTTTGATGGAAGGTGTTCATATTTAGCACACTAATTGCTTATGGTATGTAGCTGAAAAAAGGGTTTCGGTTTGCCTATTTGATCTTTATTGTCAAAGGTCAGGATGAGATATAATACTTAGCGAGCGGACTTGCTGATGTGGTGGTTATAGGTTAAGGTCTAGATCAGCCGAAGTCAGCATGCAAAGATCTTTACGTTCACTTTTGGCAGTAGATGTTGCTGATTTTACTGGATTAATGTCCGGCAAGGTAAAACATTATGCTGGAAAGCTTTCAGTAACGCTGATTCTTCTGTCCATGAAGCTTTCAGGAAACTTGGCCATGTCCCACCGATAGACGGAACTAAGAATGCTCTCGAACAATATATATGCCTGCTTGTCAGCAAGGAACAACCATTGAAAATTTTATTAGGTTAAAATAGTGGATGTTTCGTAGGAAACTAAACTTTCTCTTCTTCAGAGTGTCAGTATCAGAGCATCATATGGAAATCCACAAAGGAGCCAATTATCACTATACAGTTGCTTGAAAGTATTTAAAGAAAGGCGGCAAAGATCAGGAAACGATACAATCAAGTACCACACCTGACCCAGGATACCACATGGGAAAGTAACAAGAATACAATAAACATTCATAAACATGAAAATCATGTTGGAGTTGATAAGGTGACACTTATAACACAATTAACTCCAAATAAGGAGTAATAAATGGTTGCAGTAAATCTGCTTGTGTCACTTCTCACCACAAATAACTTATGCATTAGCATTTGTTTGAACATCATTGCTTGTATTACAATGGCGAATTTCGAGTAATATTGCATGCCATTACTTTGGTGGTATTCTGTCGCCTAAATGATATGCGAAGCCCTCTCAGGTGGGGGGGGGGGGGTAAATTGGCTTGTTCCTCTGTTCCCTAAAATTTTGTTTCCTTACATTCCCTGTAAAAATGATTCCAGCAAGAAATTCCCACATAACTAGTTCTTTGAATCTAATTACTTATGTATATATGTGCATAAGTAGAACTTAAGTGGCCATTTTGATGACGTCATCATTCGGTCCAGACGCAGAACTCAGATGTGTGAACTGGTTTGAATTGTTACATATGCCCCAACGTTTATTTTGATATAGGTCACCAAAAATCGTCACAAAATTTACACGAGATTCTCATTCGACATAGACTATTAAGTCAAATGTCGTGTACGATAACAACTCCATAATTCGGCTCTAGGCCTATTTCAATGAAATAAGGACCCCAAAAATAGTTTTTTTCCATTCTAGGAATATAAAACCTAATTCACTTCATATTTGTATAGAATGGCCTAAAATTAACTAAACCAATACAAAAATCACTTAATTTTAGCACGAACTTTCTACAGGATTACAACAAAAGTAATGGAATCCTGGTCAAATTTATCGATTTGGGAGCCCCAAATGGACTCTAGGCGTCTGAAAAAAAATGGAACACATCTTTTTCGTATTGTTTGACGTCCAATCAGTTAAATAAAGACGACAAATCATTTCTAGCTATAAATTCTCCCTCAACTATCGCTTTAAATACGATGTCTTATATGTGTACATAAGAAGCACTATAGCCATCATTTGATGACGTCATTACTCGGACCAGACGCGGAACTCAGATGGGCGAACTGGTTCAAATTGTTAGATATGACCCAAAGTTTATTTTGGTATAGGTCGCCAAAAATCGTCACAAAATTTACACGGGATGCCCATTCGACATAGACTAATAGGCAGGACAGCAAAGGCTCAGATGGGTCTCTGCTTCAGTTCTGGCCTCGAGGTTATAAAACTTTTTTCATGCTCAACTGAGCACAAAATTTCAACTGCTCATAAAGGCTGAAATACCGACAAAAAAGAAGTCTCTTGCTTTGAGTCTCTCAGATGTTGTACTTATCTTGCTAATAAATGTTAAAATGCCAACAATTGTTGGCATTTTAACATTTATGAGCAGATTAAATTTCATGCTCAGCTGAGAAGAGAATGAAAGTTTTATAACCTCGAGGTCTGTTTGCAATGGCCTTCACTGCATGCATACACAAAGTATGGATAGTATGAAGGCATAGAAAATATTTTGAGTTTTATACCCACTTGTTAGCTGTGCTGCCTGTTTATGCAGTAGGTACCAAAGTCTCAAGTGCTGGGCTTCTTCATGACAAGCTGGATTTTGTTGTATGTGAAAAAGGTAAAGATCAGCCTGCACATGTGTGCAGCCTGATCAGCATCTTTGTTACTTGCTTTCTGGAAAGAACGATTGTTAAACACATGGGTGAAAGTTTTCAGGATTAATCCTGAATTCAGAATTTTGAGGCTGACTTTCCATAGAAAGTCAGCCTCAAAGTGCTGAATTATGGAGATTATAATAGGTTTTTCGAGTAGTTTTTTGAATTATCTAAACACCTTTAATCATTTAAGCTTGAAATGGTTTGTTTTTGTAAGCGTCCTGCAAATTATAAAATTTGAATTTCTAAAGTTCGGGATTTTGGAAATTTTGAACTTTCACCCGTGTAAACATGCTACATGCAATCTTTCAGCATTCTTGCTAGTTTCTGTAGCTGAGCTGGCTGGTTATTGTTTTACCTGGTTGGATATTCTGAAGACGGGTTTTCTTGCAAAAAGGCTCAATTCATGGTACTTACTGTTTACATATGGGCCTGATTGCGAGTGAAAACCAGTCTTCTGGGTTTTCGACCAGGTTAAGCAGAGACTAGCTAGAATATTGAAATCTCTTTGCTATTACAGTGAGACCTGTCATAAGTGGCCACTCAAAAATAAACAAAACAAAGGTCTTAAAGCCATGTGGTATCTGCAGGTCTTAAATGATTAAATGTGTTTAGATAATTCAAAAAACTACTCAAAAAACCTATTATAATCTCCATAATTCAGCACTTTGAGGCTGACTTTCTATGGAAAGTCAGCCTCAAAATTCTGCATGTGGTATGCAGGTCAAAAGTACTGCAGAATGCTCCACGGGTTTGAATAGCAAACATTGAATGACTCGGACATACAAGGAATAGTCTGATCTGGGTCTGCATTGTGTGTTCGGTAACTAGTGTTCAACATTTTAGAACATTTCCCATATTGTTCTGTTGAAGATGTGGATGTATAAAATAAATTGTTTTCTTTCTCAATGTTTAATTTTTTATCTTTTTTAATCCTGTGATAATGTACAGTGCAGTCCAAGCTATAAGTGACTGGTGCAGAGATGCCAACCATTCTGATTTTTGCGGAATCATGCAGATTTTGAAGGCCGATTTCACATTACCATTTCGGACGTCAAAATTCTTGCAAATAGCAATCTAAAATGGTGCCAGATAAAATAAAGGAAAGTAACTTCTACCTGCACACCGATATGGAGAAAATAACTACTGGGGAGCTCACCTGGGTAGATAATTATACCCCATCACAGGTAGTAGAATTAGATTTAGACTGGTTTGTGCATTGCTTATTGGAATAACGTTACTGTAGTGGTTAAAAAGTTGCGAGTCAAAGAATACCCGTCATAAAAATCAAAATGGCTTCCCATGCAAAAAAAAAGTTGTGTGGTGGCAAAATTTGTCACAGATTAAACAAGTCTTTGGCCAATACTGAAGCTAATTGAAGGGGCGGAGAATATTATGCTTGAAGTTGAAGTCAAGCTATCAGCTATGCCTTTGGGCAGGAGGAATAAAGGGTTCCATACTAGGAGATATTGAAGCTTTGTATGAGTGAATTTGTAACGTATTTACATTTCTGGCAAAATATGTGGCATTCCGGAAAAGAGCTGTAGAGCGACATTTAGAGTTGGCATCTCTGCTGGTGTTATAGAGATAATTTCCTTTAATTCCTTTGTAAAAATCCATGATGAAATTTTTGGGAGTCATAACATGACTGTGTTTTATTCTCATAGTCCATGTTATAACAAGGTGTGTTATAAAGGGACTACACTTTATTACACATTATCAAAAGCTCTGAAATGATAGGATGACCATGATTGACTTGCATTTGGTTCAGCTTTGATATGATGATACGTTCTGTTTACAGTACCATCCTCAAATCCCCAGGTTGCCTCAAGGTCAAGATCATGAACTTAAATACTTTAACATGGAAATCCTCATTATTTACAATCGCTATAACAGATTGGGTTCATGTTGGTTTAGTGATACATACCAACAGGAGAATGGTCGTAGAAATTATTTCATGATCAACCTCCATGAAAGTATGGGACCAGGCCAGGATCAAACTCGCAACCCCTGGATCTGCAGTCAGACATGTTACCCACTGCGCTATTGGGCCCGCCATCATTACTGTAAACACTTATATAGCATACAAGTTAAATGGACACCCATCCAAGGATGAGGGTGAGAATGAATCAACACACATCACATCTTCTAAAGTTTACTTTTATAAAAGAGAAAACATGGCCCAGTTCATCTACAATTAGTAAGCTTAACAAACTCAACTCATACTTTCACCTCAGCTCATTCAAACAAAACAATACCATGACAATAGTAAAACCCATCTTAAGTAGCCACACAAAAAGAACAAAAATTGTTTTTCAAGACTGATTATCGCTTAATGCAGGTCAAAAGTATTGCAGAATGCTCCAAGAGACAATTCTGCAATTCTTTCGGCCTTCATTAAGCTACCATTTGTCTTTAAGACCTTTGTTTTGTCTATTTTTGAGTGGCCGCTGAAGAAGAGTTTTACTTAATTTCTTTCTAAAAGTCATTTTTATTTCTTGTTTGACTATAAACACATACATTGCAGTGTAGACCCAGAGGCGGTACAATGCAATACTTAGGGGGACATGTTTTGAAAATTTTCATTTAGGGAGATATATTGAAGGATATATGGTTGGAAATTTAGTTCTATGGGGACATGTGAATGGCCCTTAACCCTTTATCTCATATGCTATATTTAGAACATTGTATCATTTTCTATAAATAATTCAAAATTTCAAATATTTTCCCAAAATTTTTTTTTTACATTTCAATAGTTTTTAAAATATTATGGAAAATGGAACTTTTGCTCCTCATTACATTTCAAAGGCGTCCAAAGGCGCTTGTGTGGAGTAAAGAGTTAAAAGTGATTTCCGAACATATATCTGACGATGTTTACCTCACCAAATGAACATTTTGAATATGGTCATCCCATTCTTATGCATTTCTGACCCTGTTTACCTTAAAAGCTTTCGATTCTTATCAAATGGGAGTGTTGAAAGCAGCATTACAGCCAACAAAATGTGACATATTTAATGAGGTAAAACTGTTTCCCACATTATTAGTCCCAAATTTCTGTAATAGTGTTATTCAAGCAGATGTTTCATTACATTACCGGTAGTAAGTGCATTAGAATTAGCAGATAACTGCATTCCTAATTTCATTCGGAGAGGTATATCTACTGATATAGTGTTGGAAATTTAGTTTTACCGCAACTCGCCAGGGGAGCCCTAAAACATAATTTCCGAAAGTATATCAGACGATATCCCCATTCTAATGTACTGGTAACATTTTTCATTCAGAAAGACCGTGAAAATGTAGTATGTTGCACCTTAGTCCAGCAGCTGCCAGCTGCATAAAACTGCTTGAAAGCCAATGAAAGAGATGTTACATAATGACCAAGTCGCAAGATATACTGTCTCAAAGAATTTCTAGCGATAAGGCGAGCAATCTCCCTAAACGAGACGTTCATTTTATTTTGTTGAAATGACGACTGGAGAAACTAGGCACATTAAACAAATATATATAGACGGGCCGTCGATGCACCATTGCCCCCGAATTTGTATTTTTAGTACGGGATTTCCTTAGTGCATGTAATAACTCTACTTCTTATTGAATAGGAATTTACCTGTTATTCAGTAACATATATGGGAACTAGACTGTTAAACAAGGGAACAAATCGTCCTATCACGCTATGTACAGTAAAACTATTTATACAATTGATGTACAATAAAAACGACCATCTTGCAAAGTGGTCTATTTTTTGTCAGATATTTGATGTCTTCTTTCGCTTATACAACCCCTTTGCCCCCCTAGACCCAAGACGCCCTTTACATATGTTCTGTATTTGTATAGCGACATTTAATTGTCCAAAGGGCATCTTGGGTCTAGGGGGGCAAAGCATCTAAAAACAAACTGAAAGACGCCAGTTTCATCTTTTCAATGACAAACGTCACAATTTTAAGTATATTTCGTACGCATGCGCAGAGGAAAAACCGCAAAGTTTCGAAAATGAAGGGTACTTATATCCTTAATATTTTAGCACTTTTACTTTTTGAAAACCTGCAAAGGATTTACTAAAACTCTCGTCTAAACGGCACCCAGTCTAAAGATGTAAAATGAGGGGTGGGAGTAGAAGGCGTAAGTTTTAACGGTTTTGTAAATGATGAATCGCTTTGAAACCTATTTTGATGCTTTCTATGTAAATTTTACTACCGAAACAGACCAATTTTAAAAACATTAGGGCAATTTCAAAATTTAGGTTTTGCAATCATGTCAACTAGGGAAAATATACGCCTTATCGCTAGAACTCCTTTATTATGT
This sequence comes from Loripinus fragilis, assembly GCA_964019695.1. NCBI lineage: Eukaryota > Metazoa > Mollusca > Bivalvia > Lucinida > Lucinidae > Loripinus > Loripinus fragilis. Next base: position 110,614,051 of record OZ026517.1, read on the forward strand.
TATCCAATCAGACGCCCCATTACATTTGCAAGTGCAAAAGACTACATCTTGTTAGGATCGTGCAGATGTATTCTTTTGCACTTGCATCACACTTTATCCCTTTTCTTTTCCTTGAGCACTCATGTAAGATCTATTAAATTCTGTCTATTTAATCCACAACAACTACTCTGCAGACATTGTATTGTAGGTTTTTTCAAAATATTTTTTTTTTTTTTGTTCTTCAGTCTACATGGCTACTGCAGTAGCAATCATAAAATTCAACAAACTTGAACAACAACCAATATAAGAACATTGACAGATTTAAATATTTGTGAAATAATGTTGGAATGCTAGACAGCAATAGGCCTAAATACAAGGCAGCTTAGATTATTGATACTTTTAATACATACAGTAAAACCTGTCTTAAGCGACCACTCAAAAAGAAGACCAAAATTTGGTTTTCAGGACGGATTATTGCAATACTTTCGACCTTCATTAAGCTACAATTTGTCTTTAAAACTTTTGTTTTGTCATTTTTGAGTGGCCCCTTAAGGCAGGTTTTGCTGTAATAAACAAATTATGGTCCCCTAATCCAAAATCCTGTACTTTAACCCTTTGTATGCGGGGAAACCCCTAAACAGGTACTTTTACAAACAGTGAAGACACAGATGAAATGCTGCATGATGCAGCATTTCGTAAGGGTCTACACTGTTTGTTATGGTAAAAAAGATCTTAAGACAAGAAAATACAATATTTTTTTCCAGTTATTATTATTTGAAGCACAACTAATAATCAGAGAATACAAGGTGAGTGTCTTTTACTATAAAGTTTACCAGGCAAGGCATCAAGAACGCTTGTTTAATCGCAAGGCTTTGCCAAGCAATTCAACATGTGCTCTTGAAGCCAATCCTGGTAATCTTCATACCAAAAGACACAAACCTAGTATTCTATTTATCAGTTTATGCGTTGATTCACTCTTTAAACTGGAGATTATGACCTAATTATCGATTTTTGCGTCAATAAACGTCATTGACGTCATTAAAAAAAATGCAATATCATGTTGATCTGATAAAGATAACAGTGCAGTGACATAGACAATGTTTAATAGGTCAATGTGCAACATTGCAGCTAACTGATAAAACTGTCTAAAGGAGCAGTCTAGACTGATCAGAAACTGCTGTTGTTATAATCATTTTGTGAATCAACAATCCAATTACCAAAATTTTATGCGAGATATACTAGTGTTTTGAACATTTACTGCAGATATGGTCCCTTAATATACGTGTGTGGTCTCTTAATTATAATAGCAAAACACAGAAGTACAGTAAAACCTGTGTAAAACGGCCACTCAAATATAGACAAAACAAAGATCTTAATGACAAATGGTAGCTTAATGAAGGTCAAAAGTATTGAAGAATGCTCCCCTTGGAGCATTCTGCAATACTTTTGACCTGCATTAAGCGATAATTGGTCTTGAAAACCAATTTTCGGTCTTTCTGACTGTAGTCATTTCACACAGGTTTTACTGTAGTCATATAACCTGTACCTAGACCTCTGACCTACAAATAGTAATTTATTCTCTCTAAAAAATGATTTGCCAATCTATCTATAATTGCATATTAGCTACTTAAATCAAATAATGTCATTTTGGTCAATTGAAACACAACCTTTATTAGGCAGAAAGCATTATATAGAATGAGTGCTCATGTTTTATTGAATTTATTAAACAAGTTGGGGAAAAGTGATAAAATGCGAGGCTCGCCGAGCATTTTATTTCTATTCCCAATGAGTTTAATAGATTCAGTAATACAAGAGCACTAATGTTAGATTTTATTTATCATAACAATAAGATTACTTTAAAATCTCATTTCTGACATAAAACGTTATTATTTTGTCATTATGTATGCAACATTGTTATGAACGTCATAATGTAACGTTTCCCGAAAATCTGTAAACCATGCGACGCCATATGATATAAAAATTTTGGAAGTTTCTTGCTTCTATTAGTCTATTAGAATTAAAAACAGTTACATGCAGATTCTGTTTAAGTGGTCATAAATTAACTGTTTTATTCCGGAGATTCAGTCATGTGGCCTTACGAAAAGCCAATGTAAAATATAAGTCTCCATTGCAGATAATGCCAGTATAATTGTCCCAAATACCCTATTCATGAAAGTATGTAATAAATATAGATTCTCTCCTAGAATAAGATCCTATTCATGAAACTTGTAATAAATGATTCAGATCCTATTTATGAAACTTGTGTTAAATGAATCAGATCCAATTCATGAAACTTAAATAAATGAGTCAGATCCAATTCATGAAACTTAATAAATGAGTCAGATCCTATTCATGAAACTTAATAAATGAGTCAGATCCTATTCATGAAACTTAATGAGTCAGATCCTATTCATGAAACTTAATAAATGAGTCAGATCCTATTCATGAAACTTGTGTTAAATGAATCAGATCCAATTCATGAAACTTAAATAAATGAGTCAGATCCAATTCATGAAACTTAAATAATGAGTCAGATCCAATTCATGAAACTTAATAAATAAGTCAGATCCTATTCATGAAACTTAATAAATGAGTCAGATCCTATTCATGAAACTTGTGATAAATGATATAGATCCTACTAATGTTTTTTTTAATTATACAGATCCTTTTCATAAAACTATAAATGAAGCAGATGTCAATGATGTTTTATTCTAATGCACTTGCTTTTGTAACACAATGTTTGATTGGATAATGTCAAAAAATTGCAACAGTATATATCCTGTGATATACTGTCGGAAATAGTTTGACGTCATTAATTACATCAAATTTCGTTGGATGACTAGCAGCTTTATGTGGCTTGCAATGATCCAATTTAGGACGAGACTGCAGAAGTGCATTAGAATGGGAATAACCCTATTCAAAATTTTCATTTGGGGTCGCCGTAAAACTAAATTTCGACCATATATCAGACGATACACCTCCCCAAATAAAGTTTTGAATACAGTTATCCCCTAAATGATACAGATCCATTTAATGAAACTGGTGATAAATGAATCAGATTCTATTCATGAAATATGTGTTAATGAAACATATGCTATTAATGACTATCTAATGATACAGCTCCTACTCATGAAACATGTCATAAATGATGTAGATCTTCTTAATGATTTTTCAAATGATACAGATCCTATTCATGAAACATGTGATAAATGATGTAGAGACCTTAATGATTTTTTAAAATCCTCTTTAAAAACAGTGTAGGTCCAGAACTGACCTCTGAAGACAACAGATCAGTATCTATACTGTTTTTTATACAGTGATTCCAATTTACATGTACTAAATGGAATTAGAAGAAAAATGACTGCATTAGTGGTCGTCTTGATCCAAACACATTAAACCCATTTTAGTGAATGCAGCTATCCAGTACTAAATGGAGTTATGTGACTGAAATGAATATGGTCTATCAACTTATTAAAGTTGGACAAGGCTTAACTTCACCTTTGTTTAGCTTCACTAATGCTTCAAGCAAAATTATGGCTCAATGTTTGGTTTGATTCTTTACTTCCCATCAACAATCTTTTAGTTAAACAGGGACAGGTCTTCCTGGGTTGAATCAGTACTAAGCTAGGATTAATGTTCTTGCCCAAGGACACATCGCAGTGACGCTGGTGAGGCTCGAACCCTCAGTCTCGAGTCAAGCACTCTACCACTGAGCCACTGCGCTCCCAACACATTTAGACCCATTTTAGTGAATGCAGCTATCCAGTGCTAAATGGAATATTGTGGCTGAAGTTGGCCAGTGTGAAAACAAAAATGAATATGGCATATCAACTTCTTAAAGTTGGACAAGGCTTAACTTCACCTTTGCTTAGCTTCACTAATGCTTCAAACAAAATTATGGCTCAATGCTGTGAGCAAAAATCCTAACAACTGCATAAGGATTAAAGAGCTATGCCATTAATAGATTGAAAACTGAATATAGCCATTATGGCAGATGTTCTTAACTTTCTTACACTAGTAGCCCATCAAAAAGGTGAAGACAAACAGTGCAGACCCAGATCAGACTGCTTCTAAAGAAGCAGTCTGATCAGGGCCTTCCCTGTTTGCTACTCTGACAAGCATATTGTAATTTTCAGCCCTGATCACCGACATTTCATTGGAGAACAGAAAGAGAAAAGTATTAAATTTTTAGACCATTTACTTGATAGCGTTGTGAATCACTCCAACAAGAATCAAGAGTGACACCATCTATTGACAGAGACAATTCCGACAACCATCACAGCTATAAAGAACCCAGAAAAAAAGTTTCTGGAGATGTTTTCTCAAAGCTGGGAATAATCTAAAGAGAACTGCGGAAGTTTTATTGCACAGCTATTTCATGCTTTAATCAATTCATGAAGACATTAAATAACATTTAATGTGAAAAGACAACAAAACTCCATTCGAGCTGGTTTCCAGTTACAGGTACAACTTGATATGTGTGTGTGCCAATCGAAGACTCAGATCAGCTTGCGCATCCGCACAGTTTGATCAGAGTCTACAATGGGCGCTCTATGGTTAGTCAAGGGTCCAACTTTCTTCAGGTGGAAAGCTAAGACTCTGATGCGCAGACTGATTTTAATCTTCACTGTATGCACATGCCACCTTGAATCTTATGCTGGATACCGGCTACTTAATGCCTTACAGATAGCTCAATCAAGTGATTTAAGAGTGATTTATTTTTCAATACATCTAGATATGAACCAGCGCTTTGGTTTCATTGTCGAGCAACGAAGACTAAATGGAGTCTGCACAAATGCAGAGCTATCACTGCTGGCTTACATGAAGTATGCATATAGATGAAGACAAGAGACCAAAATTTAGATCTCTAGCGCCACTGGATACATCAGCATTAACATATATTAGAGGCCTTTTGTACACATAAAATAATACCAAAATCTCATGGGCTGACTCCTACACTGTTTAGAAACAGTAAAATACAGTCAAAACTCTTTACAATGTCACTCGTTATAACAGAATATTCAATATCCGACATAAAATTGCTGGGAACGGATCTGTTTCCATTAAAATTCCCTCTTTATAACAGAATGTTCACTTAACAACACCGACAGTAACTTCTGGGAACAGATATACAATTTCTATTGAAAATAAATACATTAGAACAGAATTGTTACCATGTGCCAGACAATTTGTGATAGGAACAAGATCTTTTTGCATGAACAGGTTTCTGTCTCACTTGATAAGTGGGAAGTTTTGTGCATTTTGATGCCATATGAAATTGAACTGATGTATAGATTTGAAATAATAGCGTTTTAATTCATTTGATTAGTATTTTCTTTTACCAAATGATTATTATATGGAAATCTGGTAATGGTCAGAATTTCTTTATCACAGCAAATTCACGTTAACGTCAAAGATAGCTTGGAACAAACAGTGTCATTATAAAGAGGGTTGACTGTATTTAATACACTGGCCCCTAGGTTATAAAACTTTTTTCATGCTCAACTCAACTGAGCACGAAATTTCAACTGCTCATAAAAACAAAAATACCGACAAATGAAAATGTTTCTTGCTTAAAGCTGCATACTCTGTAACTATGAACATTTTCCGATTTTTTTTATTTTCTTTTTAAATCATTTGTAAAGTAGAATTAAGCTATGTTTTCAAAATAAAAATGTTCAGTACAGCTGAAAACTGCATGGAAAAGTGAATTATCTTATCAAATAGGTGTATTTTTCTCTTGTTGGTAATTATTTGCGTCCCTCCAATAATTCTAGACCGATGAATTTTAACATAAATGCAGTTGTTGTGATAGTGATAACTTGTTAAGATTTACGAAAATGTTAAAATGTTTACCTCAATTTGAGTATTTTTTCTGTTTTCTTGAAAAATAAAAACATAATTTTTAAAATAAGAAGGCCAAAAGTTACAGACTATGCAGCTTTAAAGTCTCTCAGATGTTGTATTTATCATGCTAATAAATGTTAAAATGCCAACTACTGTTGGAATTTTAACATTTATGAGCAGGATAAATTTCATGCTCAGCTGAGTTAAGCATGAAAAAAGTTTTATAACCTCAGGCCCTGATCTGACTTGGTAGTCTTACATAGGGCTAGATAAACAAAGTTTATGAGCATAAAATTGTGAATCATGTCTTATCCATCAATTTTAACATTTTATTCTGTTTTTCTCTTGAATCCCCTAATTTTAACATTTGTTTTGTGTGCTCAAAAGAACCATTGAGACGGTTCTTTTGAGTACCACAACAAAGGTTTTGGTTCAGATATAAGACTAAAATGTGTCAGTGTGGCACAGATGCCCCAGCTGGAGCTGGGGCCACTGTAAGAGAGAAAAAGTCTTTGTACCGAACAGGATATATATGTACGGACAAGAATTATGCTTAATGCCCCCCTCCCATTGAAAATAACTGAGGGCAAAAAAGAAATAATTACACACTCTAATCTGGAGACCTGGTCTGAAATTGATTTCAAAAAAATATATTGGTGTTTATTTTTATCTGTCATGTGTTAAACTGGAAAAAACAGCCTAGCAAGCTGTAATTTTAATCTTGAACTTTAAATTGCCTGTGTTATTGACATGTTTGTGTAAAATACAACCTGGATTAGACACTTGGGGCACAAATGTGAACCAGCTATTACTTGCAACAAATTTAAGAGTTTTGCTCAATATGCCAATACTGACAGAGTTATAAACATACAGTAAAACCTGTCTTAAGCGGCCACTCAAAAAGAAGGAAAATAATTGGCTTTCAAGACCGATTATCGCTTAATGCAGGTCAAAAGTATTGCAGAATGCTCTCTTGGAGCATTCTGCAATAATTTTGACCTTCATTAAGCTACCATTTGTCTTTAAGACATTTGTTTTGGCTTTTTTTTTTTGAATGGCCGCTTAAGACAGGTCTTACTGTATATCAGAATCCTCCTCTAAACCTACTCAACTGATCTAATCCCCAGAATAAATGACTTCTTGAATTTAATTCATTTTAGAGTTTTCTTATAATAAATATAAGGCATTTTCTTTAACAAAATTGTGCTCAAAAAAGCTAATCTCAATGAATATCCCTTTGCCCTGAAAAATGCCAGAATGGAGTACCCTATTGTCCCCATAATGGCGAACCCTGTTACCCTAATAGAGGCCAAAACATTAATTTTTTCCTATTGCCATCAGAAAGACCCAAACTCTATGTATATGTAATACCCTATTGCTATAAGAAAGGCAACAAATACTTTATGTAGTACCGAATGGCAAAAACTCTATTGAGTACCCTGTTGGGCTAAAAAAGTCGAAAACTTTGTATGAGTACCATAAATTCCTCAGAAAGGCCAAAATTATGGAAGGAAGTCATAAAATTTATGGGGTACTGTACCTTATTGTCCCCTATCTTGGTGCTATATGGTTAAACAATTATTATGGAATAGACTAGAAGCCAGCAGTCATTTGATATGACATTCAAATGTTCTAAAAATTCTAAGGCAAAATAATAAATACAATTAAAGGCTGTCATCTTAAATGCTCTTAATGAAACTACATTTTAAAAAATGTTGTTTACTGCAAATTTTAGGGAGCTCTTGCTTCCCTATAGCATGCTCTTTGTATTCATGTATTCTATGAATATAATGTATGCTTTTTTTGTACTGTATGCTCTTACACTACCTGTGAGTGGCCTGACATTTTTGTTGATGATAGAAGATGGCTTGGCCAATGACTTTAGTCATAGAGTTAATAGTTAATTGTACAAGTTGTTATTTCTGCCGATTCTTTGTTACAATACTAGGTGAGTGTCTTTTGATAAAAAGTTTACTAGGCAAGGCTTCGAGAACGCTTGTTGACATCGTGAGGCTTGCCGAGCGATTCAACATGCATTCTCGAAGCCAAGCCTGGTAAACTTGATATCAAAAGACGCAAACCTGGTATCGATTCCTGATCTTTGCACCCTTACTTACTTCAATTTATCTGCTTACCAAGTTGGTTCACTCTTCAAACTATTGAATATGACGTACGTAATGATCAATTTTGTGTCGATTCAACGTCATTTGCAACGTCATTCAAAAAGTTCAATGCCATCATGACCTGATAAAGGCACATGATGTGAGATATTTAACGTTTATCAGGCAAGTGCAACGCTGCAGTTAATATGAATGGTAACTGATAAAAGTAATTGATAACTTTACTCAAGAATCTCAGAATACTACAGTAAAGCGTTCCAGTTTCCATAACCTTGCAGCTTTGACATTATAAGCTTTGCAAGGATAAGCTAGTTTTTAAACAGGGGTAAAGATTCCGAATAGAAGGGCAAAGCTTCAGATAAAGCACTTACTTCAACAAAAAAAATATGAGTTTTCTGTTAATGCTCTTCAAAAATATAGATATCGTATTTGTCTAGGGCAATGGAGTAGACAAACTAATAGGAATACATAACATCAGCTAAGAAGTTGGAAACCATTAAAGCCGAATCAAAAATGAATAAGAGTCTTAATGCTTACGTATCGTGAAATCTAAAAATTTTATGTCCCATCAGGGTTGTGCAAGGAAGTGCAAACATATAGCAGAGATTAATAGAAGTCTTAATGCCTACATATCATGAAATCTAAAATGTTATGTCCCGTCAGGGCTGTGCAAGGAAGTGCAAACATATAGCGGAGATTAATTTCCTGTTGGGGCCATATCTCAGACAAATATCTTCACAGTCTGAAAGAAGAAAGATTCCTGCTGTTACTGGGACTTGTCAGGCGAAATTCCCCTTATATTGAGCGGGGACATGAGATTTCCAACAATGTTAGGCACGTTCCTGGGGCATTTTACAGAGAATGCACTCTTAAAGGGGTTTGGGGGTACGCCCCCTTGTATGGGGCTAGGGGTGAAGCCGTGTGTCAGAAAATGGTTTTAGGACATTTCAAAGGGCTAAAATGAGTCACAAGACCAGCAGCTAAACACTATTGGCTGCATTTTTCTTCCAAAAATCAAATTAGATACAGTAAAATCTGTCTTAAGTGGCCACTCAAAAGAAGCCCGATTATAGCTTAATGCAGGTCAAAACCTTCGACATTCATTAAGCTACATTTCGTCATTAAGATTGAGTTTTATTTTTGTCTATCTTAAGTATATATGATATTATCATAAGGTATCATCTTTTTGAAGCAATAACAGAACTGTACCATCAGTCATATGCTGCTTTGCATATATACGGTAAGTGCTCTAAAATTTTGAACACTTTTCTCTTTCTGTTTTCAAATCAATTGTTGATTATCAGGGCTGAAATTCACCAAACGGTTGTCAGAATAGCAAACAGGGAAGACCCTGATCAGACTGCTTCTGCAGAAGCAGTCTGATCTTGGTCTGTGCTGTTTGTCTAGCCTTTTGGGCAGGTAACTAGTGTTAAAAAAAATCCAAACATCTACCATACTAGCAGCCATGGCTAATGGTGTTATTCTTAAAATAGTAGCAAGCATAAAGTTTTCTTCAAACCCATAATTTTCATTAACCCTTAACTCCATAGGCTATTTTTAGATTATGACATCATTTTCTATTTTTAGACAACATTGAAGAAAATTCAAGGAAAATTTAAGCTGAGTTTTGAATACTTTTGAAAATATTATGGAAAACGGAGCATTTGCTCCAAAAGAGCAAATGCTCCATTTTCCATAATATTTTTAAATACATGATATTTCAAAGGCGTCAAAAGGCGCTGTTATGGAGTAAAGGGTTAAATAAGATGACTCAATATGGGCTGCAATACGAAAAATCCTGTCTTCGGCGTTTCCAACCAGGTAAGGCTCAAACCAACCTGCTTAGCTACAGAGACTAGTTAGAACATTTCAATTTTGCATGGAGCGAGTTTGACTACTATACTTCAAGAGTTTTTCCTAGGCCTGATATTTGAGGCTGAATATCTGCCCCTTCCCAATTAAAAAATGAGCAAAAACTTACCAAAATGATTTATGTCATTCCCAGTTTCTTACTTCTACATTTTGGTGAACTTTTCATGAAAATCCGAACAAAAATAGCAAAGATACAGATTCATGAAAATTTGCATTAACATGTGAATGAAAACATCTTTGAGAGAGTGAGACTGCATCAAGTTTTTCCAACTTTGATGGTCTCAATTATATTTTCCCAAATTCAACAGGCCCCTGGCCCCGACTTCCAAAAGGTATGAAAATCCCTGTACTTTTCAGATAGAGAATAACAGAGGCGCTGATCAGACTGCGTAGGCTGGTCTGTGACAGTCAGGTTTTCTCGCATTGATGCTCATTTTATGAATGGAATGTACAGCAATACATTGTAAGACCATTGGTACAATGAAGTCAGCAAACAGACAAAAATCAACTATTGTAACCATTTCTTACAATGTTGCAGGCCTTTAGATCCAAAAAGGGACCAGAAATAAAACATATATAATCTGAAACCTCAAAAATAGAGACATGGAATGTCATGGAAACATAATTAAAACTAGAGACAAAATGGTAACATTATCATGGGTGAAAGTTCAAAATTTCCAAATCCTGAACTTTAGAAATTCAAATTTTTAAACCTGCAGGATGCCTTTAAAAATGAATAATTTCATGTTTAAATGGTTAATTGTGTTAAGATAATCTAAAAATTAATCAGAGAGGCTACTTTAATCTCCCAAATTCAGCATTTTGAGGCTGACTTTCTATGGAAAGTCACCCTCAAAATCTTGTATTCAGGATAAATCCTGAAAACTTTCACCCATGCATTATCTTGCTCTCTCAGTATGGATAACAGTTTAAAATAACAAGATTATAATCTTTTCACCCCACCACCCCACCCAACCCCCAGTAGACTAACTGACCTACCTTTCAAAAAAAAGAAGACAGCCAATGACTCGCATTTAACTGTACTGCTGTGAGTATAACTGAGATGAAAAATCTTAACATTTTTTTCTAAGTATCACAATTTTTCAGATTTCATTTAGGATTTTTCCAGATACAATGAATAAATCAGGTTTCCCCAGACATCATGTAGGATTTTTCCAGGTATAAATCAGGATTTTCCAGACATCCTTTATGATTTTTCCAGATATTATAAAGGATTTTTCCAAATATAATTTAAATCAAGATTTTTCCAGACATCATTTAGGATTTTTTTCAGGTTTAAATCAGGATTTTTCCAGATATCATGTAAGATTTTTCCATGTATAAATCAGGATTTATCTAGATATTATTAAGGATTTTTCCAGATATCATGTAGGAATTTCCAGGCATAACTTAGGATTTTTAAAGATATTATTAAGGATTTTTTTCAAATTTTTCTCAGAATTTTTAATTTATTATTTTTCCATAGGCATTTTTAAATGATTGTTTAAGATATTTTCCCCAAAAATATATGGTGTGATTTTATAGCTGACTTGGCTCTTAGACTTCTACAATATGTGCCTAGACGTGATAAAACCTGTTTTCTGGGTTTCCGACAAAGTGGGACTTAAACCAGTCTCCTCAAGCTACAGAGACTAGCTAGAAAATTGGAATTTCACTTGTGGCAAGTTTAGAAATGATACTTTCCAATAAAAGCACCGCAAACACTGCATAATACCCCGCCACTGCTGGGGGCACCAAAAGTTATTTTGTGAGATATATAATGCCTAAATAGCAACAGAACTGAGATAGACAGTGATATTACGTCCTTAGTCACAATATGTAACCTTTGATGGTAAACATATCTGTGAAGTTTCATTCAGATATTTCATATAGTAAAGGAACTACAGGTCAAAAACATTTTCCAGATTAATCAAGGGCGGATAACTCATAAACTGGAAAGGTAAGAGTGACGGTCCTTCGTTGTAATATGTAACCTTTGCTGTTCAACATATCTGTAACCTTTGCTGTTCAACATATCAAGGGAGAAAGGGCAGTAACTCCATCAAAAATGGTCGGATTTTGCCCACTAACAATCCCATACCACTCATCCCCAATAACAATATGTATGCAAAATTTGAAAAAATTCTGTGCATAAATACTCAAGTTATCGATCAGAAACAGTGAGCACAGACGGATGAAACCAATTCTCAGATCAATCAAGGGTGGATAACTCACAATCTGGAAAGGTAAGAGTGACGATCCTTACCCACAATATGTAACCTTTGATGGTCAACATATCTGTGAAGTTTCATTCAGATACTCCATATAGTAAATGAACTACAGGTCAAAAACCATTTTTCAGATCAATCAAGGGCGGATAACTCATGAACTGGAAAGGTAAGGGTGACGGTCCTTACTAAAAATATGTAACCTTTGATGTTCAACATATCTGTGAAGTTTCATTCAGATATTCCATATTGTAAAAGAAACTACAGTCCAAAAACCAATTCTCAGATTAATCAAGGGTGGATAACTCACAATCTGGAAAGGTAAGAGTGACGATCCTTAGACACAATATGTAACCTTTGATGATCAACATATCTGTGAAGTTTCATTCAGATAATCCATATAGTAAATGAACTACAGGTCAAAAACCTTTTTCAGATCAATCAAGGGCAGATAACTCATGAACTGGAAAGGTAAGAGTGATGGTTCTTTGTCACAGTATGTAACCTTTGATGTGAAACATATCTGTAAAGTTTCATTTAAATATTCCACATAGTAAAGGAACTACGGGTAAAAAACATTTTTTTAATTCAATCAAGGGCGGATAACTCACAAACGGGAAAGGTAAGAGAGACGGTTCTTAGTCACAATATGTTACCTTTGATGTGAAACATATCTGTGAAGTTATATTCAGATATTCAATATAGTAAAGGAACAATAGGTCAAAAACCTTTTTTCAGACCTATCAAGGGCGGATAACTCACAAACTGGGAAGGTCAGAGTGACGGTCCTTAGTCACAATATGTAACCTTTGATGTGCAACATATCTGTGAAGTTTCATTCAGAAATCATGAACAGTAAAGGGATAACAGGCCAGAAACCATTTTTCCAATACAAAAAAGGGCAGTAACTCCTTTAAAAATGGACGGATTTTGCCCATTAACAATCCCATACCACTCATGGCCGATAACAATATGTATGCAAAATTTGAAAAAATTCCGTGAATAAATACTCAAGTTATCGATCGGAAATGGTGAGCACGGGCGGACGGACGGACGGACAGACAGACGGACAGACACCGAAAGGTATAACATAATACCCCGACACTAAAGTGTGGCGGGGTATAAAAAGCGAATAATAAAGGTGCTGATTAGACTGTGCGGATGCACAAGCTGGTCTGCGCCTTTGTTGTTTGCAAATCCAAAAGTCAGGTTTTCTTGCGTCAAGGCCCATAAAGTCCTCACAGAATTCTTCTTTTTTTCAACCATAAACTAAAATAGATATACTCAGAAAAACAGTTGAAGGATATTTAGATTTATTTCGATGTTTAATATTCAATACAATAATGACTTAACTAATTATGCATGCATTTTTTAAATCCAGATATCCTCAATCAAAATGAATGCTTGATTTAAGTCACGCTTCAATGATTGAAGTACAGTACATCTCCAAATGGTACAACCCTCTAAACTGAAAAGTCAAAAACATTTAAAAAATGATTGAAACCCATTTTTATTGTTTGTATTCCATAATGACTGGCTCCAAAATTATTGCTGGCTCTCAGTCAAAAGTATGACATCTAATTTTGTAGTTGCTGTCAGTTTTTTACTTCTAATTTGTTGTCATATTGACAGGGGTATGCAATATCTGTGCATTTTGTTGAAGAAGTTGTCAAGTTATTAGGTGCATTTTATAACAAATGGTGTAACATGTTTTGTGAACACTTCTCTGTGGTCGGAATTAGAACATAAGCAATGGCCAGGTAAAGGTTGCACAAAAAAATAAAAAACGCTAATTTTTTTGCTTGTGAAATTTGGGTAAAGAGGGTTGGTACATTTGGTGTGGTACTGTATCGTAACCAATGGCCTGTAAACTTTATTTTGCATTTTGCTGAAGTGCATATTGGTAGTTCTATCAGTTTCTAAAATACTTTGTTTAAAAATTATTTTCTCAAATGTTCTAAAGTCAAAAGAAATTTAATATCCTTCAATTGTTTTTCTGAGTATATTATACAGTGACACAAACATTGAAATACACATCAATAACAAATGACATACTAAAAAGTCAACTTAATATATAATAGTAAACCATAGGCTGCAAAACTATCATCTTTTAATTCCCTTTTACAAGGGGCGATCAGAAAGTTCGCGGAAAAGTGTTTTTATATCACAATGCTTTTATCGATTGCAATGAAAATTCATAACTAGAAACTACCATTCATAGCAAGTTGACTGCAATTGAAATTTAGAAATGTGACGTCAGACGTATGAGCAAGAGGCGTTGCTGTGACGTCATTTCGCTGGAACCGGCCCATCTGTACCCCTGGGTTGCTTCTCGGGGCTAAAACTCGTAGTTGTGTTTGAAATGATTGATATTTTTAACTGAAAGTAATATTCCGCCATTCTTTGAACATAATATGAGGTTTTTATCTTATTCCGCTGCGCCGAGTATTCAAATTAATAGGTTTCCGTCAAAAGGACAGGCCTAAAATGCGTCAATGTTTCGAGTTTTTGTGAATTTAAAATAAAAAACTTATTTTCTTGACAGTGTTCATCACAATAATTTTAATATCGGACCTAACTATTAATATTAGATCTACTGTCCAGAAAAAGGGTGTTTTACGAAGTGTGTAGATAGTTTATTTTAAAGAATTGACATGCCAAAACAGGCAATAGATTCATGCAAGTTGAATGCTTTGCCTTTTTGACAGTACTGTTATTGGTTTCGATTTAGAACACAATCCGCTAGATATAAATCTTTGAAAGTTTGCATAAAAGAGGAGTAAATATGTCGTTAAACATGCATGAAATTCAATATGGGCTATCGCAGCATAACAAAATTTCACAAAACGTTGAAGTTTAATTGGTTGTTCAGTAAAATGTCAAAATGCAACGTAAAATGGGCCGATTCGCACTATATATTGTTGCCTTGACGACAGCTGAAACGCACGTAGACAACTAGCACCAAGCATGCTGTAACCGATCAACTGCATATGTGTTGCAGTAGTGTGTGCTGTAATTCCAGCTGTATTTGTCAAACGATGTAGAAACCGCAACTATTTTCCGCAAACTTTCTGATCACCCCTCGTAAGACCAATGGAATGTTCCAGAAAGTTTGATACAGTTTAGTCAGGATGGTCCATTGTATATATTGTATTTCTTTCTCTGACAATCAATTTGGTCTTAGCAAACAGTGCATGCTGCATTCTGCAGCTTTCATCTGGGTCTTCAATAGGTGCCAAAGTATCCAGTCCTTAAAGGGTTAAAGACATTATAATATGGGCCTCGACGCGAGAAAACCTGTTTTCGGGGGTTTGCGAACAACAAAGGTGCACACCAGCCTGTGCATCCATGCAAACTGGTCTGCGCCTTTATTATTCGCTTTTTGCTAGGTATCATATCTAGACTTGCTACAAGCGAAATTTCCATTTTCTAGCTAGTCTCTGTAGCTGAGGAGACTGGTTTGAGTCTCGCTTTTTCTGTAACCCAGAAGACAGGTTTTCTCACGTCGAGGCCCATATGTCAACACATTATCTTGTTCTCTAAAAATGAAAAAAACATTGCTTTATAAGAAATGTTTCTTACTTTCTTACTTTCTTCTAAACTGGGCCAAATTCTGATGATAATTAGCTTTTTCATTTGGTCCACAAATTCAAAATTCGGTAAAAGAACAAACAATTCTTGGTTTTCTCTTGTCCTACCTTAAACTATTTTCTCAAAGGATTTCTCAAAATATTTATGCGTAGTATACATGGGAAAGTTGGAATGAAATGAGTACAAGGCTACTGGTAGTAGCTCATCTAGTTATGAAGAAGTAAGCTTTGATGATTGAACACAGACACGTGACCTAACATGGCATAGTATCTCACTGACCTGGTTGCAATGGTGTGCATAGCAGATGGAAAATAAGCCCAAGGGACTGTGGTTCTTTATGAAAATACAGTACAGTTCCTTTGTAACACACCACATTAAAACACAGATTTGGATATAACACCATCCTATTATGGCTCTAAATTATTTTACAATGGAATTTTACAAAAGAATTATAGTAAAATGACCATGAAATGGTCATTTTCCTATCATTCTTTTTGTAAAATTGTCCATTGATAACATGTTTCACTTATAACACCGTCCAATCCTCTGGACCCAAAACATAGCATTATGAAGGGACTGCACAGTATGCATAAAGTTTAAAGTTTTTCTTTGAATGTCCATGCATAGTGATCCAGTCGGCTAGATGACTAATTTCTGAATTCTTTCAACATAAATCTATAGATATCTAGGGCACTCGATGCCTTAATTTTAACCAGGACCTGAGGTTTTAAAACTTTTTTCATGCTCAACGACTGAGAATGAAATTTCAACTGCTCATAAAAACTAAAATATTGAAAAATAAAGACTTTTCTTCCTTTCAACTTTCAGATGATGTATTTATTCTGCAAATTAATGTTTAAAATGTCAACAATTGTTGGTATCCTGCTAATAAATGTTAAAATGCCAACAATTGCTGCCATTTTAACATTTATGAGCATGATAAATTTCATACTCAGTTGAGTTGAGCATGAAAAAGTTTTTTTTATGCGCTCACTCCAGCTAGTCAATGATAAGGCTAAGGATTCCATAGGAATAAAATAGGATTTCTCATATATTATATTATTGCTCCATATCCATACACTAATTCTAATTCTAAAATTTCTCAAATACTTGGGAGATCTCAAAATACTTGCAATAATAATTCTGATGCATACATAACTGAGCCATGTCATGGGAAATGGATTCTTGAGTCATACATCAGGACCCTGATTTCAAGGTTATAAAACGATTTTGGCCCAAAGATTATGAAATATATTGGCCCCAGGTTAAAGAAACATATATGAAATTTTTGGCCCCAAGTTTATGAAACATTTTTGGCCCTAAGTTTATGAAATATGTTTCATGCTCAACTCAGATTTTAGGTTTTCGTAAAATATCAACAGTAATGTAATTTAGATAGAAAATTCTATCATTGGGATCAAACATTTTTTTCAAGCATTAATGTTCGCCAGGTCTCGAGGGAGATGTTGAAAACGAAGGGTGAAGCCCGAGGTTTTAAAATCTCCCGAGGGACCTGGCAAATGTCAATACAGTAAAACGGGCACTTAAAATAGACAAAACAAAGATCTAAATGACAAATGGTAGCTTAATGAAGGTCGAAAGTATTGCAGAATGCTCCCCTTGGAGCATTCTGCAATACTTTTGACCTGTATTAAGCAATAATTAGTCATGAAAAACAATTTTTGGTCTTTTTGAGAGTGATCGACTGTACATTGAAAAACAATATTTGATAGATATTATTGCATAAATTCATGAATTTATGAAGAATATAGCACTATATTTTGTTGAGGTTTCAGACAGTCAACAGATGGTTGGATGTTTTATATTGGTGTTCCAGGGCTAAGCCAGATATAAGAATGATAAACCAATCAGCTGTCGTAAAATGTAGTGGCCTGGAACGAGCGTATTTAAGGTACCAAATATGTGCATTAACAGCAGGTTTTGATTCTTTACATCCC
Organism: Loripinus fragilis; assembly: GCA_964019695.1. NCBI lineage: Eukaryota > Metazoa > Mollusca > Bivalvia > Lucinida > Lucinidae > Loripinus > Loripinus fragilis. The sequence goes on from OZ026517.1 coordinate 110,631,646, forward strand.
AGTCAACATTTTTTCAGTCATGTTGGGATGGGTCTTCCTTGGCTGAACCAGTGCTAAGCAGAGGATAAAGTGTCTTGCTCAAGGTTACACGCTGGTGAGGCTCGAACCCGCATCCCCTCGATCTCAAGTCAAGCACTCTAACACTGAGTCACCACGCTCCTCATATTAACAGCATGTGAATTTCCATGTTAATACAAGGTTTTTGTGCCTGTTAAGTGTGTGGCACAGATTTTATCAGGACTTTAGGTAAGGATGTGTAATGAAAATTTAATTTTTTTATTTCTCAAGCAAAACATATGTTGTGGGTACTCAAAAGAACCGTCTCGATGAGACGTTCTTTTGAGAGCCCAAAACATATGTTAAAACTGACAGGTAAGAAAATATTTACAATTTTACGCTCAAAAATTTTGCTTATCTAAACCTATGGACACAGACTTTATGCAATAATTTGAGTTAGAAAAATGATTGCTCTGACAGAAACAATAAATAAATCATGTAAGAAGATTCCTATGACAATTTCCTATAATGCATCCATTAGACAAAATGCAGGAGTCTCATATTTCAACCGATATCATTCCCAATAATCTGTGCCAAAATCTCACTTAACCATTAAGCATTCATAACTACCATATCTGTATAGAGCTGAGCACCAAGTAAGTAATCATATACAAGCAGACCACCATCAGCCAAACAGCGAAATGCCATTTAAATGGCATTTTGCTGGTGAGCTGATAGTGGCCCCAGGGGACAAAAATTCCACTCAATCGCTTGTAATTACGGGTAAAATCTAGAAAGGACGGATAATTCTTCCCAAAGGATGAGTGTTTTGGGAAGAATTACTCGTCCTTTCCACTAGTTTCACCCTAAAATCTGAGGGTGTTTGTTTGATTTGATTCTTTACATCCCTTTAACAATCTTTCAGTTGAACAGGGACTGGTCTTCCTGGGTTGAACCAGTACTAAGCTAGGATAAATGTGTCTTGCTCAAGGACCACAACGCAGTGACGCCAGTGAGGCTCAAACTCGCGGCCTCTCGGTCTCGAGTCAAGCACTCTACCACTGAGCCACTGCGCTCCCTAAAATCTGAGGGTGAACCTAGCACTTTCTGAGTATTGACTGTAAAATGTTTTTGTCAGTACATGGGATGCAGTTATGAATTTGACTGAGTAAATATCAGTTTAACAGTGATATAAAGAACTTTATAAGTCATATTACATATTACTCCCTTATGTTCTTTATTGCATACGCTTTTAAAGGACCAGTACATGTGTTCCCCAGTAGGCAGCAACCATGAACATAAACAAAACTGCATTGCTGATTGCCAAAAAATGACATTTGTGATCGCAAAAAAAACCACATTATCTATTGATAACAGTATAGTTGCGATCAAAAATGCAGTTTTTTCGATCGGAGACACGGTTTTGATATAAATCAGTGAATTTGTGGTCACCACCAAAGTGGTGTGTTCTTCCTAATGACTCAAGAACCCTTTTGACATAATAAGGCTCATTCATGTTTCATCAATCTTTCAGAAGGTGCCACTGAGCAATCTGTTGCCTTGGCTTTGAGATCATGTCATTCCAATGTCTGTTTTCTAAGGGGCCACTTTTTGACCCCAGCAGCACCTTGCCGATCATTTCATTACGACCGAGTTTGTCAAAGTCCATACATGTCACTTCTAATGCTGCTTCTCTGATTTTGTCCCACGGAATTTCAAATATAAATGATTCATTATACACTGGATTTAAAGTCCGCATTTTGATAGCTGTTTTCTTCTTCTCCACTTTCTCCTTACCGAAACACAGCCAGATTTTCACGTAAGGATCTGAAATAGAGTGGGAGATAATGAAGCACCCTGTCTACAACCTTATCGAGTGCAGCTCTTTATATCATACCTTGCTATAAGTTGGATTTAAATATTACATATTCATGCTGTGGCTCCCAATTTTTTTTACCCATGGAATTTTACAAAGGAATTATAGGAAAATAACTACGAAGTTGAAACTGCACTGTAGTTGTGTCACTGAAAGACTAGTAAGCATACAAAAAAGATTTTTCTCCTTGCCAAAGCACAGCCATATTTTCAAGTAATGCTTGTAGATAGAATAGGAGATAGTAATGCACCCTGTCTACACCCTTATAATTACCTTATATGCAAAAACATGACATTTCTCTCATCTGTAATGACGACTTGACTTTCTGACCACAGTGGAGGCATAATCCAATTTAAATAGTTTGACTTTTATGAGGTTCGAATTCCCACAAAAGTTCACCTTTATAGCTGTGTCACTGAAACACTGCTCAGCACAACAAAAACTTTCAAATATAGAATTAACCTTAAAATATGGATTGTGACAATTAAAAGGATGTGCATAAGACAGATCTTGTGCCAGTGATCATCTCATATTTTTGTTTTTGTTTGTTTGATTTGATTCTTTACATCCCATCAACAATCTTTCAGTTATAAAGGGACGGGTCTTCCTAGGTTGAACCAGTACTAAGCTAGGTATTAATGTTCTTGCTCAAGGACACAACGCAGTGACGCCGGTGAGGCTCGAACCCGCGGCCCTTCGGTCTCGAGTCAAGCACTCAACCACTGAGCCACTGCGCTCCCTGGTCATCTCATATGATTTATTAAACGGGCCTTTGCCTAGTTTGATAAATTTCAGGTGACCAGAAGTGTAAGATTCTGTTTATCATGTGACTTCTTAAAAGGGATTTTCTTGCCCTCAAAAGGACATTATTTTGATGAAAATTTGCATTGTTGTCATGATGTCACAAAGTCCCACAAAAGTGTTATGTAACATGACTTTACATCAGTGATTATAAAAATACAAAGATTTCATGTTTCAGTTACATGTTATGGTTTCAAATTGGAGTTGGCTCAAACTTAAACTGTAAGACATTACTCATAGTGAAACACACCCTAGTTTTAACATGATGTCAAAACTCACTGTATCTAAAGAATATCAAATTGTTGTTGTTATAATTTTAACTAACACTTAAAACAAGGTGGCCATGAGTTTTCATGAGAGTTGATGGAGTGACAAGATCATCAGTATATTATCACCAATGGAACACAACCATGAACACAATTAAAACAACTTGAACAAAATTATAATGAATCTGTTAACAGAATACTACATAAGTATTATAATGTTAAAGCAAAGCACTGCCCTTTTTTATGAATATTTAAAGAATCTTGTTGTAGTTGCTATATAAAACAGTGTTTGGAAGACTGGCTTGACAAACACTAATTGCATGCCTTTAAGAAAATTACGACTGATTTAAGTTTTCCTATATAAAATATTTTATCATAAATAACAACATGGATCATTTAAACATACATAAAATAAACATGTAAAAGAATTTGTTAAATAACAACAGAGCTTGAAATATTTTTTTTGGACTGACTAGTCCTAATGACATTTGGTGCTAATTGGCAAGTTGAAATTAAACTTTGGATTCCCTTAAAATAACTGGAAAAATCTCAAGAGATGAAAAACATAGCAGACATTGTATGATACCACATCTGCCTCTGCTTTTAGTTGTTAGGAACATAATTCTTTGAAAAATGAGAAAGCACCAGTCCTCCATGTGAATTAATCTTAATTTTGTCTATCTTTGTATTCCACAAATTTAGTTAACATTGACTGTTTTCTTGATCAAACAAATTGAGTGAAAACTGGGGTTTAATGTCAATCAATGACAGACACTTGTACTGTTCAGCACAAATCATGTAGTAGTGTGAAGTAGTCAGATTTTTTGAATGTTATTACCACATGCCCCTTGGATACTGATAGATTTTTCCATCTGGTTTGGTACAATGAACTTGGGCAAAGATTTGGTACCAGTAAAATGCATTTAAGTCCCCAAGTGGCTTATACTGCTGTCCGTTCTAAGGCAGTGGTTCTGTTGTTGTTGATTCATTGTTGATTGTTACTCCCATTGTGGGATGCTGTAATTGTTCTATGTTATTTTGTGCGTTACTTTGTGTCTTACTAGTTTTGCAATCCATCTTGATGGGGAAGAGAGAGCTGGTTGCTTTGTTTTGTTTGTCTTCCTGGTGTCTCGTGATTGTTGTGTGGCTCTTCCTCACAGCACCATGGGTTTGTCTGCATTTTGTGATTGTGGTATTTCCTGATCATACTCACTTACTATTTTTGGGATACTTCATTATACATGTCAAAGGGTATCTGTTTTTGAATTTTCATAATATGAAGTATTTTGACATCGATGAAATGCACAGCACTTCATATGGGTTTTTATTGTTTACCAAAGTACCTGTTTAGGGGTTTCTTGTATACCTGGTATACAAAGGGTTAAATAAGAGTATAGGAGATGTTAAAATTTCAAGCTCTGATGTTTTGTCATAAAGATAATTTTGAATTTTCGGAAAGAACATATCTTTTTCAAATAGCAACAAAACTAACCAACATAGGTAAAAAGAGGGCTAGTGAATTCTGGGTGGACTATCCTTTTTATTTACTTATATGACAGGTGTCTACTTTGAAAATGACCCCAAATATGTAGAGTAACTCTAAAGATGGGGTCAAGATCTGTCACATAAGCTAGAACTAGAACTTTGTGTTTACTATAACCCACATAAGCCTAACGTCCTTTTTGTGGGACAAAGGCAAACAGTGCAAAACCAGATCAGACGCAGCGCCTGATCAGGTTCACCACGGTTTGCTTACAGAACTTTCTTTTAAAATGTGAATAAAAATGAAAAATACCACCCAACAATGTTCTTAAAAAGGTAAAATTGGAAATGGACTCGTCCAATTGATACGGGTGGGAAAAAACTTTTGGCATAAAATGGGTTAAAATGGAATTGCTGTCCTATACTGAATGACAACCACACAATCATTATTTTTCAAAATATAATGAAATTGTCTCAGACTGGCAAACAGTGTGTATCCTGATTAGCTGGCTTTATCTGGATCTACACTGTTTATCTTAAGTTTAGCACAGAAAAAGTTAATAAAACTCTGTATACATGCTAAGATTCACAAAGCCCCCTATTTAGCTGCGTGGTAAACTGTAACAATCTACCTGATGATGAGGAACGGAAAAACCCTAGTGACAAAAGCAAGGCATCATATAATTATTCAAATTCATAAAACAGTTCTTATAGCTGCCACTCTGATAATAAAACTTCTTTTTAACCACAAGCTTCTAGATACAGAAAACTAAAATGTGTGCTATATGGAGGAACACAATTATATGACAGTTACCTATCTTCAGTCAGCCCGGAAGGCTTCTGCTGTTGTTTATAATCATTGTTTGTTGCTGCCCCCATTTGGTGTGGGTTTTTAGTTTGGTATTTGTTTTGTGGTGTGGTTCTTTCTAGTTTAGCAATCATCTTGTTGAGGAAGAAAAGCTGATTGCTTTGCTTTGGCTGGTGTTTTGTGTCTCTTCCTTTCAGTGCTGTGGGTTGGTCAATAGTCTGGTCATACTCACTTGCTTTTTTTTCAAAATAAAATGGCTCCTTTAGCAAGATCACACTCACACTAAAAAGGTCAAAATTAATAATTTCCCTGTGAAATTTTCACAAACACTGTATAAGGTTTGTTTCTTAAAGTGAGCAAAAAATTCTAAATTCAACTTCAGCCAATGTTCCTTCATCGCTATGGGATCATATAACCATAAGTTTATTCACAATTTTTCTAAAATAGCTGAACCTGTAAAAGTTCTAACTAGAAAACATGCATGGACCCCCATTCAGAATAGACAATTGATGAGATGTTAGATGCAAACATTGTCCGTAGATAAATTCCCATGTATTTTTCCAGTTATGGTTATTGATAACAAAGATGGGTCCAAACAATTATGTGTAGCTTTTTGGAAACTTAACCAAATTACTAAACTAAATTCACACCCCCTTCCTTTGATAGATGATATCTTGGCTCTCCTAGGGAAAGCAAAATAAAACCCCTTCTTTGGATTTAAAATCAGGCTACTGGCAAGTATTGATGGAGAAGACTGATAAAGAAAAGACTGCTTTCGCATGTCACTGTGATCTGTTTGAATTTAATATGATGCTGTTCGGTCTTTTGAATGCTCCTACAACTTTCCCGGAACACATGTCCATTGTTCTGCAGGGGCTGGGACATTTTGCAACATCCTACCTTCATGATATTTTGATATAGAGTGAAACAATTGACCAGCCCTTACGTCATTTGCAGCAAGTGTTTGACAGACTAAGGGAACATGAACTGAAGCATAAATTTAAGAAATGTTCCTTCTTAAGGTAAGAAACAAGTATATTTCGGACTTAAAAATCCATACCTCCACCAACTTGTTTGAGGGAGGTATGTTCCTTCATAAGTATGGGATCATAATATAACCGTAGGTTTATTCCAAATTTCAGTGGTACTTTTTCTGGCATACCTGATCAAAACAAACCGTAAATCGTCTATATACTGCTACCAAGGTTTGTCTGATGAACAGAGGGAAGCATGAATGTTGTCAAGCAGTTAGACATATGTCCCCTCAACTTTTTTAAAGTAAGGTGCTTCCATTTTACATGTGCATGATGGAAAACTCTGCATGCCTTTTTGTCATTTGCCATTTTTGTTGTCGTTTTTTCTTCAAAAATATCTTCATGAATATAATCAGAGTGCCAAAAAGTTTGGATCCAGATCTTGGTACAGACCATTTACAAAGATTATCAGAAAATGACACAAGCAGGCAAAGAGTTAATTGACACACACAATACTGATCAATGCTTTAGCACATTTCTCATTTTTGTTATTTGTTTTTTGTGTTTGTCATACTGTCATGTCTGTTCCTTGCAGCCTTGTGGTCACCTGCTGGGGAAGGGCTGACCTCTTGGCTCTCATGTGTGTGATGTTTTCTTGTGTTTTTGTCATTTTCCCGGTCAGGTGTGGTACTTGATTGTATTGATTCCAGAAACTTGCCTTCTTTCTTACTTTTGATTGCACTATGGACTGTGAGAAATACTTTCTTCGCAAAATTCTACTATGTCTTTTTGAAATGAATTAAAATGTGACTGTGTTTTAATAAAAAAACTGCATTATAATGAGTCATAGTATAATGGGCCTGTCCTGTATATATAACTTACTTTTATATACAAGTACTAACCTGACGCTCCCGTTATATCTTTAGCCTTGAGGTCTTTGGCTTTGATAACTATCACAGTTAGGCGACCAACATTTGGCTCATAACATAGAGACAACAACAGCTCGCCAAGCTTACCCTGAAAATAAAGGACTGTCAAAGTTAGGCAACCAACATGTTTAACTACCGGTATGGCATTTACCTTTAATAAGAATTGGGTGCTATTTCACATCTGTGACAGGATTATTTTACTCAAATAACATGAAATCTGTATCATGAAAACAAACTGCTGTTGCAGCTCTTTTTCCTTCAATTTTACCATAAAAGTATTTATTGAAATGTTTGCATTAAAGGTATATAAATATCTCTGTTTAGAAATGTTCAGAGATTGAAGTGACAGGTTGGGCTGTAACACATATACTATTTATTTATGCACTGAAAAAGAGAAAGGTGACTATTCCTGATCAAGGTCTACACAGGTGACAATTTCAGTATACCATCTTCTGAAGGCAAGCAGGAATAAATTGCACAACCCAATGTAAAAGGCAATTCTATGAAAATTTTGTGAGTGCTGGTAAATGTTTGTCTTTCTGTCTGTCCATTTATTTGTCTGGTCAATGTCAGTTTGTCAATTTTTCTCATAATCAGGGAAACAGTTAGACAGAATATAGATGTCTGTCAGATGTGAACTTTTCTAATTATTTATGAACAAAGAAGAAATAAACTGTCTTAGAACAAAATACATGTACAACACTTTAGTATGATTTGAGATGATTATATGGTTCTTTCTGGTTCAAACTGTTTGCAAAGTTTATCAGCTTCACCACTAGCAAGGAAGAATTAACAATGTAGCATAAATCAGAGTTTACTTATTTTTATTTATCATATGACGTTACTGTTATTCAGTGGATAAAGTCATGTCATAAATAATGTTATGACCACACATTACATAACACTTTCTGCTGGAGCAACAAATAATGCCATGACAACGTCCATTACAACAATGCAAATTTTCATTGAAATAAAACAAACTTTGAAGGTGATAAATGGCATTTAAAAGGTCATATGATAAACAGAATCTTACACTTGTGATCATTTCATATGAATTTATTAAACTCGCCAAAGGCTTGTTTAATAAATTTCATATGAAATGATCATTCGTGTTAGATCCTCTATGTTAATTCTTCATTTTCTCGTCATGATAAGTTGACAATCTATACTGTCAACAGTTGATATGGGACTCAATAACTTCAGCTAGAGCTTTGTATCTACATCAATAATCAAGTGAAAACTTAATTAAATCTGCACATCTGTCTGTCAGTATAGCTGACACAGTGCGGTGTCTCTATTGGATCAATGTCATCCAACATATGAAATTCTTAACCTAAAGAAATTGATAAACCTTGTCATCAAAAAAACTGACAACAGCTGTAAAAGATTGGGCTTCAACAGCACTTGAAAATATTCAAAAGACAAAAATCTGCCAAGTGTAATAACTTGTTGATGACTTCATATCGGAGACAGTTTATTCTTCTTCTCACAGTTCTCAAGCCTTATGATAAGCGATCTTATTTAAAAATTAATTTTCTTATTTCTCAGCAAAACATATGTTGTGGGTACTCAAAAGAACTGTCTCAATGAATTTTAAGCACCCAAAACAAATGTTTAAAATGATCAGTAAGAAAATACTTACAATTTTACGCATGAATATTTTTGTATCTAGATGTACCTCAATGATCTGAATCTATGATTCTGTATGGAAAGCTAGCTTATTTACATTCCATATATTACCTTTTTATACAAGCTACCTTGCCTGTCAAGGAAGTGGCCTAATGTCCACTAATGGAAGGTTTGTGTCATGTAAAACAATACCTATATCATCTTAAGACGCTCCCCTCAACTGCTTTATTTAGAATCAGTTCTCTCATCTAATTATCTGTTATTTCAACGAACTATCACTATAGAGCAGATAAGACTACTCTCTGAGCACTCTGATCAGAGACTCATTAGGTAATTGTGGGCATATTACCTAGAATCAGACCTCTAATGTACAGCATTGAAACACAATAAAAACATCACAGAAACCATGACAATAATAATAAATTCAGTTTCAGCGAATTAGATGGCTAAAACATATCATGCTAAATAACGTTGTAGAAATGAATATGCTATGAAGATATGTTATGTAAAATGTAAACTTTATCTAACCTGTTGATAAAACTCTTCATATTATCAAATAATCAATTTTAACTAAACTGACTGGACTTTTTACCTTACATTTCTTTTTAACCTGTTGATAAAACTCTTCATGTTATCAAATAATCAATTTTAATTATTGTACTTTCAAAGATGCATAGTAATAAGGCAATTCCATTTTTCTCATGAACAGGTAAAGCATGACTATTCACTGCCACGCGCATATGCAGTAATCTGTGGTAGGTTCAATATAACTGTAAACCGAGACTACCTGCACGCCCAAAATCAAGGTAAACTCGACAATGTTTGTTTACAACAATTCTCATCTATCTTTAAATCCACAATAGACTGACCAGACTATTTACCTTACACACTTTTTAACCTGTTGATAAAACTCTTCATGTTATCAATTATTCTTTTTTTTTTAGGCTGACCAGACTATTTACCTTATACCACTTTTTAACCTGTTGATATAACTCTTCATGTTATCAAATAATCAATTTTAATTAGACTGACCAGACTATTTACCTTACACCACTTTTTAAATTGTTGATAAAACTCTTCATGTTATCAATTAATCAATGTTAATTAGACTGACCGGACTATTTACCTTACACCACTTTTTAAATTGTTGATAAAACTCTTCATGTTATCAATTAATCAATGTTAATTAGACTGACCAGACTATTTACCTCACACCACTTTTTAAATTGTTGATAAAACTCTTCATGTTATCAATTAATCAATGTTAATTAGACTGACCAGACTATTTACCTTACACCACTTTTTAAATTGTTGATAAAACTCTTCATGTTATCAAATAATCAATTTAAATTAGACTGACCAGACTATTAATCTTACACCACTTTCTGGCTAATTCATGCATAATACTACGCCTTAGGTACATCTGAGGCCTGACATAAATTGGGCCGAGAAGTTTGGAACGATCTGAGACTATTTGGGCCAGCCATTACATACTTGTGACATATCAGTGAAATAATTCATTTCACAGGTAGGTGCAGCTATCCAGTGGGAACAGCTGGTAAGCCACCAACAATTACCATACTCTGTATGTGCAAGCAGTGAAGGCCCTGGGAAGACTAGATGAACTATTGCTCACCTATGCAATAAGAACCATTGTATCATGATCTATGATAATCATTAATTTTGGTAAGACTGGTCAAAGGTGGAGCTTATAATTGACTTGAATATCTGATGAATACATTAAAAGGTGATTGTGGGAGCGCACTGGCTCAGTGGTAGAGTGCTTGACTCGAGACCGAGGGGCCCCGTGTTCGAGCCTCACCAGCGTCACTGTGTTGTGGTCCTTGAGCAAGACACATTTATTCTAGCTTAGTACTGGTTCAACCCAGGAAGACTCGTCCCTGTTTAACTGAAAGATTGCTGATGGGACGTAAAGAATCAAATCAAACAAACAAAAGGTGATTGTTTTATTGGTCATGACACAAGTATTTTATTGTACAAATACTCATGAATATACAAATATTCGCTCCTGTAGGGGGAAACTCATCTTCGACTCCTCCCGCCTACAAGAGCGAATATTTGTATATACACTTGTAAATTGTACAATAAAGCTAACATATCTCATCTGCTGGCCTGTCTAGTTTGCAGTTATGAAGTTATTTGGTTCCTATGATGTAATGTGAGTTTATGTTTTGTACTGTTACCATGGAAACTGATTGGTATGTCCCTCATGACCTTATCTGTCATTTTGACAATTAAATTATATGTCTGTTCAGAGCCTCATTACTTTCTCTTCGGCCATATCTCATAGGCCCAGATAAAAACAAAATTTTCAAGAGTAAAATTGTTAATATTTTCTTACCCTTCTATTTTACCATGTGTTTTGGGTGCTCAAAAGAAACGTCTCATCGAGACGGTTCTTTTGAGTACCCACAACATATGTTTTGGTTGAGAAATAAGAAAATTGATTTTTGATATGCTCTCTTATCTTGGGGCCTTAGATTTCCCTTCCTTTTTGGACACTTAGTCCTGTTAGCAGGCTGTTTGTGTATAAAACCAGACTACAGACATGTTAGTAAATCTCTCCTGAGAAAATTATTTATACAGTTCAGACTCCTACCAACTCCTAATTCCTAAGAGTAATCTTGAAAAGGCAAATACGTGTCCTTTAAACAGGACTGCCTTCCTATAAGTTCTTTTGTACTAAGACTGTTGGATGTGTTTTTTAAAGAGTGTGCATATCCACTGTTTATCATATGATGTTGCATCTTGGAATGAAATAACGCCATGCAATAAAATCGATTTTCGGGAAATGCTATGATGTCCATTACAATGTTGTGTACATAATGACAAAGTTCTAGCATTTTTAAGCCAGAAATGGGATTTCAAAGTAATCTTAATGTCATATAATAAATAAATAGAATCTAACATTGCTCCTGTATTATTGAATTCATTAAACTCGTTGTGAAAGAGATCAAATGCTCGGCAAGCCTTGCATTTTATCTATTTCCCCAACTGGTTAAATAAATTCAATAAAACATGAGCACTCATGTAAGATCCTCTATTTATCCATATCTTAGCTTCCTTAACTGTATAGATGGCAAAAAGTGAAGCCTTGTTTTATCAATGAAAAATGCCAAAAGAAATTTAAAATGGCTCAACAGAGCGTATCTAAATTTGGTAGATTCATATCAATATATTTTCCTGACCATGAATCAAAAAGTTACATCAACATTTTGAATTGTTTGGTAAGCGAGAATTGATTTACTAAATAAAGCAAGTGAGTAAGATCAAGAAATACCACAATCACACACTGCAGACCAACCCACGGCACCGTGAGGAAGAGCCAAAGAACATTGACTGTCACAAAACACCAGGAAGACAGTTAAATAAAAGCAACCTGCTCTCTCTTCCCCATCAAGATGATAGCAAAACTAGAAAGACTCAAAGTACTGAATAACAATACAAGGATCAAACATAGAGCCCCCACAAACAATGTGAGCAACAATAAACAATAAATCAACAACAACAGAACCACCACCTTAGAACAGACAGCCATCTAAGCCACCCGAGGGCTTAAATGCATTTTACTGGTACCAAATCTTTGCCCAAGATTCTATTGTTGTTAAAATACAAAATTATTGTTTAGCTCAAATGGAGGCTTTCTAACTATTGCAATGTATCATCAAAGAGAAGCAATCAAATCAAATTAACACAGTTTGTCTGATGATACAAAGAAAAGGGCTCATGACTCACAGATAGTCCGAGCTAAAGAAATCCTAAAGTTGAGCCACGGTGGGCCCGACTTAAGATGGGCATCAGTTACCAACCAACTGCTTAAAGCTTTATGTCAGGACCATTATTGAGGCTGAGGCCTAGCTGAAGACTGTCATGCAATTAAAGAGGAAACCATAGCTATAAACTGTGATTGGGTTTACAACCAGACATGCAGACTGTCTCATGATATCCATGTTATATATAAAGCTCAAGTATGATTTGCATAATCCTAAACCATGCTGAAAACAGACATATTTTTTAACATGATATGAGCTGAAAGGAGGAATCACGTACACCAATAGAAATCCTGCCATTAGGCCAGAATTTTTTATTAGTTGTTTTACGAGGAAAAAAAATCAGATTAAGGGTTGGGGGATGGAAAAAAAAAGCTCTGAAAATGACCTCAGAACTTCTTTTTTTTTATATCTGACCAGAAAAAACAGTAAAACTAGTAAGGTAAGCCAACAGTCTGTATTAAATATTTCATATATTTCCTAAAAATCTGCAGTCACTAAGAAATACACAGACAGAACCTCAAAAATATATAATTTTTTTCAATGAAACAAATAATATTTAGAGTTGGCGGATAAAAATAAAAATAAAAAATAGATTTTTTTCTACTTTCTGGAAAATTACAGTAGGAGGGTTTGTAAATCAACTAATAAAAAGATTCTGTTCTTATCATGCAGTTTTCAAAGAGCAATGATACTTGCAAGATGTTGCCTTGTGGCTCTATGTGACTCATTGAAAATATGCTGATATTGTACAAGCTGCTGACTAGCATGTACATAATAATGACCTATTTGCTCCATATTTGCACATGATTTATATAGCTCAAGCTCCCAAGATTGTAAACATCACAATAACTTACATAGGTCTAGCTATCCTAAAACAAGATGGCTGAAATGAATCTTGATCACAATGTTAAAATATTCTCCGGCAGACATTTTGTTTAGTGGAATGTGACCATTTGAGTAATGCAGGGGCGGATCCAGAATTTCATGCTAGGGGGGGAGGGGTCAAACTTACAGAGGGGGGTTTGATTTGTTTATTTTACCTGATTATCCCCACGCTTTTTAAAAAAGTGATGGGGATATTGCATTTACCCTTCCGTCCGCCACGCTATCGCCTCCTAAACCATTGGAAAAAATACAACCAAATTTGGTGTGTGAGTTACTTACATGAATGGCACATGCAACGGCACAATTATTTTATCCCCGCCCCCTGGGGCCTTGGGGAGGGGCCAAATGTCAAATATCAATAAATCTCAATTACTGAGTCGATTTCAAAGCTTTTTAAATTAAACTTTGTGTGTCATTTCACAAATGAAAGATATTAAACATATCAGACTGGATTTTCATTTGACCGCCTTGGTCATGCCCCAGGGGTGGGACTTGGGGGTACTGTGTGAGGTTGGGGGGTCAACATTTTTTTTTTCTGAAATTTAACCAGTGTTGGTGTGTGAGTTACTTACATGAATGGCACATGGAACAGCACAATTTTTTGGGTCCCCCACCTCCTGGGGTCTTGGGGAGGGGCCAAAGGTCAAATATCATTAAATCTCAATTACTAAGTCAATTTCAAACATTTTTAAACCAAACTCGTGCTGGGGTCAAAAATTCAATTTTCTGAACATGGTCATGTGGCATATCAAATTAAAGGGGATGAACAGTAGCCTAGTTATTCTCTTTTTTCTGATTTTTTTTTTTAATTTCTCCATGAAAATGAAATAATTTTGAATCATGTCGTCCACACAACCTAATTTTGCCTCAAAGGGGGGTTCGAGCGAACCCCCTCTGGATCCGCCACTGTAATTTCCTGGTCAAAGTCAACATAAAAGTAATTGAGCAAGCATAATTGAAATTGGGTCAGCAAAATTGAAATTGGAATTGGGTCAGCATACCTGAATTTCAAGTTGGGTCAGCATTATTGAAGTTGTAATATTGGGACATGACTTAAATTTTGGTTAGAAAAATTGATATTGGACCAGCATTAATGAAAGTAAAATTGGACCAGTATAACTGAAATCGGGTCAGAATAGTTGAAATTACATCAACATAAATTATATTGGGTCAGCATATTTGAAATTAGGCCAGTATAGTTCACACTAAATCAGCATAATTGCAGAAGTGTAATTCGAACAATAATATTCAAATTGTGTCAGCATTCATTGTTGAAACTGGGCAGGCACAACAGCATGATTGAAATTGAAATGTGCATGATTAGGCCAGCATAAACGGAATTTTTGAATAGCATCATTGAAATTTAATTTGGATCAGCATAATTGAAATTGGGCCAGCATAGCCACCCAAATCAGGACCACAGAAGATTGTAATCATATTTAACCCTATTCATAAATTAAGGAAAGCCAGCGCCCATCCCTGGTGGCCATATTTTTTGGACGGAACATCCTTGGTAAAGGTTTCTGAGTGAAAAGAAAGAGTATGATTTGAACTTTCTATAATCTTACCTCTTTTTAATTGATACTCACCCTGCTGTCTTTACAGGGACCTAGAAATTTCCACATAAGTGGGGACTGAGACAGGTCCACCTCATTTAGGGGCACATATATTTCACCTATAGGATCATCTCGACTGAACCTGTCGTAGTCTATCACTTGTAGATATAGGGTCTTTTCTAACAATTTATTGTGTGGCCAACCTGAAATAAGATGAAAGTATCCATTAGATCTAATGTATTTAGATTATTATAGAATATAGGGATCAAACATGGGAGCATGGTAGCTCAGTGGTTAGCACACTTGCCTCTGGTGCTAGAGGTCCCAGATTCGATTACGGCTCGTGCTGAGGAAACTTTCGGTGTCTGAACACCCTTTCCTTAGTGTCATTTGCAGGGATCTCACTAGATAAGTGTGCAGTCCTTTGGATTGGGGCCTTAACTGGATGTCCCCTGTGCTAGAAAAGTCACCCCTTGTGCAGACTGAAGAACCCTACGGTAATTTAGGTATGGTTACTTGTAGGCTTTCATCCTGCATTCCGGAGTGTACAAAGTACACCTGCGGATAATGCTCATGAGGGCAACAGGCAGT
The DNA here is from genome assembly GCA_964019695.1 of Loripinus fragilis. Classification (NCBI taxonomy): domain Eukaryota; kingdom Metazoa; phylum Mollusca; class Bivalvia; order Lucinida; family Lucinidae; genus Loripinus; species Loripinus fragilis. The sequence goes on from OZ026517.1 coordinate 110,647,234, forward strand.
ATATAGAGAAAGAAAGAAATCAAACATTGTTTTTCATGCATTAACATTCACCAGATCCCAAGAGAGGGATCTGGTGCATGTTAATGCATTGAAAAACAATATTTAAGTGTTAGTTATTGTATACAATAACTTGCTTATTGCACCAGCATGCATTGTACTTTGTGCGTTGTGAGATATTTGATGCTAAACATTGGAATATTAATGAAAGGTGCAACAATTGCTATTATTGCAATCAACAATTAACTCACTTTAATTTTCGAAAAATATGACACTATATTTTGTCTTAGTTTCAGTCAACATGCTGTTGGACATTATTAATTTTCATGTTCCTAGGCCTAGCTACATATCTTAGAGCCATAAACAGATCAGCTGGCTTAAAATATAGTCCAGAACAAGTGTATTTAAAGTACCAAATAGGTGCATTAACAGCATAAGAATTGCCTTATAATACATGGGTTTGTGCCATTTGAAAAATGACTTAAAAGTGTTTTTATGCATTCCGGAACGGATTTTATGCAATAATGGTCATTGACTCGAGAGTTTAATGCGGCCTCTCTGGTTGGAATAGGTTCGCAGATACATGTACAAACTAATAAACCATTCTTATCATAGCAAGGCAATAAAAAATCATAAATTAAAAAAAAAACTTAATCCATTAACAAAATTGGATATGCACTTTAATTGACTTACAAATTACAAAATTCCTGGCAGGGGAATATATCTAATACATTAACTCTTTGCACGCTGGCTACATTTTGACATTTGGGCCTCGTCTCGAGAAAACCTGTCTTCGGGATTTCCAACAAAGCAAGTTTTAGACCAGTCTCTTCAGCTACACAGACTAGCTAGAAAATTGAAATTTTGCTCCTAGCAAGTCTAGATATGATACTTTTAGATAAGCAAATAACTCAGGTGCTGATCAGTCTGCGCGGAAGCGAAGGCTGGTCCTCACCCATGTTGTTCGCAAACCTCTGAAGACATGTTTTCTTGCGTCGTGGCCCATATGACATATGCGCAGATCAGCCTAAACATGACATGAGCACAATCTTATCAACATTTTTATCATATTCACTCCTTAGTCAAATTTCATGTTTCTAAATTGTCTTTGCAGATTTTATACAGGTCGACTAAAGTTGTACGGAAGACTGCTTTCTCGATATGTGGTCCAAATATTTTGTCTGTCATAAAGTGGCCAGCTGTTTCAGACAATAAGAAAAGTTCCCAAAATAATCTAATTTCTGGCGAATGAGTTCGATATTTGAAGCATATTGCACGGGCAAGTGAGCTTGGCAGCTGTTGATCAAATTTGTGTAATTCATGAGGCTATGATCGGTTGCAAAAATCTAAAGATTCACTAAAGGATTGCTTCGAAAATGTGAATATTTCCATTTGTGCCCTGAGAATTGAAGCAGACTCAGATCCATAAATAGAATTGACTTAAAGTAGATGCTTCATTTGAGAATGTTAAAGTCTGTCTGTATAAGTAGAAGAATTGGATCTTGAGCTTGGCTGATTCATTTAAATAAAAACACAGATTCTAACAGACAGACCACTGGAACATTATCAATATTGTTGTAAAACAATTCCTCAGAGAGTCTCAGTTCGATCTGGTCCATTGAACTACTTACATTGTAATTGCTTCTGGCTGTGTGGACATGTACCTAACTCAGTGGGTTACTGCAAATTTAAATATTGCTACTGGCAGTGTGGACACTCAGGCTTGGCAGCAGGGAGAATGTACCTAACTCTATAAATATTTCTACTGGCTGTGTGGACACTCAGGCTTGGCAGCAGGGAGAATGTACCTAACTCTATGAATATTTCTACTGGCTGTGTGGACACTCAGGCTTGGCAGCAGGGAGAATGTACCTAACTCTATAAATATTTCTACTGGCTGTGTGGACACTCAGGCTTGGCAGCAGAGAGAATGTACCAAACTCTGTAGGTATAACTTATTGCTACTGCCTGTGTGGATGGCATGATTCAGAGAATGTACCTAACTCTGTAGGTATATCCTATTGCTACTGGTTTTGCAGACGACATGATTCAGAGAATGTACCTAACTATGTAGGTATAACCTATTGCTACTGGCTGTGTGAATGACATGATTCAGAGAATGTACCTAACTCTGTAGGTATAACTTATTGCTACTGGCTGTTTGGATGACATGATTCAGAGAATGTACCTAACTCTGTGTGAATGACATGATTCAGAGAATGTACCTAACTCTGTGTGAATGACATGATTCAGAGAATGTACCTAACTCTGTGTGAATGACATGATTCAGAGAATGTACCTAACTCTGTATGTATAACTTATTGCTACTGGCTGTGTGGATGACATGATTCAGAGAATGTACCTTACTCTGTAGGTATGACTTATTGCTACTGGCTGTGTGGATGACATGATTCAGTCTGTAGTTATAATTTGTTTGCTTGATTTGATTCTTTACGTCCCATCAACAATCTTTCAGTTTAACAGGAATGAGTCTTCCTGGGTTGGACCAGTACTAAGCTAGGATAAAATAGTTATAATTAACTTATTGCTACTGGCTGTGTGGATGACATGATTCAGAGAATGTACCTTACTCTGTAGGTATAACTTATTGCTACTGGCTGTGTGGATGACATGATTCAGAGAATGTACCTAACTCTGTAGGTATAACTTATTGCTACTGGCTGTGTGGATGACATGATTCAGAGAATGTACCTAACTCTGTGTGAATGACATGATTCAGAGAATGTACCTAACTCTGTGTGAATGACATGATTCAGAGAATGTATCTAACTCTGTAGGTATAACTTATTGCTACTGGCTGTGTGGATGACATGATTCAGAGAATGTACCTAACTCTGTAGGTATAACTTATTGCTACCGGCTGTGTGGATGACATGATTCAGAGAATGTACCTAACTCTGTAGGTATAACTTATTGCTACTGGCTTTGTGGATGACATGATTCAGAGAATGTACCTAACTCTGTAGGTATAACTTATTGCTTCTGGCTGTGTGGATGACATGATTCAGAGAATGTGCCTAACTCTGTAGGTATAACTGATTGCTTCTCGCTGTGTGGAGGACATCATCAGAGAATGTACCTAATTTAAACTGAGTGGGTTACTTGTTGCTATACTGGCTGTGTGGACACTCAGGCTTGGTTTAAAGTGTTGTCGGCAGATAACAAAAAATCCCAATCTCCCCCCCCCATTTTTTTTTTTGGGGGGGGGATGGGGGGAGGGGAAGACAGTCACCACACTGACAAGCCACATGATGATAATCTTCTACCATTGCATCTTATTTCTACTTCAATTTAATGGCAATAGTATATGTAGTAGCTTATTAGATTTTAATTGACCAAAAATGCCGTAATTGTGCACTATAACATATTCCACAATATAGGGGTTTACCGCGCTGATTTTCCCAATCTGAAAGGCCCTGAGGGCCCCTTCCCAAAATTGAAAAAAAAATCCTGTGGCGCTAATGCTTAGTCTTAAACCCTGACACAATCAATACTATTCCCCTCCTCCCTATCAAGAAGACTGACTGTTTCTGCAGAATTGGCTTTCCAGCCAAATCTTCTACAAAACCAGTTTCAAATTGCAAATCCACGCTCAGTTGTATTGAACTGAACACGAGTGAGACTAACATCAATAGTGCAGAGACAGGCTATACTGTCTACTAACTTGGTTACAAGCAATTATATGGTCATTGTTCTTGTATGGCCCTAGGACTGTGATTTCATTAGTCTTGTTCTCTGGAATAAATAAATCAGTTAATCTAGACCCATGCCTGTAGTTCATCAGTGTGTTTATAACTGAGCAGAATTGGAGGTATTGGAAACAGTGTAGATTCCTGTAAGCTGGCTTTTAATGCAGTGGATCAGGCAAAAGAAGACCTATCCAGGCTCAGTATGAAAATACTGTATTAAATAAAACCTTATGTATGCAATAGCAAGTAAATTAATCTTTCACAAAATTCTGATTTCAATTTAATTAGAATTGTCAAAAATTCTGACTATAGTATAGCCCTAATACAGGCAAGAATCAAAACGTAGATCTTGTCAATATCAATGCATATACAAAATTTTGGTGAATTCTGTCTATTCTTTCTAAAGATATTGAGCGGAAACGAAAATCTGACATCAATCATAGGCCATAACTCTGTTACAAACTTGCCAAAATCCCAACCTAGATCTTTTCAATATCAATGCATACACAAAATTTGGTGAAATTCTGTCCATTTGTTCTCTGCGGAAACGAAAATCTAACATCAATCAAGGGCCATAACTCTGTTAAAAATTTGCGAAAAATGACAGGTAACAATCCCAAACTAGACCTTGACAGTATAAAATTTGGTAAAATTCTATCAATTTGTTCTCAAGATGATGAGCAGAAACGAAATAATGATGGACGGAAATGATGGAATGAGGGACAACCCAAATCCAGTATAGCCCCACTTTTTCAAAGCGGGTCTATAATCCAGTTATTAAATAAGTAAAAATTTTACTATGGCTATGTTATATTGCCCATTCTTCTGTACCACACTTTTATTGGTATAATAAATAGATGGTTTGCTCCATGTTTCACAAGCAACTAACCAGATATTAAAAGTGATGGTTTAGAAAATATCTTCAATTTACGCTCAAAAATTATGTTTATCTGGACGTATGATATATAAGCCTGACATAAAACAATGGAAATGTGTGGGTATTATGTTGAATACAGTAGATTTCATTATTTTGGTCTTGTTTTCTGTTACAACTTGAAAATCAAGTAGCAGTAAAAGCCTTATAATTAATTCCAACATGCAATCTAACCATTTACCATGCAAGCTAGATCATGAAAAAGTCTGTCTTTGAATAAATGCTGGAACAAAGAAAATGGAACCTTATGGCATATAAGAAATACCATTTCTCGCACAACAGATCGGGATTTCCGTTGTTTTCACCCATTTGAGACAATTCTCACATACTTGTACCAGCCCGCTAGAAAGATCAAAAACGAACAGCGGCACACTGGCCGCATGTCGATCTGTGACTTCATTGTAATGGTAAAAATTACGTCACCATGTCGCATCTCAGCGTATTCAGGATTTTCGGGAAGTCTTTTTCATGTTTTTCGAATATATTGAATGAGGTATTTAGTGGTAAGCAAGAAAAAGAATCCATTATTTGTGCGAGGATGGGATAGAATAATTTCTTTTTGAAACTGGGCAGCACCTCCCTAAATGTCAGCTTTACCGGAATCCATTTTTCTTTTTTCTCCGACTGTTCTGACATATTTGTGAGACATTTCAAATCAAAATTCAATAAATCAGATACAGAATCATAAATATTGGTCTGTTCCTAGAAAAGCCTGTCATAAAACATTCTATTTTTAACTTCTCAGGTCAAGGAATGTCATACATTTGAGCCGGCTCATAAATAGACGATCTTACATGAGTGCTCATGTCTTATTTAATTTATTTAACAAGTAGGGGAAAAGAAATAAAATGCGAGGCTTGCCGAGTATTTTAGGGCTTTTTCGCAACAAGTTTAATGAATTCAATAATACAGGAGCACAAATGTTAGATTCATTTTATCATATGATATCAAAATTACTTTAACATCGCATTTTTGCGGTAAAAATGTCAAGATTCTACCATCTTTTAAGCAACATTATATTGGACGTCATTACTTGACCAAACCACTAGTGGTTTATTGATTTTATTGCATGGTGTTATATCACTCCCAGACGTCATGTGATAAGATTTTGGTATTTATCCCATTATAGTGCTTTTGAGACTGAGATGAGCCTTCACATGTCAGATAGGCCAGAATGTTGGCTTCTACTTGACAAAATGGATGTCCTTACTACTCAAAGAGATGTGATCTCCTAAGTCTGATTGAACTCTTCACCTCCCTATGAAATACCTAGGCCAATCTGCCTAGAACTAAATAATGGGTCCATAATATATCTGCCACACAATAAAATGTCATGCTGATGATGCCAAACATGAACAACATCTTAAAAGTAAAGAAGGCAAAGATCAGGAATCAATACAATCAAGTACCACACCTGACCCGAGACACCATATGGGAATATGACAAAAACACAAGAAAACATCACACACAAGAGAACCAAGAGGTCAGCCCTTTCCCACCATGTGATCACATGGCTGCAAAGAACAGATAAAGACAAGCATGAAACATAAATAACAAAAAGGATCCATCTTGGAAGGGTCAGTATAAAAAATACTGGAGGGTTTAAACATGTTTAATGGTACCAACCTCATCCTTAATTCTGATGGGTATCAAGACACATAATTTTATATATTTGGTGCCCATGACAGATCCCTTACTTATCCATTGTGCATCATATCCTAGTACATACAAATCAAGATATAAAAAAGAGATAAAACAAAGATAAAGGCTCAACAGAACATAGCCGGGCCGCGAAGCGCAGTCGGTAGCGTGTCTGGCTACAGATGCGTGTCTGACTGCAGATCCAGGGGTCGCGAGTTCGATCCCGGTCCGGTCCCATACTTTCGTGGAGTTTGATCATGAAATGATTTCTACGGTCATTCTCCTCCCTTCCGCTGATTCATTCAAGAAGGGTTGTTGTCGGTTACAAGCAAATGTATAAGTTGTTAAACCTTAAAGCGCCAATCACGACTGCAGCAGACGACAAGTTTTGCAGCATTTTTACCAATTTTCAACAAGTGTAAGGCATGATAATACATGAGAAACGTCTGCCAGCATGAAATATCATGCCTTATTGGTTATTTTTGAAAAAGCGGCAAAATTGAATTTGCCGTGTGCTGCAAATTATAGGTGGCGCTTTAAGGGTTAATACCCCAAATCAGTTTACCAAATATGAAACTCCAAAGAGTATTTCATAGAGCTTTGAAAACTGCAATTGTGAGATGGAAATCAATGTGAGACAAGGAAGCTATAAATCTTTCTGAGAGAGATTTAACAACAGTCTAAATCAGGATGTATCATTAATTAATCAAAAGTCTGATGACTGTATTAATAAATTACATTAAAGGCGGCTTATGACATTATTTGTGCGAGTTTTCTAACTCAATCTCCAATGTAAGTTTTGTTCATTTGTGTTGATGCTTTACATCCCAGTCAAAAAGAATTCAGTCATGTCTGGGCACTTTCCAGGTTACCTTTTTACTTCCGGATATTGGTTGTGGTCACATGATATGTGGTGGGCTCGATTTCTTTTAAGCAGGTGCAAACGGATAACTTGTCCAAAACGAATTGCAAATCGAATACATTCTAGGCCTCCTGCGTTACTCCAATAATGCCCTTCATATGAGGGGCCATTCTCTAGGATAAGATTGAAAATTTGACACTTTCAATTTTTGAATGAATACAACAATGCCAAACTGTTAAAATTACTGACTATAATGTCCACGAGGGTGAGAGGCAGTACATGGACGTACAATGGGGCTAAGAAACCTTATAAGTATCAAAAGCCCTAAATGTTTATCCGTCATCTTGAATGAATGCCAGCATGATCAATAATATGACCTAAGTATTTAATATGTGTGGCAGTTAAGTTGCTTTTTCCAGAATAAAACTGAAAATTTGGCACTTTTAATTTTTGAAGGATGTGGCCAAACTGTTACAATTATTGGTGTGGGTTTTTATTTAGAAAATTTAATATAATATTGGCCAGCTCATATTTTAGTACTTTTAAAAGTATAAAAGAAGGCGAAGATCAGGAATCGATACAATAAAGTACCATAACTGACCCATATATTAGTACATTAAGCATGGATTTGTCCATTTTGTATTTCAAGAGATCCTAATGAAAATTTGAGGTCAGCAAAAGTATGGGGTAACCATATATATACTTTCTATATGGAAAGCATCATGTTGAATAAGGCATATGCAGATTTATTAATATACAATTATTGACTAATGAGGCATTGGATATGATGTGATATCGACCAGAGAATACCAATATTGACCGAGGTGAAGCCGAGGTCAATATTTGTATTCTCTGGTCGATATCATATCATATTCAATGCCTCATTTGTCAATAACTGTTTTATTATATAACATTTAGAGAAAGATGTACAGGTATCATTGCACATGGAACAAAATACTGAACTTATACACAAGTTTTGGGACAGTCAAACATTTAGCAGAAACAGTGCAGACCTTGATAAGACCACCCCTTTTCTATTTTATATATGTTGTGCATGAGTGTCATCATTCAACATTTACTAACAAGAATTCTAACACGGCTCGCCTGTAGAGCCAATGTTAAAATAGTCACGCTGATATATCAAACAGTAATTTTCAGCTTTGAAAGCGCAGGGAAAATGTGTGATAGCTGACGTCATTTGTTACTAGAAAATTACGTCATTCATGGCGTTAGACGGTGTAACGTCGTTTTTACGCTTGAAAGACGTTACAAATGCATGTAAACGTATGCGACGTGGTCTAATTATTGGCGGGAGTTCTTCAGTGCAAAGGGGGAAAGTTGGAAGATGCTGAAGACTTCAAATTTGTTTTTGTCGTTTATTGTGCATTAAAACCAAAATAGATCAGCTCCAGAGCGTGATTTGTTGTGTTCTCTGCAACTACGATAGGAATGTTAGCGACACTTTAGAAAAGCAGAACGGGAACGGAAAAAAAACAAAAGGAGTCTAATTTTAGTAACTAATATTCACCAGCAAGCGCGCGCCAGCCAGTGAATATGACAATATATAGACTGGCCACGTGAGCGCTCTAAGCCAATGAGAATTGGTCTTTTTACTTAGTTATATAATAATACTGTTTTATGATATTTCATACAGTCAATAGTGTGACAGGATAATATGCCCATGAACAAGCAGTCTAGCTAAGCTGCATTAATCATTGTCTGGCTGAATCTCTCTCTCTTTTTTAAATCAGTGTATATAAAAAAAAAACATTGTTTTCCACTCTGATTGAAAATACAATCAATGGAAAGTTGCAGGTTAACAAGATTAAAATTGGGAGGAGTGTAGTACATCAAAATATTCAGCATGATGAGGGTTAACAACACAGACAACTAGACTCTCTCCGTGAATATGTGACTGGAATAAATTTCCCAAGAGAATGCGTCATACCACAATCAACATATTTTGATCGGCATCTATCCTTATTACTGTGAGACTTTTTATCTTGTTATATTGTCTATGTTCAAACAGAACTGATGCACTGGTGAAAAATTTGTACTTTTTTGTACCATAGCAGCTAAAAAGTACATCTATGTGTTTGCACTAATGTCAGCACCCAACACTGTTCACTGGAATGGAAGCTAGGGCAGGTGAAATGTTTTCAAAATAGCTAGTACAAGGCAGCATATGTATAGTTAATAGTACATAACTGGATTATACAGAAACTACTATAAGTGCTCTCTACATGGTACAATGGAGCATATGTATAGCTAGTACAATGGAGCATATGTATAGCTAGTACAAGGCAGCGTTATGCATAGCTAGTACAAGGCAGCGTATGCATAGCTAGTACAAGGCAGAATATGTATACTAGTGCAAGGCAGCATATGTATAGCTAGTACAAGACCGCATATGTATAGCTAGTACAAGGCAGCATACATATAGCTAGTACAAGGCAGCGTAATGCATAGCTAGTACAAGGCAGCGTATGCATAGCTAGTACAAGGCAGCATATGTATTCTAGTGCAAGGCAGCATATGTATAGCTAGTACAAGACATCAAATGTATAGCTAGTACAAGGCAGCATACTTAAGCTAGTACAAGGCAGCGTTATGCATAGCTAGTACAAGGCAGCGTATGCATAGCTAGTACAAGGCAGCATATGTATACTAGTGCAAAGCAGCATATGTATAGCTAGTACAAGACAGCATATGTATAGCTAGTACAAGACAGCATATGTATAGCTAGTACAAGGCTGCATACATATAGCTAGTACAAGGCAGCATTTGTATAGCTAGTACAAGGCAGCATATGTATAGCTAGTACAAGGCATCATTGTGTATAGCTAGTAAAAGGCAGCATCGTGCATAGCTAGGACAAGGGAGCATATGTATAGCTAGTGCAAGGCAGCAAATGTATAGCTAGTACAAGGCAGCATTATGTATAGCTAGTACAATTTTGCTTGATTTGATTCTTTACGTCCCATCAACAATCTTTCAGTTAAACAGGGACAGGTCTTCCTGGGTTGAACCAGTACTAAGCTAGGATAAATGTGTCTTGCTCAAGGACCACAACGCAGTGACAACAGTGAGGTTCACACCCGGGGCCCCTCAGTCTCGAGTCAAGCACTCTACCACTGAGCCACTGCATTCCCTATAGCTAGTACAAGGGAGCATATGTATAGCAAGTACAAGGCAGCATATGTCTAGCTAGTAAAAGGCACCATGGGCCGATTGCATGACAAAAGTTTAAAGATAACCTTGAGTTTAAACTCCAGGTTAACAGCCGTCGATTGCATAAAGTCAGGTTTAACAAGTCTCAGGTTAACATTAAGCTTAAACTCCAGGTTACTGGCCGTCAATTGCATAAAAGAAGTTTAACAAGTCTCAGGGTAAGCCCTTTAACCGATGGATTGCATAAAACCAGTTTTGGCTTACCTTGAGTTTAAATTATCCAAAAACTTCGAGAAATTTAAACCTGCTAAAGGGGTAGTTTAAGCGAAAGGGTAATGTGAATTTTTCTGAAACTCTTAAATATGGCAGCACATATTTGCCTCCATGTTAATGTATACGTCGTTCCCTTGAATTTTATATACAACATGACCATATTCCGAAAAAGTTGAATTTTGGCCTCAGCTCCACCCCCTATGTTCGCCCGGGGGATCAAACCAAGGGCGTTAAAACTAAAATCCCATCTCATATGTTTCATATCTATTGCTTTCCTGCCTGCTAAACGGCTTGATAGATTCATTAAAAATATTGACAATTGACTACTGAGAAATTTAAATTATTGACATTTGAACCCAACCAAGGAGTCGAGGATGGGGCAAGTTTTTAAACTGCCATGCTTATTTTCAAGCATTGGCAACCGTTGCCAATAGTTTGAAGTTGTCAAGTATAATAGCATTGCAGAAATATGAAATTCGATACTCAAAAAAAACACAATACAATAGCTTATGCATTATGATTGCCTATTCTAAGTCAAGGGAAATAACTCAAGTGTTAGCCGGTCGATTTTGACAACACTTGTATGATATCGACTGTCCATGGTACTTATCATCTATACCAAGAATGCATCAAATTATGGGCAATAGATACTGAGATATGGTTCCGGACGAACGGACGCTGGGATGACGCTCAAATCCCAAACTTCGTCGGGGATAAACCATTTATGAAACTAGAAATGTAACACAGATGCATCTACCCAAGGATCATTGTTTCAGATCCTTTCAATAACAATGCATATGCAAAATATTCAATCAAGTCGTACTTCGTCTTCGACCTTGACTTAAATATCATGACCTGAGGTAAGAATGGTACTGTTTTAAACGAGACCTTTATCTACTATCACAGTTCTAATCATAGGCGTAGGAAGCCTTTCAATATTGGAGGGGGGGAGGGGGGCAAAGCCAGCGAGGCCAACTTAAATACTCGGGGGATGGAGGATTGCAAAATGCACACACACACACACACACACATGTACGCACGCATACACACACATCCACATGCTGCTAAATGTTCATACACCCTTGCATGCATGCATGCAAACACACACACACACACATGTATGCATCCATGCATATGCACATGCATGCATCCATGCATATGCACATGCATGCATCCATACACATGCATTATACACGCACACATTTATATATTTACATCCTGATATGGAAATCATTAAAATGAAAGCAAGCGATCTCTATGAAAAAAACAACAACAAATATATACATGTAATTTTACTTCAAGTGAGTTAAGTGAACTAGAAAAGTTTCCGGTTTTTATTTGAATCTTCAATCAAATTAAGCAATGGATCTCCATTTATAAGAAACCAAATTTATAATTTGAGTACGGGCGAGCAAGAACTATTTTTGGTAAGGTATTTCAGCGTAAAAAGCTGAGAGGGATAACAAGAACAGATCCATAAAACGAAATAACATTTTACTTCGAGCGAGTGAGGAAAATTTTTGGTTGAAGCCCAATATTGCCTGAAAGGTATTTCAGAGCAAAAAGTAAAGAGTGATAAAAGGTTAGAGAAAAATTGGAGCTCTTTTAAATCAGGGATAGAAAATAGGAATAATAGGAAAAGCTTGAAATATATACATACAAGGTGATAACAGCCTGCTGACTGAAAGAAATTAAAAAGTATTATAATCTGAACGATTAGTCTGCTTTCAGAGAATTTTAAACCAAACTCAAAAACTCCGAGCGAGCGAAGAAAAGTTTTGCGGAATCTGCCTTATTTTACCCTGAGCGACAAGCAATTATTTGTCAATTTAGACATATTATTTGGGAAGGGGCCAAAGGCTATTTTGGCCCCCTACAAAATTATGGGGGGGGGGGGGGGGGGGGGGGGTCGCATCCCCCCTGCTCCGCCCCCCCGTTCCTACACATATGCTAATATAAATACTTTTCATCAAAGTACCTCTATGCTATAATTTGTAAACCCAAAATTGTTGCCCCTATGGCCAGGGCAAATGAGCAAACATTCAAACGTTAATGGGGACAAACGGAACAGGGAAAACTATACGATGGGGCGTTTAATACGTTATGGAAATCCAAAAGTTTTATATTTGCACGCATCGCATTTATTTTCTTAAAATATCTGCTTCTTCGCTATACAACTAAATAAAACAAGCAAATTCAGAGAATTTATGTCCCCCGCCATTATTGTTTATTATTTAAATGAGAAAAAATGACTGTCAATAAACTGTATTTGGAAATAAATTGTGAATTTAATCATTCTAGCATTGTTTTAAATCAAATTCCACTGTTTGTAAGAGAAACTTTTTGATAACTCATTGTTAGCTTACATAAGCTTATGACCCAACCCACATTAAAATCCAAGCGTTAAAATAGCAGAAAAAGTGATCTTCAGATCATGACAAAAACATCTGTAAAGTTTCAAAAGAATCGGCATAAAACTGTAGGAGGAGTTGCGCACACAAGGTACCCAGTATCCATTAACTTTGACAGTAAAAACGCCAGAAAAATGCCTAAGTTAAAATAGCAGAAAAAGTGATAAAAAATAATTTGAGGATTATATCCAAACCACATGCATATCTTCAGACCATGTCCAAAACACCTGTGAAGTTTCAAAAGAATCAATATAAAACTGTAGGAGGAGATGCGCACACAAGGTACCCACTATCCATTCACTTTGATAGTAAAAATGTCAGAAAAATGGCTAAGTTCAACTGGCGGAAAAAGTGTTAAAAAATAATCTGAGGAATATATCCAAACCACATGCATATCTTCAGACCATGTACAAAACACCTGTGAAGTTTCAAAAGAATCGATATAAAACTGTAGGAGGAGTTGCGCACACAAGGTACCCACTATCTTTTCACTTTGATAGTAAAAACGCCTAAAAATGACTAAGTTCAAATTGCGAAAAAAGTGACAAAAATAATCTCAGGATAATATCCAAACCACATGCATATCTTCAGACCATGACTAAAACATCTGTAAAGTTTCGAAAGAATCGGCATAAAACTGTAGGAGGAGTTGCGCACACAAGGTACCTACTATATTAGGGGGACGGAAGGACGGAAGGACGGAAGGACGGAAGGACGGACGGAAGGACGGACGGAAGGACGGAAGGACGGAAGGACGGAATGCCGAAAACTATGTCCCTCCGCTTTTCTTCGAAAAGGCGGGGGACAAAAAGCAAGTTAGTATGATCAGGAAAATTAATACCACAATCACACACTGCAGACCAACCCACGGCACCATAAGGAAGAACCACAGAACATATACACTAACAAGACATTCGTATGACAACAAAAGCAAAGCAACCAGCTCTCTCTTCCTCTTCGAGATGATTGAAAACTATATAGGACACAATAATGCATACCAAACAAAGACAAACACAGAACCTCCACAATCAATGGGAAGGA